>CM038670.1:126183211-126704338 GCA_021605145.1 Aegilops bicornis
AGCTCCTTTGGCAGGCGAAGACCACCTTTAGTCAGGATAGCTTGTACTAGTTGTCCCCTTTCAAAATGGTCGTTGTTGGATCCCTTCCCGCTCAATATTTGGGGAGAGGACCAGGGCCTCTATAAATAGGGCTAGCCACCACAGTAGGAGGGGCATCTCATCTGGATACGGATCAATTCCTCCCCAAGCAAACCACCAAGCACAAGAACACCTCTCCTCGCGAGGCAGTTCTTCCCTTGTACTGTTCATCATCAGCCCAAGAGGCAATCCACCACACCACACACAGGAGTAGGGTATTACACCACAACGGTGGCCCGAACCTGTATAAATCTTGTGTCTCTTGTGTTGTTCATCGAGCTATCTTAGAGATCGCGGCGAGGTCGAGGGCGTGATTCGGTAGGGGGAAATCTCCGTGCGCACCCCAGTGTTCGAACCTTAAGAGTTTTTCCAGAACCTAATATCCGACAATACCTACCTATATACGGTATTCCCGTGCTGTTCTAAGAAAATATGTATGTGCCATCTCTAATTTTTTCAAAATAATTTCCTTTTGGTGTGCTCGTACCGCTCATGAAGCGGCAGGGGGTGGCTAATATTTTCCATGCTAGATGTGTTATTCTCAAGATGAGTGTTTATTCACTTGTCATTGCACGAGAGTACGGTGGTAATAGGGATGCCCAGTCCCAAAATGGAAAAGAAATCTACTTTATGTTATCAAATAATATATTCCTTGGAAAGTGTTGGTATGGAAGGCACCCGTGGATACGACTAGCCATGGATTGTGAAAGAATGGTGAAAAAAATGAATAAAGTTTATTTTCTATTTGGGAACCGCCTATGATATATCTAGCATGGAAAGTGTTGGGAATTACTCGGTTGCTTTCGTTGATGGGAAAAGTATGCCTCTCTCAAAATAAATTATCTCTCAATTTAAGCTTTGAGCTCTGGCACCTCTACAAATCCCTACTTCCCTCTGCGAAGGGCCTATCTATTTACTTTATGCAATTTTTATTTTTATTTGAGTCTCCATCTTCTCTTATAAAGCACCAACTAAGGGGCACTATGATCGTACTTCAGCATTGGATGTATGCGAGTGTGTTTCATGAATGGATCAATGATTGAGCATGATGAGCTAGGGATAACTTTCTTTAGTGTTGATATTTTGAAAGACATGGTTGCTTGTTGATATGCTTTAATATTTAAATCTTCATGTCAAAACTATACTATTGCTTTGAACCATATAAAAGTCCATATGTCCATGCTACAAAAGAAAAGAATATGTGATGAACATGTTAGGCAGCATCTTACATCAAAAATTCTGTTTTAATCATTTACTTATTCGAGGACGAGCAGGAATTAAGCTTGGGGATGCTGATACATCTCCAATGTATCTATAATTTTTTTATTGTTCCATGTTGTTATATTATTATTCTTGGATATTTACAATCATCTTATAGCAACTTCATATCATTTTTTGCGACTAACCTATTGACATAGTGCTCAGTGTCAATTGCTGTTTTTTGCTTGCTTTTTACTTTGCAGAATATCAGTACCAAACGGAGTCCAAACACAGCAAAACTTGTTGGAGATTTTTTTGGACCAGAAGACACATGATGGGCCAAAGAAGTACCAGAGGGGAGGCCCGAGGGGATCCCAACCCCCCAGGGCGTGCCAGGAGCCCAAGCGCGCCCTGGTGGGTTGTGCCCACCTCGGTGACCTCCCGCACCGCCTCTTCACCCTATAAATACCCAAACATTCCAGAAACCCTAGGGGAGTCGATAAAAAACAATTCCATCCGCCGCAAGCTCCAGAAGAACGAGGTCCAATCTAGACACCATCACGGAGGGGTTCATCATCCTCATTTGTTCCTCTCCGATGATGCATGAGTAGTTCATCATAGACCTCCGGTCCGTAGGTAGTAGCTAGATGGCTTCTTCTCTATTTTTGATTCTCAATACAATGGTCTCTTGGAGATCTATTTGATGTAACTCCTTTTATGGTGTGTTTGTTGGGATCCGATGAACTTTGAGTTTATGATAATATCTATATTCGTGAAAGTTATTTGAGTTTCTTTGATCTCTTATATGCATGATTAATTATAGCCTCGTATTTCTTCTTCGAATCTTTGGTTTAGTTAGGCCAACTAGATCAATTTTTCTTGCCATGGGAACAGGTGCTTTGTGATGGGTTCGATCGTGTGTTGTTCTTTCCCAATGACAGAAGGGGCAGCAAGACACACATGTATCGTTGCTATTAAGGATTACAACATGGGGGCTATTCCTACATGAATAGATCTCGTCTACATCATGTCATCGTTCTTATTGCATCACTTCGTTTCTCCATGAACTTAATACACTAGATGCATGTTGGATAGCGGTCGATGTGTGGAGTAATAGTAGTAGATGCAGGCAGGAGTCGGTCTACTAATCTTGGATGTGATGCCTATATAATGATAATTGCCTGGATATCGTCATAACTATTTGATGTTCTATCAATTCCCGAACAGTAATTTGTTTACCCACCTTGTGCTTATTTCTTGAGAGAAGACACTAGTGAAATCTACAGCCCCCGGGTCTATTATTTTTCATATTTGTTTTGTGATCTATTTTTATTTTCTTTTATTTTCAGATCTATCATTCCAAAAACCAAAAAATACCTTGTTGCACTTTTTCAGAGCTATTTATCCAATCTACCACAAATCTATCTATCTTTTTCCGTGGAGGGATTGATAAACCCTCCTACGCGTCGGTTTGCAAGTATTTGTTCTTTGTGTGCGGGTACCATTTACATAGTGTTGATTGGTTCTCCTACTAGATTGATACCTTGGTTTCATAACTGAGGGAAATACCTATCGTAGCTGTGCTGCATCATCCCTTCCTCTGTGGGGAAATACTGACGTAGTTCAAGTGACATCAAGGCACGGCCGTGTCTCTCGCGGAAGCAAAACCGTGCCTCTCATGGAAGTGAAAACAAGAAAAAGAATGCGTTTTTCCGTTTTCGAGAGGCACGTCGGTGCCTCTCGCGGAAGCAAAATCATGTCTCTCGCGGAAGCAAAACCGTGCCTCTCACAAGAGAAAAAAAAAGAGAAAACGCGTACCGGTAATCATTCTTGCAATTTTATATGAGGGAGAGGCATGAGCTCTAGCAAGCATCTGCAGCTACTAAAGATCATTAAGGTCGTGAAACCCAACCATAGCATTAAGTATCAAGTCCTCTTTATCCCAACAACCCACCTACTCGGGTTTAAGCTTCTGTCACCCTCGCAACCCACCATAAGCGAATCATGAACATATTGCAACACCCCACAGCGGAGATCCCTCATGTTTGCGCGAGACAGAGGGCACCATAGGACAGCACCATAAATAAAATATACAATCATACCAACCAAGATCACGATTAACCCATAGGACAAAAAGGATCTACTCAAACATCATAGGATAACCATAGATCATTGGGAAATAATATATGGACTTGAGCACCATGTTTAAGTAGAGATTACAGCGGGGAGAAGGAGTGTTACAATGCTGCATAGAGGGGGAGAGAGTTGGTGTTGACGGTAGCAAGATTATTGATGTAGATCGCCGTCATGATCCTAGCCCCGGCGACACTCCGGCGCCACCGGGAGAGAGGGGGAGAGAGCCCCACTCCTTCTTCTTCCTTGGCCTCCCTCCTAGATGGGAGGAGAGTACCCCCTCTGGTCCATGGCCTCCATGGCGGCGGAGGGGCGGGAGCCCCTCCGAGATTGGATCTCCCTCTCTATTCTCTTCTGTTTCACGTTCCCCTGATCTGGCGCTTCATGGTTTCTTAAATTCCTGGAGATCCGTAACTCCGATTGCACTAAAATGTTTACACGATTTTTTCCATAAATTATATTTCTTGTGCCAGAAGTAGAGTCACAACCGCCTTACAAGGAGGGCATAAGACACCAGGGCGCGCCTGGGGCCTGTGGCGCGCCCTGGTGGGTTATGGGCTCTATGGGCCCCCGTTTGCGTTGATTCCACCTCCCAAAAATCACATAAATTTCCAAAACAATTCTCTGTGAATTTTTATCGCGTTTGGACTTTGTTTGATATGGATTTTCTGCGATACAAAAAACATGCAAAAAAACAGGAACTAGCACTAGGCACTGGATCAATAGGTTAGTCCAATAAATCATCTAAAAAGTTGCCAAAAGTATGTGAAAGTTTTATAATATTGGCATAAAACAATCAAAAATTATAGATACGACGGAGACATATCAGCATCCCCAAGCTTAATTCCTGCTCGTCCTCAAGTAGGTAAATGATAAAAAAGATAATTTTTGATGTGGAATGCTACCTAGCATAAACTTGATCATATGTCTAATCATGGCATGAATATTAAGACATAAGTGATTCAAAGCAATAGTCTATAATTTGACATAAGGACATCAATACTCAGGCATCCCAATAAACAATCATGTCTTCCAAAATATCAACGCTAAAGAAAGCTATCCCTACGAAGTCATATAATCTTGTCATGCTCTGTCTTCTTAACGCAAAGTATAAATCATGTACTATCCCGGTGTCAGCCAAGCAATTGGCTCATACTTTTTAACGTGGTTCAGCTTTTTCAACCCTCACGCAATACATGAGCGCAAGCCATGAATATAGCACTATAGGTGGAATAGAGTATGATGATAGGGGTAAATATAGAGAAGACAAAAATGTGAGAAAATCTCACATCGGCACGGCTAACCAACGGGTTATGGAGATGCCCATCAATTGATATCAATGCGAGGAGTAGGGATTGCCATGCAACAAATGCACTAAGAGCTATAAGTGTATGAAAGCTCATCATCAAAACTAGTGGGTGTGCATCTAATCGTATAATGAAAAATTCTCACCAGTATATGACAATGACAACAAATGAGACTCCATATGAAAAACATGGTGCTACTTTGAAGCACAAGTGTGGAACTAGCATGCCCCTTCTCTCCTTTTCTTTCTTTTCTTTCTTTTCTTTCTTTTTTCTCTTTTTCTTTTTTTTTCTTTTTTCTTGAAGCACAAGTGTCTATCTTTATATTTCTCACATTGTCCGGAGTCTCATCCCGACTTGTGTGGGAATCATAGTATCCATCATCCTTTCCTCACTGGGGCAATGCTCTAATAATGAAAGTTGATGATCATCACACTTCTATATACTTATAACTCAAAAGAAATAAAAATTACAACTTGATACCTATAGCAAAATATGACTCTATATGAATGCCTCTGGCTATACCAGGATGTGCAATGATCTAGTGCAACATGCATAAAAAATGATGAATGGTGGCTGAGCCACAAATACTATGTCAACTATATGATCATGCGAAGCAATATGACAATGAATGCTCAAGTCATCAAAACGGAAGCGGTGGAAGTTGCATAGCAATATATCTCGAAATGGCTATGGAAAGGCCATAATAGGTAGGTATGGTGGCTGTTCTGAGGAAGATATAATAAGTCTTATGTGTGATAGAGCGTATCATATCTTGAGGTTTGGATGCACCGGTGAGGTTTGCACCACGTCTCGAGGTGAGAAAGGGCAATGCACGATACCGTAGAGGCTAGCAAATTGCGGAAAGGTAAGAGTGCGTATAATCCATGGACTCACATTAGTAATAAAGAAATCATATACTTATTGCAAATGTTTATTAGCCCTCGAAGCAAAGTACTACTACGCATGCCCCTAGTGGGGAGATTGGTAGGAGTTAACCATCGCGCGCCCCCGACCTTCACACAAAGATAGACAACCAAGGATAAATTGTGCTCCAACTTCCCGGCATAACGAGAGACTATACGTGCATGCTTCGGGAATCACAAACCTTAATACCAATATTCTTATAACCACAACCGTTTACTAGTACCTCCCACATATTATCATCTCTATATCGCAAAACTATTGCAAGGAATCAAACATATCATATTCAGTGATCCACAAGTTTTATGTAGGATTTTTATGACTAACCATGCAATTGACCAATTCCATTTGTCTCTCTTAATAGATAAAAGTGAAGCATGAGAGTTTAATTCTTTCTAAAAAAGATCATGCTCTAACAGATGTAAGTGAAGCAAAAGAGCATTCTACAAATAACGGTTTTCTATGTGAAGAGAAACAGGCAATCCAAACTTCAAATGATATAAGTGGAGCACATGAAGCATTCTATAAGCCATACTCAAAAGATATAATTGAAGTGCAATGAGCATTCTATAAATCAACCATGGAGTATCTCATACCAGCATGGTGCATAAGGAAAAAAATGAAAGCTAAACGTAAAAGATGCTCCAAGATTTGCACATATCGCATGAACAAAACAAAGACGAAAACATGCTGATAATTGTTGAAGAAAGATGGGATGCCTTCCGGTGCATCCCCAAGCTTAGACGCTTGAGTCTCCTTGAATATTTACTTGGGGTGCCTTGGGCATCCCCAAGCTTGAGATCTTGCCTCTCCTCCTTCTCCTCATAACGAGACCTCCTCAATCTTTGATCACTTCATACACACAAAACTCAACAGAAAGCCCGGTAAGATCCATGAGTATAATAAAGCAAATCACTACTCTAAGTATTGTTGCAAACTAATTAATATTTTGTTTTTGCATTTTAGCTACTGTAATATAACGTTTCCATGGCTTATACCACCGATAGAATTGATAGTTTTACCAAAACAAGCAAAACAATGCATCAAAAACAGAATATGTCTTAAACAGGATAGTCTGTAGCAATCTGAACATCTACCATACTTATGGTACTCCAAAAATTCTAAAAAAATTAGAACAAAATAAAATATTTGTATAGCAAGACTGTGCAAAAAGGTTTCTGAGACGTGTGACATTCCAGTAAAAAATAAAAATTCACGCGCTATAGCCAAAGCTTCTGTTTCTGCACCGCACATACCAACAAGCAATCTAATCATCCTAAAGGCAAATCTTGGCACATTATTTTTATAATACAATGGATTTGTACAAGTGGATAATTATTTTGTGAGAATATTCATGAAAAATTCTACATTATTTCCATGAGCATGAACACAAGTGTTCAAGGTCGACCCTCACTTCAGCAATGCATCACCTTTCAATCGCTTCTCTTTTTGTGAAGTTTTAAGTTCCCCTCTATATTTTTTGTTTTTAAACTTTATAAAAGAACTCACATGAATAAAATGACTCTATAAAACTTTCGGTTGTCTCCCTGGCAGCGCTTTCTTTAAAGCCATTAAGCTAGGCATAAAGTGCTCAAGTAAAGGATCCACCCGGATCCCAAGGTATATCAAAGCCAATTTTAATAAGAAATGATTTGGCATTTAGTAGTGAGCACAAAGAAACATATATCATGCAATGACGAAGTCTAACTCTCTTCCTATGCATCGGCATGTCATGAAAGAACAATTCATGCACATCAAGTAAAGGCCATTACATAGCATAAGCAGTTTCTTGCAATTTTATCGTGTTGGAAACATAAAGAGGTGGAGATGTAGTTCCTCTCTCATAATAATTGGAAGTAGGAGCAGCAAGCACATGCATATTACATTCATCAAAATTATCATGTGCAATGGTAAAAGGCAACCCATCAATATAATCCTTAACAAGGACAAACTTCTCCGATATAGTGTAGTTTGGAGAATTCAAAAAGATAATAGGACTATCATGTGTGGGTGCAATAGCAACAATTTCATTCTTAATATAAGGAACCATAGCAAGTTCATCTCCATAAGCATAATTCATATTGGCATATTAGCCACAAGCATAGCAATCATCAAGTTCATCAAAAAGGGATATTTCAAAAGAATCAATGAGATCATAGCAATTATCATAGCACTCATCCTTAGGTAAGAACGAAGGGACATTAAAAAATGTATGAGTTGAAGAGTTACTCTCATTAGAATGTGGGCACGGGTGATCAATCCGCTCTTCCTCCTTTTGTTCTTCGCTCTCCTCATCATCTTTTTCATCCAATGAGCTCACAGTTTCATCAATTCCTTCTTCCATAGACTCCTACAAAATATTTATCTCTTCTTGGACAGCGGAGACTTTCTCAATAAACGCATCAATATCGGAATTGTATTTATAATTATCATAGCAATATTTAAGGATAGAAAAATTTTCAGGTCTATAAACTGAATCATCAAAATCTTCAAACTTTTCAAACAAAGATTCAATTTCATAAGCACCCTTAAAAGCAACAAATTCTTCTATTCGTTCCACATCATAGTAATCATATATACCATTAGCATAAGAAGCCAAGGTTTCATTATCATTAAATTTGCATGAAAAGGGAAGATGTGGAGCGTTCATCCTAGAGCAACAAGTATAATCATATCTCAAGCATAGCTCCCGAGCATCCCAATGCAACATATGAATTTGATCCCATAACAATTTCCCTTTATGAGTCAAGCAATAATCCCTAAAGTATTCACGTTGATCCAACGTTACTCCCATTATCAAGTTGAATGGGGTTTTCTCAGGATTATCAAAGTAGTGCATAATATTTTTCACATAACAAGCATCCAGGGTTTTAGGAGGTTCCCCATCTCCATGAGTAGCAAGTACCACTAATTTTTTTGGTGTTTCGTGTTCCATATCCATAACTGAAGATAGAGAACAACTTAGAACTGAAAATAAAAACTACTTAGTGAGAAAGCAAACAAGCACACACGAGAATATTCACCCCACGCTATTGCTCCCCGGCAACGGCGCCAGAAAAAGGTCTTGATAACACACAAGTATAGGGGATCACTTGTAGCCTTCTTCGATAGATAAGAGTGTCGAACCCAATGAGGAGCTAAAGGCAGAAAAAATATTCCCTCAAGTTCTATCAACCACTTATACAACTCTACGCACACTTGACTATTGCTTTACCTAAACTAAGTATGAAACTATTTTGCGAGAATAAAACTACGAGTACTTTGTGAGAATAAAACTATGAATAAATTGCAAGGTAATAAAAGTAGATAGCTTTTGTCAACAAGAAAGTCATTTGTCCTAGGCAATCGATAACAAGTACCGGTAAATATTCTTGCAATTTTATATGAGGGAGAGGCATGAGCTAACATACTTTCTCTACTTGGATCATATGCACTTATGATTGAAACTCTAGCAAGCTCCGCAACTACTAAAGATCATTAAGGTCGTGAAACCCAACCATAGCATTAAGTATCAAGTCCTCTTTATCCCATGCGCAACAACCCACCTACTCGGGTTTAAGCTTCTGTCACTCTCGCAACCCACCATAAGCGAATCATGAACGTATTGCAACACCCTACAGCGGGGTTCCCTCGCGTTTGCGCGAGACGGAGGGCACCGTAGGACAGCATCATAAATAAAATATACAATCATACCAACCAAGATCATGATTAACCCATAGGACAAAACAGATCTACTCAAACATCATAGGATAACCATAGATCATTGGGAAATAATATATGGAGTTAAGGACCATGTTTAAATAGAGATTACAGCGGGGAGAATGAGTGTTACACTGCTGCATAAAGGGGGAGAGAGTTGGTGTTGACGGTAGCAAGATTGTTGATGTAGATCGTCGTCACGATCCTAGCCCCGGCGACACTACGGCGCCACCGGGAGAGAGGGGGAGAGAGCCCCCCTCCTTCTTCTTCTTCCTTGGCCTCCCCCTAGATGGGAGGAGAGTTCCCCCTATGGTCCATGGCCTCCATGGCGGCGGAGGGGCGGGAGCCCCTTCGAGATTGGATCTCCCTCTCTGCTCTCTTTTGTTTCGCGTTCCCCGGATATGGCCCTTTACGGTTTCTTAAATTCCTGGAGATCCGTAACTCCGATTGCGCTGAAATTTTTACACGATTTTTTTCCATAAATTATCTTTCTTGCGCCAAAAGTAGAGCCCAACCGCCTTACGAGGAGGGCATAAGACACCAGGGCGCGCCTGGGGCCTGTGGCGCACCCTGGTGGGTTGTGGGCTCTGTGGGCCCCCGTTTGCGTTGATTCCACCTCCCAAAAATCACATAAATTCCAAAATAATTCTCCGTAAATTTTTATCGCATTTGGACTTCGTTTGATATGGATTTTCTGCGATAGAAAAAACATGCAAAAAACAGGAACGAGCACTGGGCACTGGATCAATAGGTTAGTCCAATAAATCATATAAAAAGTTGCCAAAAGTATGTGAACGTTGTATAATATTGGCATAAAACAATCAAAAATTATAGATACGACGGAGACGTATCAGCTACACCTACAAGTATACAGGTGTGCCATGTTCGCATAACAGGCAGTATCTAATCCAATGCCATAAGACTAGTCGGTCTAGGCATCCCATAACGTGCACCGCCTGCGCGCGCTCTAGGATCTGCCGCCACCATATTTTGTCGTCCTGTCTTTGGGAGGAATCACTTCATAGATCTTGCCAGTCACATCTGTCATCGACATCACCAGGACGCCAGACAACGCCACCGCCCTGCGCGTTTCTATCTAGACACATCTGTCGCCGAGGCTCTGTTGCACCATGCCATCGAGACCAGCCGTCGTCGATAAGGTAGATGCCACGCCACACCACCTACATGCCATCTCACGCCGACTCTGCACTACCAACAACTCTACCACCATGACATTCCCTGGTCGACACCTTCAGGAAGGAACATGACACTTAGGTGCCGTCGTCAGCCATAGCAGAGGAACATAGGCTTTCACCTACGCTCACGAAGGAGGTCAGGAAGGTAATCGACACCGCGGGGCGTACACTTTGGTGAGGCCGCCGCCGGCCTGGAGTTTCCCCCGGATCCATGCCCACCCGCCAGATCCATCTAGCCATCACCGGGAAACTGCAGTCGTTAGGTATTGGAACTAGCACCAACCGGAGCAGATTGAGTCAGAGATGACACTTCCGGGATTCACAACAGGCCGCAACCTGCCAGATTCCCACCACTGTGCACGCCGACTGTCGGACAGAGCCGACACCGAACGTTGCCTGCAGCACGTGAACACCTCCGGCCGCCCCCAACCACGCCAGTGAAGGAGGGCAACCTAGGCGTGTGCCCACTGATACGTCTCCAACGTATCTATAATTTTTTTTATTGTTCCTTGCTATTATATTATCTGTTTTGGATGTTTAATGGGCTTTAATAAGCTATTTTATATTATTTTTGGGACTAACCTATTAACCGAGGGCCCAGTGCCAGTTTCTGTTTTTTTGCCTATTTTAGAGTTTTGCAGAAAAGGAATACCAAACGGAGTCCAAACGGAATGAAACCTTCGCGGTGATCTTTCTTGGACCGAAAGCAAACCAGAAGACTTGGAGATGAAGTCGGAGAGGCAACAAGGCGGCCACGAGGCAGGAGGGCGCGCCCCCACCCTCGTGGGCCCCTCATAGCTCCCCTGACCTAGTCCCTTCGCCTATATATACTCTTATACCCTAAAAACATCAGGGAGAGCCACGAAACCACTTTTTTCACTACCGCAACCTTCTGTACCCGTGAGATCCCATCTTGGGGCCTTTTCCGGCGATCTGCCGGAGGGTGATTCGATCACGGAGGGGCTTCTACATCAACACCATTACCTCTCTGATGAAGCGTGAGTAGTTTACATAGACCTTCGGTTTCATAGTTATTAGCTAGATGGCTTCTTCTCTCTCTTTGATTCTCAATACCAAGTTCTCCTCGATGTTCTTGGAGATCTATTGGATGTAATACTCTTTTGCGGTGTGTTTGTCGAGATCCGATGAATTGTGGATTTATGATCAAGATTATTTATGAATATTATTTGGTTCTTCTCTGAATTCTTATATGCATGATTTGATATCTTTGCAAGTCTCTTCGAATTATCGATTTAGTTTGGCCTACTAGATTGATCTTTCTTGCAATGGGAGAAGTGCTTAGCTTTGGGTTCAATCTTGCGGTGTCCTTTCCCAGTGACAGTAGGGGCAGCAAGGCACGTATTGTATTGTTTCCATCAAGGATAACAAGATGGGATTTTCATCATACTGCTTGAGTTAATTCCTCTACATCATGTCATCTTGCTTAATGCGTTACTCCGTTCTTTATGAACTTAATACTCTAGATGCATGCTGAATAGCGGTCGATGTGTGGAGTAATAGTAGTAGATGCAGGCAGGAGTCGGTCTACTTGACACGGACGTGATGCCTATGTTCATGATCATTGCCTTAGATGTCATCATAGTTATGCGCTTTTCTATCAATTGCTCGGCAGTAATCTGTTCACCCACCGTAATATATGCTATCTCGAGAGAAACCACTAGTGAAACCTATGGCCCCCGGGTCTCTTTTCTATAATATTAAATCTCGTTTACATCTTGCTAGTTTCCGATCTACTATTTTGCAACCTTTACTTTCCAATTTATACACCCAAAAATACCAAAAATATTTACTTTACCGTTTATCTATCTCTATCAGATCTCACTTTTGCGAGTGACCATGAAGGGATTGACAAGCCCTTTATCGCGTTGGTTGCAAGTTCTTGATTGTTTGTGCAGGTATTCGGTGACTTGTGCGTCGTCTCCTACTGGATTGATACCTTGGTTCTCAAAACTGAGGGAAATACTTACGCTACTTTGCTGCATCACCCTTTCCTCTTCAAGAAAAAACCAACGCAAGCTCAAGAGGTAGCACCCACCACTGCTCAGGGCCGCCGACCGGCGCCCGAGCCTGCACCACCCGAAGAACCAATCTAGGGTGGGAAACCCTAGATCCGCCGTCGCCATGGCCGGCCCCACGCTGCCCCCACAGACGTGGTGGCTCAGCCACCACCAGAATCCCATCGGGCCACCACCTCATCATGCCAACTCCGCCTCCACGCCTGGTGCCCAGGGCCGCCTACGCGTCTCGACTAGAGACCCCCTCACGAAGAGAGAGGAGGAGAGCCCGCTGTCCGCCGAGCACGCTCGCCGGCCTCCTCCGTCGGTGGCAGGGAAGCAGAGAGGGAGTGAGGGTCGGCGGCAGCGGCGGCTAGGGTTCGCCCGAGCCACCCCCTGGAGGTGACGCAAGCGACTCGTATACTGTCACGCTATTCGTCAACTGACAAATCTGGACAAGTCGCGCCCTACATTATCCTACGGGGAGCTCCGCTAGTGATCAGGCATGTGTACAGCTGCAGTTGCGCTAGGCTGACGAGCGGGCAACTATAAACAAACACACAAAATAATAATAATAATAATAATAATAATAATAATAATAATAACGTAAAACATTGACCAAGAAAGAAAAAGGAAAAATCCGCTCAGATCGGACTGTTTATTGAGAAATAGCAACCCTGTTTTCTTCTAGATCAACAGGGTGGCCCCTCGCCGGCTCATTCTACTAGTGAAAACGAAACCATAATGTCCTCTCTACAGAAAAACAAATCTTGCCGGTAGTCTACCAGCTATGCAGGAAAGATAACGAATTGAGCATAAACAACATCCATATAAAGTCTCATATAACAATCTAGCCATAACCAAACGCCCTATCTGAGGGAAACTAGTCAAACATGAGGTCAGGTCCCACATCAGGACATCAAATATCATCATCTTCATCAGGGGTGAGCTATCGAGGAGATACTGCATCGTGCTTCTTTCACCATGCGATGATGTGCCTCTTTTTTGGCCTCCAGGATTATACAGAGTCGGCACTGTTGTATCTTCTCAACCTTGATCCAAAGCAAACGGCGCCCTGAATATATGGAACATCAACCAAGTACCCTTTTTAAATTTTTGGACATTTCTCTTTTCTTTTAGGCACCCACACAATAGCACATGAAATATTTAGCTTTGTGTTTTGGAGTCACTAGTCGAGGAAGTTACTGTCAGTACCAATAAGCTAGTATGTTTAACTGTCTGTACTCTATAAGACTCTTTACACAATATTCAGAACAGGTTTCTAAAGCACCCACGTAACAGGTTGAAGGTTGATCGGAAATTTATTCTAACTTTTCTCAATAATCTGTATTTTACAACTAAAATGTCTCTTGATTTTTCAGTTTTTCAACTGTCCAATACCTTCTGAGTTAGGAGACCTCCACAGCTTAGCATTGCCCCATAGATTAAAGTTACAATCCTATAAGACAAGCCAGATCATTAGATGTTATCAAGTAGATTAATTAGGTAAACAGCATGCCGAAAGCTAGAAGTTGTACCACATCATGATATCCAACTCTGAGTGCAAATAAGGGCTTCAGCTGTTTGAGGACTGAGCTCTGTCTCGAATAGCCTTGCCCGCTCATCAGCAACATCAAATGCAGCTTCAGAGGGAACAGCGGATCCAGGTATGGCTAGAACATCACGTGCAATAGCAGCGAGAGTTGGATATGTTGACTCATTGTCTTTCCACCATTTCAGAATGTCAAAATCATCATTTTGCCGATAAACTTGCTCTCCATGGAAAGCAGCGTCATTTGCAGGAGCAAATGTCTCTCCGAAGTACTCTCCATGATTTTGCAGATGAAGTTCACCTCCAAGATAATCGTTAAGTTCTTTAAATTTCCCTTGTCCACTCAGCTCATCGTAGCTCTGATTTGTGTCTCGTAATGAGTAGCTATCAGACACCTGCCACGGTAATTCATTGTTTGTGCGAGCTAAGATACTTTTCTGACGGGTGTGGCAAGAATAACTGGTGAAGAGTTCACATATCTTCCCACGAACTTCAGAGATGTACATTTTAGCACTGGTACCAAAAGCTTGTCGAAAGCGAAATTCTACAAACCTGATCTTATATCTTGGATCCAGGACCACAGCTACAGACAGCCATAGGTACCATTTGTCCCAATGCTTCTGAAAATTTCTGTTCATATTCTCAACATCAAGGACTCTTTTAATGTCAGGTTTACTAGATGATTCTTGCAACACAATCCTCAAACGCCACAGTGGATCAAAGTACGTATTGGAAGCATTATGAGGGTTACAAATGACCCTCGTTGCATGGTAGATCGGTCTTCCAATCTTGCAAAAAGCTTCTGCTGCTTCTAGTTGCTCAGATGTTGGTTCTTTATAATACAATCGATCTGTTATATCAATATCGGGAAATGCCTTGCAGAACTTCAAAATGACCTCCAATAGGTAGAAAGTTGAGTACCATTGTTTAGATCCAAAGGATGGATGCTTTAGGTGCATACTTGAAATAATTTGGTTATACTTCTGCTTACGCACTGAAGAGCCAGTCATGTAGCAGAAGTAAGACCGACTTGTTTCCTGAATAATTTTCTTGGTTTCATACCCGAAAAGCCTATCCAATGCATCCACCAAACAAGGAACAGTTAATAGCTTAAATTTGGAAAGAAGATATTTGCTTCCTGAAAGACTTGCCTCTATGCCCGATATGAATTCATTATCCACCGGTACTTGTGATGTCAATCCTAAAAGGTTCTGCTGAATACCCCAATCTTTAACTACTTGCAGTTTCGTCTTATCCGAATCACCTAAATTGCAGAAGGACTGCCAATCAGGAAACATGCTGATATAGTAATGATCCTCATCATTTTCAGTTCCTGCACATCTATAACTTATTATTCTTCTATTCATCTTCCATTTCTCATCAATGAAATGCACAGTGAAGCACCGAAAGGTCGGTGAAAATACAAGGCCCTACATTCCAACAGATAAAAAAACTCCACCGGATGCATTTGTCACTTTCTCTTTTAGCTTTAACTTTTCCTTATGAAAAATAGCAATAAGCTTTTCTTCAATTGTAGCTTGCGAGACCATATTAAAAGTAGGATTAATGCTAGCCACAAACTGGATAAAACTTGTACTTTTCACTATTGAGAAGGAGCATAGGTTGGAGATTATCAAGCTAGTAAGGTCTTCCACAGATTTCTCCTCATCAAATTCCCAGTTCTCCAGGATCGATGGGTTAGTCTGTGGAGATGAATTCTTTTGCCCCTCCATACTTTTCCCAGGTCTCCCAGGACAAATCTTCAGATGCCGGCCCAAATGGCTTGTTCCTCCAGAACTTCTCCCGCTAAGGCGCTTCCCACAATGTTTGCATATTGCACTCTGAATCTTTCCACCACTTGAAACAGGAATGAAATCCTCCCACACTTTGGACTTTGATTTCCTCCTTTTGCCAGTACCACCATTATTGGCATCATCAATTGATAAACTGTTAATCAGTATAACTGGATCAACTGCAGACTCATCCTGAATCTCGTTCATCATAGCTCTGAACAAAATACAGTGCAAGGACTTAGTAATGGCGTATAATAGTAAAACACAAGGACCAACCAGCTACTAATAGAAATGGAGAATTAATAACGAGTTAAAGTTCTTTGAAATTTGAGTTAATACGTGTCTGACTAATTTGAGACTCTTCTAGCATCTTAGAAGTTGAAAACCAAAGAGAGGGGAAAGAGCTAGGAAGAGACCCACTTTAATTCCTAAAAATGAAAAGAAAGGAAGAGCTAGCTAGAAATGACCACATTAAACATAATGTGAAACAGAAATGAATGGCCTGGTCCCATGCACTCCTCCCACCGCCGAGAATCTGAGGGGCTCTGGGCTTAGAAGAGAGAGAGATATGCTTTGTACTGTTAGAAGCAAAAGTCCTCTTCCGCTACATGGTACCCTGCTCGCCATGCGGCAATTACTCCCTCCGTGCGGGTTTATTAGTCATGTTTGTATTTTGGTCAAACCTTGACAATGAATTTAACTATTAAAATATAAAAATATATGCCGCAAAAATTATACCATAGGAAGCCTCTTTCAAATACAAATCCAATAGTATAACTTTTATAGCATATACATCAAATTTTGTTAATCATGTAGATGGTTAAAGTTTTACTCGAAATACAAGGGGGCCCAATAAACTTGAATAGAGAAAATGCATTCTAGCTTTTGGCTGAAACCCCAAATATGAAACAGCCAGCATGCTTCCTTCAATAAATACTCTTTATTATCAAAGAAAAAAGAATCAAAACAACCACTAGGTACAGATCCTGAGCAAAGCCCGAACAAGAAAGATAGTTGATTACCTGTTCCCCCTGGAGTCCGGAGAGGACGCCAAGGCTCGCGAGAAATCCGAATTCAGATGCAATCCTAGGACAGATGCCCCCGTAGGCGTAGATGGCTGCCAATTTCTTGGATGATTTTAGTTGGACTATGGAGACGCAGAAAAGGGGGCGGAACAGCGAGCAGGACCTCCAAGCTGCAGCGCTCTCCGGGTCAACCCTGAACCTCGATCCAGTGGACGAGTAGAGCATCTCGAGCAGGAACCGTAAGGCCGCGCTTGGACTGGTTGTAATTAAATACGGAGGTGTATATTTTACATACCGGCCGCTTAGCAAATCTCCGACGGAAATAAAACGATGAGAGATTCTTCCAGTTTTTTTTAGAATGTTTTCCTCTATCCCTGGCGGCAGGAACCCTAGCCGCTGCCAGGAGAGGTCAATCTTTCAACGCTGTTCTCCGTTGGCTCCCCTCCGCTGGTGACCTCGATCGTTGGTGGTGAGGAAGGTCGACGGATCCAGCGTGTGGATCATTTTTACTCTCTCGTAGTCTAGATTTTTAGTTTGTTCATTGTCTTTGTTTTGGTGGCGACAATGACGGCGCTGAATAAAGATTCTTCGGATCCTTAGCTGACGAGGCCATCGGTCCTATGGTTGAGGATGGATTTAGAAACCAGTCTGTTCAAGCAAGGATGGCGTGGTGGCGGCGGCATCCTCGTGATGGACATGTGTCCTTGGGCTCCGCCGTTGCCACGGCGTTTGCTCCAACGTCGGTGCGGAGCTTGGGAGGTAGTCCAGGAGCGGATGCAGATTGTGGTCTGCATCGACGACATCTCGAAGACGGAACATGTGTTGGGTTCGTGGTTCGTGGATGGCAGGTATGGTTTCCTTCTGCGGCGTCTTAGTCGCGGTGGGGTGTCAGATCTGGAGTTCGATGGCGTGTCTGGGGTGTTGCCCCGGTATGATTTTTTCAACGGTAAAGGCTTCACCTTTGGTGAGCCACCTTGGAGGTCCGAAAAGCTACATATCAGCGATGGAGCTCGGGTGAGGAGGTGATCCGTCATTCTTTTCTTTGGTGTGGCTGCTGCCGTGGTGCCAGAGGCAGATGATGGCGTTGGTATCAAGCTCAGAGATGTTCTGCTATCTTTTCAGTTTTATCATGTTGGTTCTTACGTGACTTGTATTTTAATATTTATGATATCAATAAGACACGTATTACCATGCAAAAAAACGATGAGCTAAGATCTGTATTCTCTACAAATGTATTTGAAAAGAACAACATAGCCTAAGCAAGTGCCTGTATAATTTATTGGTGTCGGAGAAATAAAAAAGAGTGAAACCCTATCTTTATCTTTACCTAATAATAAAGGACGGAGATTTTCATAGTTCTCCATACGTTTATTGGTTTCCGTGCGTGACACCCAGGCTATGCGTGGCTCACCTATTTTTTTGTCCGTAAACATTTCTTGATTCATCACTGTCCATCATTATTAGTCTCTTGTGTAAGTTGGAGAGATTAACTCTTGATAGGGGGGAAACTGATGCAACTGGCCACAACCCCCGCTGTCGCTACCACGGTCACCATGGTCACCGCGACCACGGGCAGAGGGCTGATGCGGTGGATGCGGGGCACCCTGGGGGCGGTCACCGCGATCACTGGGGCAGATGCCGGCGGCGCTGGGAAGGAGGCAGCACCAGCGTTGAACAAAGGGGCAAATTGGGAGCTTTCTATGGAAGAATGGATAGAAGAAGAAGAGGGAGGCTCAAATGGCAGAAGGGACCGGGAGTGATGGACATCTTTATGGCATCTTCAAGTCCCCTCAAAAGTCAAAGTGTTTGATTGGCGCCTTGCTCAGCAGTCACTCCCAAAGGCCGACCTTTTGCACCACCGAAACATGTATACTTCGAGTGTTTGCTATTTATGCAGGGCAGAGGACAATAGGCGACAATCTCTGCTGGACTGTAACATGTCTAGGAGAAGTGATAGTGGAACATATGTTGGTGAATAGGGAACCCAAAGTGCAGAATTGGCTCTTTGCTATGAATGATAGTCTTTCAATGGAAGAGTTCACAAACATGGTGGTGACGCTATGGGTAATATGGAGTGCACGATGCAAAGCAATCCATGAAGGTATCTTCCAAAGCCCTGCAACGATACATGGCTTTGTCTCCTAATACTTGTTAGAGATTAGCGCTCTTAAGGAAAACAGAAACCACAAGGGCGACAAGTGCAATGGTTAGGCCACGACGATGGATTCCACCTCCCAACGACCACATTAAAGTAAATGAAGAACAATAAGGCTCCAGGGCCCGATGGTTTTCCGGTGGAGTTTTAGAAAAAGAGTTGGCACATTATCAAAGGGGATTTGCTTCCGATGTTCCATGATTTTTTTCTCTGGACAGTTTAAGTTGTTTCAACTAAATTTTGGAACGAAAACTCTACTTCCTAAGAAAGCAGATGTCGTTCGTATTGAGCAGTTCAGGCCTATCTGTCTTCTTAATGTAAGTTTCAAAATTTTCACCAAGGTCGGGACCAACAGGCTTACGCAAATTGCACACTCTGTGGTGCAACCGTCCCAAACAGCTTTCATGCTGGACAGAAACATCCTAGAAAGGGTTGTCGTCCTGCATGAACGCTCCATGAAATCCACATGAAAAAACTAGACGGAGTTGTTTTCAAAGTGGACTTTGAGAAAGCGTACGATAAGGTCAAATGGCCTTTCCTTCAACAGGCTTTGCATATGAAAGGTTTTGATCAAGCCTGGAGACACCAGGTAGACTCTTTCACGTAAAAAGGGAGTGTTGGGATTAAAATGAATGATGACATAGGTCACTACTTCCAAACACACAAAGGGCTGAGGCAAGGAGATCCCATGTCACCTATTCTATTCAACATAGTGGTCGATATGTTGACAATTCTTATAGGAAGGGCTAAGGATGCGGGTCAGGTAGGTGGCCTCGTCTCGCACTTAGTTGACGAAGGTGTACCATTCTACAGTACGCTAATGATACTATCATCTTCATGGAGCATGACTTGGCAAAAGCGCGAAACATGAAGCTCATGTTATGCTTATTCAAACAATTGACCGGGTTAAAGATTAACTTCCACAAAAGCGAATTGTTCTGTTTCGGAAGAGCTAATGATGACCAAGATGCGTACAAGCAATTGTTCGGGTGTGAATTGGGGGCTTTACCTTTCACGTATTTAGGTATACCAATTCACTATCTAAGCTGACCAACAGAGAATGGAAGTGCATTGAGGACCGTTTTGAGAAGAAACTGAGCTGCTGGAAAGGCAAGATAATGTCATACGGAGGCCGATTAATTCTCATTAATTCGGTTCTCACGAGCATGCCCATGTTTCTCCTCTCCTTTTTCGAGGTACCTATTGGAGTCCGGAAGAGGTTAGACTTCTATCGATCACACTTCTTCTGGCAGAGTGATGAACTAAAGCGAAAATACAGACTTGCTAAATGGGATATAATTTGTAGGCCGAAAGACCAAGGGGGTCTAGGGATTGAGAATCTGGAGGTGAAGAACAGATGCCTCCTTAGCAAGTGGTTGTTTAAGCTTTCTGTTGAGACGGAGGCCACATGGGCTCAGATCTTGCGTAACAAATACCTTCACTCTAGAACCTTGGCCCAGGTGACAGTGAGGCCGACTGATTCGCCTTTTTGGAAATGATTGATGAGAGTTAAATCACTCTTTTTCAACAGGACAAGGTTCATAGTTAGAAACTGTACCACTACGAGGTTCTGGGAGGATACATGGCTAGGGGAGACGCCCCTCGCACTCCAATATCCTTCTCTGTATAGCATTGTTTAGCGTAGAGACGATTACGTTGCAACAATACTACAGTCCACTCCGCTCAATATTCAATTTCGGAGGACGCTGGTGGGGAACCGTTGGGAAGCCTGGCTCAATCTTGTGAGAAGATTGATGGATGTTCAGCTGTCTCAACAGTCCGATCAGTTGTCCTGAAAACTAACTAAGAATGGAGAGTTCTCGTTTAAATCCATGTACTTGGATGTTATCAACTCGAGCGCGATTCCTTGAACGAAACATGTTAGGAAAGTTAAAGTACCTTTGAAAATCAAAGTGTTTATGTGGTTCGTGCATAAACAAGTTATTTTAACTAAGGATAATTTGGCAAAACGTAATTGGACAGGATCTAAATGTAGCTTTTGCGACCAACATGAATCAATCAAACACCTCTTTCTTGATTGTCCTCTGGCAAAAATTATGTGGCGGTCGGTTCACATAGCTTTTAACATTACTCCTCTGAATTTCATCAACACGTTATTTGGGACGTGGCTTGATGGGATAGATTCCGATACAGCGAGACGTATTCGTGTAGGAGTATGTGCTTTATTATGGGCAGTCTGGAACTGCAGAAATGGTTTGGTCTTTAACAGAACAACAAATATTCATTTTTTGCAGGTTATCTTCCGAGCCACTGCGTTGATCCGTATGTGGTCGCTACTCACTCCGACGGAGGCCAGGGAGCGTTTGGTTACTGGATCTACCCGATGGGAGATGGTAGCACGGGATATTTTCAACCGGTTTGGATGGCGGTCATGTAATAGGATAGGCATTTAGTGTTCCTATCTTTTTATGCCAGCCGTTGTGGCTTTTCTATTACTGTTTTGCTCTTCGTGAGCCTTTTTTTGTTCTTTGTTCGAGACATTGAGACTTGTGTTGGACCTTTTGCTTATTAATAATCATGATTGTATGCATCATTCTGATGCAGAGGCTGGGGTGAACCCCTTTTTCGAAAAAAACAATGACTTGCACACTGCAGATGAAGTAGCTGCCCTAAAAAAATGCAGATGAAGTAGCGTCTCACAACACGGCCGAGTTGGACAGCTGGCCAAATAAAACCATCTACGTGGCACACTAAGTAAGCACTGACTTGTGAGACCGACTTCTCATAACGTAAGAAAAAGAATTGAAGGTAAAAAGTCATAGCAGTTTGGTTAAATTGGATGAAATGGAGAAGTTTCTGTTGAATGGGTTAAAACCTGTCACAAACCTGAAACTTAGGTGTAAAAACTCGAATTAACTAAAAAAATGACAGAAAAGTTCAGAGTCCTGACAACCTCCAACCGTTCATCTCATATCAGCCATACAAAGTTAGCAAATATCATGCTTGTAGATTGGGTCTTCAATTAGGGGACGGCTTCAAGCCATTAATATGGAACATAAAAAGATTTGGCATCTGAATCCACATACTAATAACATTCTTCGACATTCGAGTGTAGTTTTGTTGGTGCATGGACTGAACCATAAGTAAAGTTATTACACACAAAACAGAAGTACTATGAAATGTTATGCATATTGATGAGTAGTGAACTGCGAGATAGGCCCTCTAAAACTATCCTTATGCACCAACCCTACGAGTCAGACAATGCTTGTACAGTCAACATTTATCACAATCACATACATGTTTTAGAGGGCTCTTCACAGTGCCTACACTTTCCTACTTAAAAATTCTCTTGGCCTTCTTCACAGTGTCACAACTGCAGGAACTACAAAAACAGAGATGCCTCAAATTGTCAAAAATAAGAAGTCAAGGCCTCAAGGGGAAATAAGGCTGATTCGAAACGTGAAATTTCATTCAGAACCTGAGGACCTGAAAGTATCAAACTTACCTCGTAATGATTTAAGTAGGAAAACTACTATTGCCAGTTGCTACCATGATCATTTGGATGACTTGCTTCTGTTTGAGAGTTGCAAGAGAAACATTTGAGTTACAGGTCATCATCTGGTAAATGCAAGTAGTGATAACTGATAACATGTTGAGACAATTTTACCTGAAAATTTAATCAAATCATTCATGCAGATGAAAGCTTCCACTACCTCAGGACTTGCTTTAGTATTCAGAAAAGAGACCCGTTTATCATCCTTATCAAATGCAGAATCAGCGGAAACTGCATACCCAGGTATTGCTAAAATATCACGTGCAACCCTTGCAAGAGTCGCATATGTCGAAGTGTTATTCTTCCACCATTTCATAATATCAAAAAAGTTATTTTGAGGGGAAAGCTCTGCTCCAAGGTACTCGTTAAGTTCTTTAAATTCATCATGTCCTTCTGGGTTAATGTAACTCTGATTTGCATCATTAAATGATTCACTGCCAGTCCAGTCCAAATGTAGATCACTAATTGTTTGGTTTAAGACATCAATAGTTGGTTCATTGACATGGCTAGAGTATCGGATAAAGAGATCATACATCTTTGCGCGCACCTCTGAGATATACATGTCAGCATCATGGCCAAAAGTCTGTCTAGAGCGAAGTTCAACAAAGCTGATTTTGTACCTTGGATCAAGAACAACAGCCAGAGACAGCCACAAATACCATTCTCTCCAATTCTCTTCAAACTTTTTCTGCATATCTTCAATATCTAAAACATTCTCGATGTTTACCATTTTAGATGATACCCGCAGAGCTGTCCTCACACTCAAGATTGCATCGTAATATGAATTGAAAGTCAGGTTTTGAGGACTGGAAATTACTTTGATTGCATGATAGATTGGCCATGCAGTCTTGCAAAAGCTTTCTGCCGCCTCTAGTTGTTCAGAGGATGGTTTGAGATTTGGCCAAAGAACAGGATCCAACTCTTCAATATTCGGGTATGCTTTAAAGAACTGCAAAGCTACTTCAAATGAATAGAAAGTCAGGTACCATCTTTGTGATCCAAAAGAAGGACGACTGAGGCGTATCTTTGAAAGAATTTCCTCATATTTCTTCTTACGCGCTGGGGTGTATGTCATGCAGCGAAAACAAGATGCACTTGCTTCTAGAACGAAGTCTTTGAGTTCCCACCCGAAAAGGTTATTAAGTGCAGTTACCATGCATGGAATGCTCAATAGCTTGTGTTTCGCAACAAGATAGTTCTGTGCTGATGTATTTTCTTCCAATTCCATTATTACCTTGCTATCACGAGCACGTTGAAAAGTCAGTCCTAGAAGCTTCTGCCCCAGAGACCATCCATCAACTGTTTCTTTTATCGTAGCCTTGGCAGCTTTTCCATGATACTTCCATAAATCAGTGTCTAGTTTCCTGAAGGAGTTCCAATCAGGCAACAAGCTCAAATACGAATCAAGAAAGTATTCGCCGATGTTTAAGCAGACACATCTTATGATTCTTCTGTTCATCACCCAGTCCTCATCAATAAATTGCACTCTCAAACATAAAAAGTTCTGTTCAAGTCCATGTTCCCAGTCTGCTAGTGAAAAGAAAACTCCGCCATGTAACAATGCTATTTTTTCCTTCAGTTCCAACTGTTCTCTTTGAAAAATACCAAGAATTCTTTCTTCCGTGATGGCTTGTGGCACCATGTTAAACATAGGATTAATCCCGGTCAAAAAGTTTCTAAAAGTTGCACTGCCAATAATTGGAGAACTGCAAGAGTTGGAGTTCGAGATTACTGCTCTAGTAAGCACCTCAAGGGACTTCTCTTGATCAAAGCTGCACGTCTTTGAGGCTGATGAACTAGGCTGTGAAGATGGGACATTTTGACAACCACCCTCAACTATAGCCCGTACCAAACAAATCTGAAGATGTCGCCTCAAGTGGCTTGTTCCTCCAGTACTTTTTCCACCGAGTTGCTTCTCACAATGGTTACATCGTGCACTTTGAACCTTTCCAGCTCTTAAGATAGGAGTAAATTCTTCCCACACCTTAGACTTGGATCTTTTCCTCCTACCAGTCTTAGTGGCTTTCGGGGAAACAACAGGGTCATCAAGTTGTAAAAGTTGATCCATCATCGCAAGGTCTAGTTCTTCCCCAAACATCATATCTCGAGAACAAGTGATAATTAGTAGGCAGCCTCAAATCACCAATCTGAAAAAGGAAACATGCACTTCATCCACTGTAAGGATTGTAAAAATATATACTCCCTCCGTTCGGAATTACTTGTCACAAAAATGGATGTATCTACAACTAAAATACATCTAGATACATTCATTTCTTGGACGAGTAATTCCGAACGGAGGGAGTATAAAGCAGGTTTGCTTGACACACTGATAAAGCTATCCACAAATAAGAGCCCCTCGATTTGTAGATCGTGAACAAGAAAAGCAACCTCTGTACAGGGCTGATGGTATATACTGCTCGTTTCTCTGAAGGCAGCTTATTGGATGGGTAGTGCCCGCTCAGAAATTGGAATTGCAATCGATCTTGGACAATACTGTAGTGAAGGAGTATGTCGTATTTAGCCTAGCCAGCGCTTCGAATCATGAAATCGGCTTGAACAGAACTAGTAGAGATCCATTATTACCACATAGATCAGATTTATGGCGGGGTCAAAAAAATGGGAGATCAGATTTATGAACAGGTCATACTACAAAAAGAAAATTACAACCAACAATACTACCATTATCAGCTGTTTCTCGTTTCAAACATCCTGTTAAATGGTAAGAATAAGAGTTTCTACTGCTACAATGGTTCAGCACAAGTCTTCAAAATAGATGGGGGGTCCAAGAATAACTGCATTAAACGACAGGACCTTGAAAAAAAAGAGGGGGGAGGGGGGGGGGGGGGGGGGGAGTTAGAAGCAACAGTTAAAAACCTTTGGGACGTGGGAACTGGGAAGGCTTGTGGGGGATCGAAGCGGCCGTCTCGCTCAATCCAACCTAGCAAAGGGACCGAAGGCTGAGACAAAAATGGAATTCTTGACTCAAAAATGAGGGAGATGTGTAGGCCGTAGACTTCACTAGCACCAGGTCGTCTCTTCGGCAGCTCAGCGGCGGACTTATTTAATTCTACCTCTTCGCGAGGCCCACCTGAAGATGAAGCCCAGGATGGGGCGGAGGACTCGCTAGCCCACGTAGCTCTACCGATCGGGAGCTCCTATCTGCCGCATATTGCGGCAAATAGCTGCCGGACGCACACACAAATGGCCACATGGGCCGGCCCAACAGCAGGAGCGCAGTATGCAAAATTCCAATAATTAGTGCTGTGGCTGGGAGTCAAACACAAGGCCTTAAGCTCTCAGACGCACCAGCATACCAATGCACCAACCAAGAATTCCTGACTAATGAGTAGCGCGATACTTTAAGAACTCGGAATAACCACAGATTTGAAACATTTTTGAAATTTCAAGCGTGTTTTTTTCTGAAAAAACTGAATTCTTTTTTAAACACGAACATTTTTCAACATTGTGAGCAAAATTTTGAAAACATGAGCAATATTGAAAAATTGGAACACATTTTAAAGTTTTAAAAAATGTGGACAAAATTTTTAACTCTGAACTTCCAAGAAAATACGAAAAAAATTAATATTGCGGACAATTTTAGAGAAATGTGATTTTTTTTATACTTTGAGATTTTCTGAAAATGGGAACAAATTTCAAAATTCTGAATACTTTGGAAAATGGGAACAATTTGTTCAACGTGAACAAATTTTAGAATTTTTACACATTTTTGAACACGCGAACAAATTTTTAAAAAGGAGAAAAAAACAAAGAATATTGTTTGAAAACATGAATAATATTTGAAACTCTGAACATTTTTTAAAACATGAACAAATTTTGAAATCACAAAGAATATTTGGAAACCATGAACAAAATTTTGAAACTTCAAACTTTTTGGAAAACGTGAACAAATTTCAAAGTTCCAACTTTTTGAAAAATGTGAACATTTTTTAAAAACATCAATAAGATTTGGGATTTTTGAAAAAAATCGCAAAAAATGAACTATTTTGGAATATGTGAATTAGTTTTGAAAATTGTGATTTAGGAAAAACGCAAACAAGAACATACGAACTTGAAAAAGAAACAAAAAACGAAAACAAAGAAATAAAAAAGAAACAGAAAAAATAAACCAAAAAAAGAAATGAAACAGAAAAACAAAAAATAAATAATCAAACATATTTTTTTTGCTAAACCGGTATAAAAAAGCCGGTTAAGGGAACCTTCTGGAAGGGAAGGTTCCCAAAACCGGCTGCCTCGCTACGGGGGAGTGGGCCGACCCAATTCTCGCGCTCGGGGGAATCACCTGTGCGCACCCTTGACAATTCGACGCAGTAAGCATCAAATAGGATTTTCCCTACCGATCCGCCAAGGTCACCCCCTATACAGTCTGGACCATAGTGTCTGAATGTTTTTTTATCATCCAACGCGGTGTTGCGAACGTGAGTGTATCCAGGTGTCCAAATACCCGCAACCCGGTCACAAGCTGGTGGGAGGTTTACAGAAGTATGGACTTTCATCACGTAGGCCTCTGACACCCCCGATCTCCCATTTCCCTTCTTTCGGACCACCCCCCTCCCCCTCCCCCAACTTCATTCCTCCTCTCTTTGCTCTATATCCGCACCCTCTCAGTCCGACCTTGCAGTTATACCACTCCAGTCGTCGCCCAGACCTTACCGGACACCCACCTGGGACTACGCCACCGTCCACACCAGATCCATACGAAGTCAGGTATCCTCCGCCCTCTGTCGACGCCGTCCATGGCGGACACCACGTCCGTTATGTGTTCAACCAAATGCCAAATATTTTTTTAATGTGTCGTTGCTTTGAATCAAGCATGATGTCGACATACTGAATGATGAAGGATAAGTTGTTATGCAATGGTTGGCCTGAAGTGCAGACTTTGTTGGCCTGGAGCAATGGGGCACGTTCTTTTGGCAAAATGTGCATTTTCTTGTTTCATGAGCAAAAACACTTCGCGCCCTACAACTTGCACGTGATCCATGACGCAATGTGAGGTCGCTATCCCATCGATGGTACACCGTCTCAAACTCCGTCATGAAGTATTGTTGTGCGATCGCACAAGTGGAAAGAGGGTGGCCATTGGGATCGTCTATCATGATGATGGTAAGTTTTTCTTCTTTTTATACTATATATTGGTCAGTTTATTGGCTCACTCAATGTTGCAACTTGAAGACCACGTTATTGCATAGTACGAACGTGTTGCCGCTCTATCTAATAACGGAGGGCAGGCCATTCATGTTGATGCATTATTGGATGAAACTTAAGGGGCGCGGTGTGGATGAACAACACTTCGCCCCTAGGATCTTTTCGGATGTAATAATCATATATGAAATTTTTTGTAGTAGAATATTTGCATGTTACTTATAGACGAAATATGCGAGTGTTATTTTCTATAATTATTTTGAGTGCTCCATACATAGAAAAAAAATATAGAGGCGGACATGGTGCACAGGGTTGGATGACATGCTACCATATCCGTGTCCACGAATGCATCTGACGCGTCCACGGGTGTTTACTGTGTCTGATTTGGGGTACGCCGCTGGAGATCCCTTAGTATCCAAAAGGGTCGTTACTTCTTTAAAATATGCTGGAGTGCCCTGCCTTCTGAGGGCATTCACGCCTTTTTGTCGTCCGATCTGCGCGCGCTTCACGTTGTTGCCTGCCTGGTGCCTTTGCCCCCGTTTGATCGGGTTTTTCCTAGCCTCACCTTTCCAGCGGCCTCAGAGGTCCATGACCTATGGACCGCGTGCGCGCTCGGGGTCATCTTTTTGTAGCTTTTATTCGTTGCACCTGCATGCGCATTTCCTACGACATTTTTCCATGGGAATGTTCGTACCTTTCTTTGTTGTTGGCCTCTCGTGTATTGTTGCTTAGGTGATGGATGGTTGGTAGTTTCCGGGTGAGGTGTGTTGGCCACTCTTCATGTGTTTTCGGTGGGCATTGTGTGGAGGCTGATTCTTGGTCTATCAGGGACGCCATTGTGGTGCTTTGTTGTTCGGTTGTCCCTATTCTTGCCCCCTCGGTCTTTCCGTTTGAGGTAGGTAGTTTCTAAGTTTCATTTCCCTTGCTCGTCTTCTCCTCACTTCCTCCCTTCCTATCTTCATTATACTTACAAGCCTTCAGAGTTGTTGTTTGATATCCGTATGTGTCTTTTCCTCACATGGTTTGTTCCTACTACAGTCTGTTGCTTCTATGTTTTGCCTCCCTTGCCTTTTGTACCTTTATTCATTTATATCGTCCTTTCCTTTCTTTGCTATATCATTATCCCAGGAAAACATAAAGACACATGAAGTGTCATCACATCCTTGCGACCCGCTTTGCCGACAGCAGCACGCTTTCCCTCACATCTACGAAATCATCGCCGGAAGCAGTTCATTGCCTATGGGAGCTTGTTGATCATCAATTTACTTGCCATATGGTCCAAAAACAAATTGTACAAACATGTACAGAAGAGGAACAAAAGTAATAATGAATGAACTTGCTTAGCGATGGTATTTTTTCTCTACTGGTTAACGAGTTCATGATGTGCCAATTAGAGAGAAAATGGCCATGATTGTGAAGTTAGTTATTTACACTTCCATATTTCATTACCCTCCCCTCACGCGTTTCTTCTTAGTTATATTTTGTTGCTCATAGGTCTACGAACAAAAAGGGGAGTCTTTGGAAATGTTGCTTGGTGTTTAACATGGTGTTGATACTACATCCACTTCTTTGAAATGATCTTTGGATAAAATGTTTACTAAACATATTTTATCCATGCCAAGATTGAGATGACAAGGATATGATGGTGTCTCAAATATGTCTGAATCAGTTTAGCCATGTCAAGAGTGGGGAGGTTATGTTAGTAAAAGACCAAATCAAGAGACACGTTTCACAAGGCCCGGTGATACCCTTTGGGGATCACATCGCAAAACTCTAATCTGGATCTTTCAGATGAGGAATTATGTGGTTTAAGTGCTACATGGCATTTCTCTTAACATGTTGATGATAGAGGTTTTGGTTCGGGCTATATAATAAACATGGAAACCTTTGAATTTGTTCTTGGCTTGCATTTGATGCTTCAAATGCTTAGTTAATGGTTTGTCACAAGCATTGCAAAAAAAGATCAGAATATAGTCTCAGTGAAGTGGCTATTCCATAACTTGAGAGATCATGGATGGAAGCCTCTGTTGATGGCTACTACTAGCTTATGTGTTGCAAGAAATATTCCAGTGCCCAATATGGACGACAACATTCCAGCTGGAGGTTACTCAAGAAGCTCAGGAAAAGTGGTTACTTGCTTCCATCATTACAAGGTGACCATATTCATTGAGATGTTGGATAGAAACATAATTGAGATGAATAATCCATTTAGTGAAACTTCCACACACAAATGTTAAAGTGCATTGTTTGCCTTGATCCTAGAGACTCATTTAGCAACTTTGATCATGATAAGTTAGTTGAGCTTGCAAATATTTGTTCTATTGATTTCTCTTCACACTAGCACTATCTTTGACTGATCCACTCAACATATATAGAGAGATGATGAGAAGAAGTCCTGAATTATTGTCTTGTGATAATTTGAGTTGTCTTGCTCTCAAGTTGGTAGAAACTAGACACCGTTTGGTATTTCCATTGGTTTATTGCCTCATTGCACTTGCATTGATATTACTGGTGGCAAAAACATTAGTTACGAGGGTTTTTCAGCCTTGATTATGATACATTTCCATGCTTTGAAGAAGCGCCGAGGCCATCTATACATCTTAAAGGAATTACTCCCAGCTTATCAAAAGCTACGACTCGCTTAACACACTTCTGCAAAGATTTAGATTCGTAAGTGTTTGCTTCACATGTTGTAGGTATCACTTGTTATTTGTGCGGTTGTATTGTGGCATCAAGTGAGCATTTCAAGCGGCAAGGCCCTATGTTCTATGTGGTACTTTTTGAAGACATTTTTATGTTTTGTGATGCCTTTGGTAATTGAATTCCATGAGTTTTAGTGTGGTAGACTTGCATTTGTTACAAAAAGGAGACTGTAATATTGGTACCCCCAGCTAAATTCAATTCCTGGATCCGCCACTGATTAGATCCCCTATGCATGATCGATTAAACGTCAGAATACACATTCAGCATCCTAGTTGATACAAATGAAGCGAGTATTACATATTACCCTAAAAAGGAGTAGCATATATAGATCCACATGTGTACTATAGAAAGAAAAGAAGACACCTGGTTGCTTACCCAAGTTATCCAATTTGCACAAGACTCTCAGCATAATTAGTCAGATGTAAAATCACCGCCTTTTCTAACCCAAGATAATGGTATCTTGTGTCTTGAACACCCGAAGAAATTTTCTTTATCTCAGAAGTCTGGGTGTCATACCGGTACACGTCATCTTCCTTTGTTAGAAGCCACACCCCCCGATGAAAAACAACCCTGGGAGGTCTCGTAGCCCTACAACCTTCAGGTTCTATAATCAGGTCATCAGGACGACGGATCACCGTAGCCCAGCGTCGACTCCACTCGGGGCTCTGATCGACCCCGAAGCTCAAGGTCCAAACCTCGAGCTCTAGGTTTGGGAAGCCCAAGCAGACGCAGCACAATTGGTTCTCCAACTCCACGAAGCGGGCAGGCCTGAAATCGGACGGAGGGTGTGGAACCATGCTGAACTCCTCGTCGGCCAAGCTGAACCGAACGAATGAATTGGATGGAGTCACGCGACCTTGATTTAAAACACATGTCCAGTAGATATACCCATTGACATGAACCGGAGTTTGTCCGACAATCCAGTGCGGCGGATCTGCCGTCTGCCGCCATGTGTCCGTGCCGAGGGTGAGCACCTCGAACCTGCAGACGAGCCTGTACTTCTTGTTGCTGGGAAGGTTTTCTTCGTAGAAGAACCTCGCCACCTTGTACTTCTTGCTGCGGGGGTCGAACCCGAACCCTACCCTCGGGAACGTGAAGGTGTAGTGCTTCCGTTCGGGTAAGGTGACGAACTCCCTCGTCGCCGGGTTGCAGACCACCAGCTGCTGCCTCATGGTGGAGATGAGGATCAGGCCGTCGCAGTGCAGCGGGCTGCTCCAGAGGGAGATCCCTCCGGGCAGCTCCTCCTGGTGCACCAGCTCCTCCACGTCGCCGACGCGGTACCTGTAGAAGGACATGCGGAAGGCGCTGTCGTTCTTGTTCGTGAGGAGATCGTCGCGGTCGTACGCGCAGGGCACCATGAGCAGCGACGGGTGGATCTTCTTGGAGCACTCGTGATGACCGGTGATGAAAACTGGGTCGGATAGCATGGCCTGCCAGGACTTGCAGACGGACCTGAAGCGGAGGACGGATCTGGACGGCAGCCATGACAGGATGCCGAAGATGACCTCGGAAGGGAGGTAAGGCGGCGGCAGCGACGGCGGCGACTCGGTGGTGAGAATCCGCTTTGCCGTCCGCGGCCTAGGGGCAGATGCCGGGACATCGTCGGCGGATCGTTTGATCGCCATGGTTGAATTGATGTGCCTTTTGAAGCGCAAAGACGAGCTATGGTTCCAGAGGACCGATCGGCGCTCAAACATGCCTGAGCTAGGTTCTGGTGGGTTATATGGACCGTGATTTCGTTTTGGAATTCTAGCTTGAGACGGTTTGGATTCCGATTCGGTCAAGTCTGGCATCTAAATCCGCACCATCTTCTTTCCGTCCGCTATAATTTGCGTTCATTTAATTCTGGGGTATGCAGCCGAGCACAAGTTACACACAGTACGTATTCATAACTCTGCGCCGAGCGCTGATTACAAGCATTCATACATCGATATATAGGACATAGGGAGCGATATCTCGCGGGCATATACATATGGAACAAACGACACGCGTATACGGATATAAGCATACCTAGTAACGGTATATAGGTAGTAGTTTCACTTGCTGAAATCGATGGTGCCCGTGGAGAGCACGTTGTCCCCGGTGGTGGGGTGCGCCGCCGGCACGTCGTCCACCACGGAGCCCCCCTGCTGCCAGACGTGGGTGAACTTGCTCCCCTTCCCGGGCAGCGCGACCGTCGCGTACACGACCATCTCCTTGCCGTTCTTCGCGTACTCGGCCGCCACGTCCGACACGGGGAACGCCAGCTCCGCGGCGTCGGCGGGCGCCATGGACGGCACGTAGCTGCCGAGCAGCGTCGGGTACGCGACGAGGCTGCCGTTGGAGTGCCGGAACGCCACCACGGCCTGCGTGCCCACCATGCCCGTGCCGTTGGGGTTGAGCACCCACGCCACCCACCCGCCGGCCTTGCTCGTCTGCGGCGCGCGGAATGCCACGGCGACCTTGTTGCCTTCGGCCGTGTAGTTGTAGTGCAGCGTCGTGCCGAGGCGCGGCAGGGCGGCGCACGACGCGTAGAGCTGGTTGCTCGAGAAGGTGTGGCTCGCGCATGAAGACGACGCCTGTGCGTCGGCTGGAGAGATGGACGAGCCGGCGATGGCTGCGAGCAGGAAGAGGGGGAGAACCATGGCCGCAGTGCCAGTGGAGTGGAGAGCTGAAGCTGCCATTCTTTGGGAGAAAATGATGGAGTTGCTGTCTGTGGAGTGGCACAATGAGAAGGTACTGGCTAGCTAGTGCAGTGGGATTAGAGGGGAGGAGCTAGGTGGGGTTTATAAAGGAGCTAGGGTTTGGTGGGGAAGATGAGAGTTGCTTGGAAATGTACAGTGACACAAGTGAACCACGTACGTCTGACATGGGATCAACTGGGTAGGTGACCTAGAAATTGGATCACCGGCCATTGTACTTATCTGTGCGTGGAACGTTAGTTGGTGTCATTTGGCGTGGTAAATTGCTCCGCGCAGTACGCTGCAACCAAAGTACTCTCTCCATCTGAGAATTAACAAAGCCTTAGTTGATTTTATAAAGTTGTTTATATGTAATCTAAAAATGTTCACCTTGTTGTATTTATTTGTTCAGTTGGTGTGAAATATACTATTCTGTGGACTCAGAAATAACTAAATCTCAGTTGAATAGATCTAGGTAAATGTTTACTGTGTTGTAACAATATGTTCATCTTATGCAACAATATGCACTGGTTTGTTCTCATAGTTCCAAAAAAAACCTTGCACGGATTTTATGTCACTGAGCAGACTAAGATCAACTGTTTGTTGGAAATTACGGATGTGTAGTTGCTGTATATTTACCACTCAATGCCCTTGTAAAATATTTTGAAAAATAGTTAAATGATTTTATTATAGGTTTTTAGGAACATCATTTGAATATTTTGAGAATAGCTAATCAATATTATTGTAGTACCTTTTTTAATTTTATAGTACTATTAAATAAATATATGTATGGATGATAATTTCTTATTTTCTTCTCCCAAACGCAAAGTGTGATGCGCCATCTCGCCCAACATTTGTGTGTCGTTCGACCTAGTGTGAGAGTTTGGAGCATGGGTTTGTGAGGTGGTTTGACATGTCTAGCTTTTCTTTTTGAGTAAAGTTTCACATATTTCTTCGCAACATAAAAGTTTCGCATGTTTAATGTGAAACAGGGCCTCCATGGACCTGTGCAGTGCAGGATGTGCGACCAGACAGGTAGATGTGCGACCACCTAATCCCTCCTTGTATTAGATGATGTAATAGTTACAGATAACTCAACCAACAAGAAGGTAACAAAAACAATAATATCAACACTTACACGGATGCTCCTTTCATATGACAATTCATTTGACCCCATAGACTGGGGTAGTTCGACATTGTTTGGGCTGAGAATTTCTTTGCATTGTCCAAAACCAAACACGCATTAAGGCCTTGACGCTGTTTGGGCTGAGAATTTGTTTGCATTGGCCAAAACCAAACACGCATTAAGGCCTTTCATGGGGATGGTTTCCTACTGGACCGATCCACATGGATCAGGAGCAAATTATGGCCCATCCAGGCATCTATCCGGTGATTGTATGGTATTGTTCGTTGTAAGAAATTCTTATATGGCTCTGATATCGACATCACCTTTTCATGTAGGTCCCTGATCCATCAAAAACACATTATTCAGACATCCACTCATGTGAAACCCCGGAGCATCTACTACTACACTGACCCACACTATGTAATATGAGGCATGATGGGGACATTTCTATCATAGTTACACTCCAACCCCTGCTGTTACGCTTGTTCAAATTCTAAAAAAAGAATGACTAATCACTAGAGCTCGCACAAACCAATTAAATTATTAAATAATTAATTTAATTCTGATAACTACATATAATGTTCATAAGAATATGGTGTTGCGTAAACAATATGCATGTGTATTGTTGATGCATGAAGGTATGGGCAAGATGGAGGGGCATTGGAGTATAATTAAGCATGAAGACAAAGGCGAGTATGCGGGAAACGACGTCGAAGCTTCAAGTTCAGATTTCAGAACTTTAAAGCCACCATGATGATGCATGGAGACAGAGATGAAATATACAAGATGACACTTCATATTTTCGTCCATAGCCTTCTATAGGCGCGGGAGCTATGTCTTGCATGTACGGAGACTTAATATGTCTCGCCTACAACGCGGCGCTATTGGGCTGGCCCAATATTGTAGACTATTTTCAACAGTTTTCTTCAGATTTTGTATGGCTTCCCGCGGTTTTTCATTTTCTTGTTTTCTTCTTTTTTTCTTTGGTTTTCACCAGTTTATTCGTTTTTCCCTTTATTTTTTTCCTTATTATACCTTTTTCTCAACACATGTCTACTTTTTCACACGTATTGTATATTTTTCGTATACATCTGGAATATTTATTATATGCATTTAAAAAAATTCAAATACATTATTAACATTTTTTTCAACTATATGTTTTGATGTATACATTTTTCACACACAACGTACACTTTCCGTACACACATGGAACATAAATATTATACAGGTTTAACCTTTTTCCAGATATATGGTTAGCATTTTTTTTCTTCTAATATATGGTTTAATGTCTATTTTCATACATTTTATACATTTTCCATATTAGCATTTTTGAAATACGTGACTAATAATTTTTTTCAAATATATGTTTTCATGTCTACATTTTTTGACACACAACATACATTTTTCGTATACATAAGGATAAGTTTTTATACACATTTAACTTATATGTATATATATGATTATTGTATAAATTTTTAAATATATGTTTTTTACATCTACTTTTCCATACACATTGTACATCAAACATTATTTTATACATAATTAACAATTTTAAATACATGGTTGTTTTCAAATATATGTTTTGATGTCTACTTTTTCATACATGTTGTACATTTTTGTATACATAATATATATATGTATATGTATATATATATATATATGATTAACCTTTTTTAATATATATTTAACATTTTTTTTCAAATATATGTTTTCATGTCTACCTTTTTCATAGATGTGGAACATTTTTCGTATACATTAGAAACATATGGTCGTATACATAAGAAACATAGATGTGGTACATTTTTCATAGATGTGTACTTTTTGGTACATTTTTCATACATTTTGATGGAAAAAATATCAAAATAATTCCTTTTTTGTGAAATTTTTTGGGCTTTCACGAGAACCACATATTTGCTTCCGCTAGCGCGGCCGTGCTTCTAGGAAAAGGGGAAAATGAAAAGAAAAAAGTTCTGCTGGCTCCGTTTTTTTATTTTTTCATGAAAAAAGTTCGATGAATCCTATTAAAATGGGATCTAATTTTGAAGATCTCGACGCAAAAAATCCAATGCTGAAAACGGTTTGGTATTTGGACACATGGTTCAAGAAATGGCACATTTTGAATAAATAAATGTACGAAAAAAGGGAAAACTCTCAACAACCAATGACGCACATGCAATGCACCACTTGGCAGGGTCTTAGAAGGTGGGAGTGACTTTTACAAGGGCGAGAAAGTTTTCTAAAAGTATAAGTTTGTGATGTGCCGAGGTTTCCAAAAAAAGGTTTGTATGAGTAGTCATGTGTTTTACATGAATTCTCGGTGATGCGTGGGAAATATACACACGGGAGCAGATAAATAGGACTATTAAGGTCTTTCCACGTGCAACTAACAGTAAGAGCAACTCCAAGAGCTTGTCTAAAAAATGTTCCATAAAAGTCATTTTACGGGATGTCTGTATAATTTATGGGAAGTTTTCCGATGGCAACTTTTCCCAGGTCCTATAAATATCTTCCTGTAAAATCGTTTATTTTTAATTTTTTTTATTAGACTAGGCCTAGGGCCTGTAAGTCAGTGGCCCTTTTTGGGTCCATGGGTTTGAGTTAGTTTGAGCTAGTTGGGGCTTAAATAGCCCTAAAGTATTCAAACATGAGGGCTAGATTGGAGCTAGTTACATATAACCCACCAAAAAAATCATCCCGCCCAAGAGGTGCTAATTGGAGCTAGTTCTCATGGGGCCCACTGAAAATTCACTTTTCTCTCTCTATCCCACCAGCCAAGAGGTGCTAATTGGAGCTAGTTCTCGTGGGGCCCACTGAAAAATCACTTTTCTCTCTCCATCAAGTACATTTGTTATCAATCTAACTCTGTCATCCAAACACCTCTTTGATTAGAGTTAGTTCGGTTAGTCATGAGGTAGAAACTAACTCTAACCTCTAGCTAAATTAAGAGTATCCAAACAGGGCCAGTGTCACATTCGATGGTAGCCATGGCCAGGCAGCACGGCGGCAGAGAGGCGGCGGCATGGCGGCCAACACAGCAATGCGGTGGTGACGGGGCAGCGGCATGGGGGTGCGACGGTGTGGCGGCAGGGCGGCGGCGGAGGCATTCGGAAGGCGGCGTTCGTGAAATTCAGATGGTTATCCGCCCGCCAAAATTATACGGGAAGGGCATCTTCCCGTAAACTTGGAGGACGAATGAGGTGTTTTTACGGGATCCCATCAAAATTTCTGGGTTTACGGGAGCCGTTGGAGGCCTTTTTTTGCCCTAGTTTCCCTTTTTAAGGATACATAAGCTATTGGAGTTTCTCTAACAGAGTGTTCGCACACGAACACGTCACCGTATACCCTCGACACCGGGGTGATGCACCGCAGCTCACGTCGAAGGAGACCCACCGGAAGCGCGGTAAGCAAGACAATCCGGCGGGCGCTTTTATAGACCCGAAACCCCACACGCCCGGGAGGACCCCCGTTAGGGCTCGCGGCGGTTATGGGCTGCCCTAGGTCGACCTGATCGCCCCTAGGGCCTCGAGGTTCGCCGTCCTGCAACAAGAAGAACGAACGAAGAACGAGGAAGAAGAAGAACAAAGGGAAAAGGTAAAAAGATAAAAGGTGGTAGATGATTTATTCGATTGTGTGTTGTTCAATCGGCCGTTACCACTTAGGTATATAAGAGGCGGCTGGACTTCCCATGCAAGGAGAAGGCTTGGATTCACGTCCAAAACCCTAGTCAAATTCGGATTGGTTTTGTCCGAACTTTCCAAAACTGTTCGGTCTAAAATTGGCTGCACATTGTGGGTCTTTTTTGAGGTGGTAAACGACCTCAGATGGAAACGAGCCCAAAAGCAATATTGACCGTTTCGACGAGACGAACAACTTTCATGTTGAACTTTTTTCATCAGAGGTTATCTCGAAGGTCAAATCGCTCGCGCAAAACAGCTAATTTTTCACGCAGCTCATCAGACATACCCACATATGTGTCTGGTTCTGGGCGTCATATTTTGCTCACTGGAGGGTCGCGCTGTGCAGGCTTTAACTTTTGCATACGAACTACGATTGAGACGTTTCTTATATCAAAATCGATCGTTTCGATGAGACGAAGACAATCCGTGTAGATCACTTTTCCATACGAGGCAGTTTTGGGGGTCAAATCAGCCGAATAGTGTTCTGAATACAAAATCTCGGTATTTCGAACACAACTTCGGCCTTTGAGATCGGACGGCGATGGCCCAAACTTTAAAGATGTTCATATCAACAATGCGGAACTCTTTCATGTAGATCACTTCTTCATTTGAGGCTATCTTAAATAAATTCTTGACCGTGCCAAAATCTTGTGTGCCGAAAAATAACTTGCACGAAGTTTGTTCTAAGCGCGATGTCAACACTCCATCGGCCATTTGTACGTGCTTAGGATGATAGGTATATATCGGCCATTTAGATTAGCAATAAAGTGAAGCTAATTGAACATATGATGATTTGGTAATACCCTTTCATGATGTAAGAAATTACATTGCATCCATGGATTAAAATAAGCCCACTAAGGGGGACGTGGAGTTTCTGCACCCGAGCTCATATGAGCTCGGGTGAACAATAAATCGAAATTCAATTCAAAAATTCCAAATTTTTTTGGTAGAAACATTGACAAAAGTTTTAAGTGCTTGCAAAAATTCGTCATGAAATCACATTTCTAGAAGGCGTGGCAAAAAAAACAAAATCGGTACTCTGAAAATGCTACTTTCAAAAGCATTTTGGAGGCTGAATTTGTTTTTTTTGTCACGCCTTACAGGAATGTGATTTCATGATGAATTTTTGCAAGCACTTAGAACTTTTGTCAATGTTTCTACCAAAAAATTGAATTTTTTTGAATTTTTTTGAATTTTTTCGATTTTACTGTTCACCCGAGCTCATATGAGCTCGGGTGCAGAAAGGGACTTTCGCACTAAGGGTAACCAATCATACCTGATAAAGAATTCCATGGCATATGCATCAATGACATAGTTGAAGAATATGGATAATGTGTCACTACTAGGGAAAAGCCTAGCAGTAGCGCGGAAAGCGCTACATCGATAAGGCGCTTCTGACTAAAGCTTAGCGCATGGCGCTCACGGCACGCCATCGCTATATCTACTTAGTAGCAGCGCTTTCCCAAACGAGCGCTACTGCTAATTACTAGTAGCGCTTTCGAGAACAATCGCTACTACTATTATTCCTAGTTCCATTTCTTTTTTATTTTAGGTCGTATTCATACACCTGTATACAATTTTTCATATAGTAGCAAGTTAGAGATTGTTTTAACATCATAATGAGTTATTAAATCACTAGGTGAAAGAACTTTGGATTAGTTTTAAGTGCATGGATCCAAAGTAACCAATATAATGGTCATTTTGGATCCATCCATTTGAAACTAATCCGTGGTTATTTCTCCCAATGACATAATAACTTATCATCATCATCACAATATCATTAACAACTTATCATCATAATATATCATTGTCATATAACTCCTCATAATCATCATTTTCGTTCATGATGAGACATCATATAACGACTTCGTCACTAGTTATAATAACAACTCCTCATCATCATCATCATCATAGTACTCATAATCACTACTCCTACTCAGCATCACCATCAAGTCTAAGACATTGTAGTCATATATAATCAACACTAACTAATTGTTCTTAATACTTAGGACCTACTCCTCTCTCCTAGCTGAGATACCATAAAACAGATAAACCGGTCCTTCACCATAATGGAGAATGGACATAAACCTATCTCCAACTTGTGGCTTGCGTACATTCATTTTATCTTCAATTATTTGCGTGTGCGCATTCATCACTTTGCTCCATTCTTTGATTTTGAGCTTGAGGAAATCAAGTATGCGGTATGGTAAGCCTCCGAAGGAGTTGGTCGTAAGCTAACCATATGCATATCACCTTCAGTACATAGCATGTCAGGCACAACCTGCTTCGGGAGCCTCTGTTCAAAACCGAAATAGTAACATATATAGTTAGCAATGTAGTTTACTTAAGAATAGTGTACGCAATGAAGTTACCATCATTAACAAAATCTTACCAAGTTTTTGGCAATGAAGTTACCATCAAGCAATTTATGGACTAGTGGCACGTATCTAGTATAATTTGGGCTGATAGAGTGACTGGTTTTGAAGGCCTCAACATCTTCTATGAATGAGACAAGATAACCTTTCTCCTCACAATTAAGCTTGGAATCATAGCTGTAGTATGTGTTGTCTACTACCTTCCGAGTATTTCTTGAAGATAAGAAATAAGCTGACAATTATAAATAAATAAGTTTAGTACGGACGAACACCAAATATCTTTAAATTAACAACATAAATTACTAAACTTAACAAATTAGTTTGACAAACTCACATCTAGGTTAAACTGGAGGCATATCCACATCCACCCAGATGTCGATATTATCATCGTCATCATAATCTTCGGGACGAATATCAAATCTTATTCGCATTCCCTCCTCAAATCCATATGCCTTGCAGAGAGCTTCCCAATTAGAGCAACCGAAATGGGAGCGATCGACGGCATTGTAGAACTTAACCTTAAACTAATAACCTTTTTTATTTCTTAAGTGAGCCCTCCTCGTCTCCACATTCTCAAAGTCATCTAAACCAAAACCAAGCTTCTCCAATACATATGGTCTAGCATGGCACGGGATGTACTAGTCGTATTGAAAAAAATCCATAAATTACACGTTGAACAAAAGAAGCACAAGTGATGATATTTATTATGATGAAATGCTTGTCATTGCGTACCATACAAACATCGAAGGTCTCTTCCAGCTTCACGGTGAAAAACCTATCATTTTGCAGGTGAGGAAACCTGTCGCACACACCACGGTCATCGTAGCAGTACCCGCACTCCGGGATCCCATCGTCATCAGACATCTCCTGTGTTCAAAATTCAAAGATTATAACTCGACGGCAAAATCCAAAAAATCCGACATGACCTTTGCTAAAAAAGACATATCGAGCGCCTGAAATTTGCAGGAACGGAAATTAATCAACACTCCGGCAAAACATAGGCCATTTAGCGATGGTCATTGCATTTCAATGGTTCAAAATATGAAAAAAAACATTTGAAAATATCTTATATATAATCCAAACACTAAATAAACTAGTTTTATTAACTATTTACTAAATAAACTAGTGCTATTAAGCACCTACTATAAATAAACTAGTTCTATTAAGCACTTACCAAATAAACTAGTTCTATTAAGTACCTAATATAAATAAACTAGTTATATTAATCACTTACTAAATAAACTATTTTCTATTAAACACTTGCTAAAAATTCTACTACCCTAGTTCTACCCTAAATTTTCTTACTTCTATTTTATTCAAAACACCTACGATTTGCAAGAACAGAGACAAGGGAGGGAGGGAGGAGAGAGGAGGGGGAGCGGGCGGCCGGAGGAGGAGGGAGGGACCGACCCAGGAGGAGGAGTAGGGAGGGCGGTGGGAGGAGGGCTGCCGGGCGAAGGAGGGAGGAGGGGCCGGCAGTGAGGGAGGAGGGCACGGTGGGAGGAGGAGGGAGGAGGCGCGGTGGGAGGAGGAGGCACGAAGGAGGAGTACCTCGGTGAGGTCGAGAGCGGGGCGGTGAGGTCGAGAGGGGCGGGGTGGGGGAGGCGGCGGCGACGGTGAGGTCGAGAGCGGGCGGGCGGCAGCGGTGAGGTTGAGGGCGGCCTCAAGGCGGGCGGTGAGGGCAGGCTCGGGCTCAAGCGGCATTTATAGAGGAGTAGGGGAACAGGGGAGGAGGACTTAGTGAAATTTTGAGCGGGCTGGTGGTTAAGTCAGACTAGCAGTGAAGATTTTAGGAAACGCTATAGCTAAAGTAGCTATAGCTGCGTTTTACGTAAAAACGCCATCGCTAAGTCTAAGCACGCATCAAAAATATACATTGGTCATCATTGATCTTTGTGTAGAATCTAAATAGTCAACATGAATCCTCACAGTACCTGTATAGGCACTGGTGAAGATTCATATTGCAGCCACAAATCCTACACATATAGTTCAATGAAGACCAAGTGCTCGAGGTAGTTTGAGAAGTAACATATTTAAGGTGGTAAACACCTTGTTCGCTTAGCAGTATGGGACTAAACTTAATTAGGTGCAACACTTAGCAGCAGCTATTTTTGCTGAAAAACGCTGCTACTAATTACTTTAGCAAAGAAGCGTCAGGAAGGGCGCTACTACTATATCTAGCCTGGAGGCGAATCCGTGGCAATTATAGTAGTAGCGCTTGTTTCACATGGAGCGCTACTACTACCTAGTTATTAGTAGCGCGGTTCCGTTAAGCTCGCTACTGCTAGTTAGCAGTAGCGCCCGTTTTTAAACCGCGCTGCTGCTAAAATTCTGTGTGTAAGGTTTTCCCTAGTAGTGTGTGGACCGAAGATGTTGAAACCTTCGGCTTGGTCCTTCATAGTTTTCACTATTTTCCTTCTTCACCTTTGCCGCACTCCTTGTAAAGGAAGCTCGCACACAATTCTTATTTTGAATACTTCCTTTTGGAACCCATGCCATGTTTCTCTTTTCAAGTTCTTGTGCACTAAACTTTTGCAACTTCTTCTTTTGCCAATTCGATAAGTCGAGTGGGCACCCCGGCTGCGATTTTGTTTGAAGTAATGGCAATTCTTGTTTTACCTTGTGCACTCTATTCTTCCCTTCAGATTTGGCACTTGATTGACTTGCCTCATTGCCTTTTATAGCAAATGTCAACAATTTAATTGACTCTTTATCATTTGAGATCATAGCTGAAGTGGCACTCTTACAACCATCTCTTTTGACGCGGTAGACTTGCTCAACCACCTCCTTATTCTTCCTTGTGTTTCGGACCGATTCTTTTTTATTGAAACGGTCTTGAACATATGACTGCTCATTGAATGTTGGCCTTCTTGGAGTTGCATAATATTGGCGAGATGGTTTATAATAATATCGAGAATGTGCCCTTGTATTATACTTATCCCATGATGAATATGGATTTGCGTGAGCATAGGGAGGCATCCACGACATTGGCATTGACGGCCCAAAATAAGGATATGAATAAGTTGCATTCAACTTCTCTTCTTGCCAATATTGATCCTTGGATGTGCGCCTAGGGGTGATCTTGATGCTTTTGCATTAGTTGGCTGATAAGCACTGCTCTCCTCACTTATCTTCTGATATTTTTCCAATAGTTGCGCGAAAGTGACTTTCGGGTTTTTACCTTTGTGCTTACGTCGGCTTTTGTTTTCTTTGGCTGTACTTGCACCGATCTTTGGAATTTCTTGTTGCCACCCAGTCCTTAGCATCTTCATTGTAGCTTCGATGGAATTCTCGCCCTCAAGATTATGTTCATTATGCACTTCAACAACTTCTTTACTTGAAAGCTTGATCCCATCACCTGCAGTTTTTACCTTCTCTTTAAATGGATCGGCTTGAAGCAGCCGATGCAAAAACCTTTTACCATCGGGACCAATTGGAATAGACTCATCATCTTTTGGTGTCTCAACAAATTTCAATCGTCCTTTATCAATGGCCGATTTAACTATTTGACGAAACATGTTGCAATCCTCAATACTATGCTTGAACGAATCATGCAACTTACAATAAATTCGTCCTTGGATAGATGGCTTGACATGGTGATCAAGAATTCTAATGTAATTATTTTTCAACAATAAATCAAAGATTTGATCACACATGTTTGAATCGAAGGTATACGTTTTGTTTTCTAGCCGATCTTGGTGTACGAACGGCTTTTGGAGGTAAGCAAACGAATGGTTCAGGTTTAGAATCTTCCCATTCGGCTATACATTGTGTTTTGCACTCTATCTCCGATGTCTTTGAATAAGATATAATATTAGCATCAGATTTCTCAAAATAATTTAACCTTGGCTTTATATTTCTGAAACAAAAATAGTTAAAACACACATGTCTCAATTGAGACCATGCGTAAGCCAAGTATAAAGCAAGCAAAGCTACCCAATTAGATATGAACTCTAAGTAAAGCAATGGGATAAGCTTTGGCTCCAATAATAAGTCACTATCGGTCTCTTCGAATGGTACAATGTATTGACCGATATGCTTTGTAACAATTTTATTGCTATCAGTCTCTCTGAATGGTACAATGTATTGACCGATATGCTTTGTAATAGTTTTATTGATAACAAGTAAATTACCCTTCATCATTGGTCTTTCAAAAATACTTACGAGATTTTTCCTAATAGATGCATCAACAATAAAGCTGTGACCAAATCTGAAAATAGGTAAATCTCTTGCTAGACATACCTCTTCATACACGCTGGGAGAGCATGATGGTTGTGATACTTGAATAATACTTTGCTCCACTTTTAAATGACTTTCCAATGCCTTGGCGTCCTCTTTTTCTTCAATAAATTCAGTACACATACTATTTGATTCGGATTTTTTAATAACCAAATTAACTTTGTTATCCGAATCACCACTCTTTCTTTCTTTGATTCGCAAGGTTGCTTGTTCTTGTCTAAATTCAGCAAACATTGCAGCTAGGCTATCTTTAAGCTTTTTTCGACCAATTTCTGCCCAATCTTCATCGGATTGCCCCCCAATACTTTGAGACGCTTTCGGCAATGGTGTGTTGCCGAAATTCTGTAATTGTGCAGGGGGTACATGATATGCCACGGTAGTAGGTGAAGGCATTTGTGCTCCTGCAGAAGTTTCACTTATTCGGCCATGACCATGAAGGTGCGGAGCCGAATTATGGACATCAACAGTTGCGTATGGTGCCAAAAAATTAGTAGCATTAGGTGTAGCATATGATGTTTGAGGGTAATTGGCCAAATAACTAGTAGTAACATGGCCAATTCCCCTATCCACCGGCACGTTTGGATTAACGTACTGCAAATTATTTGCCGATGAATAAAAGCTTGAAACACTTTGTTGCATACCATTGGAAGTTCCTACATAGGGTGTCTCAACTTGATTAACCGAACTTATCATGTTATTCATCGGCATATAAATTTGTGGGGTTGCCGGTGCATGGGAGTTGGGATACATATGTTGCATGTTGCTAAAATTATATGAAGTAAAATCATGGAGATTTTGTTGCATCGGCCCTTGCACATAATTATATGCATGATTGATAAAGCTAGGGCTAGCCGATACATTATGCTCATTAGATGATCTAGCAACAACATACACATTATTTGCATCTACATATGTGAATTGGGTATTCATATTACCTTTGTAGATTGCAAACCCTAGATGACGATCTCTTCAGAGCAAGAACGGACGGAGACCGCTCAAAGCTTCGTCCCAGCCGAGTCGCCAAAAGTGTGTTCGCACACGAACACGTCACCGTGTACCCTCGACGTCGGGGGTGATGCACCGCAGCTCACGTCGAAGGAGACCCGCCGGAAGCGCGGTACGCAAGACAATCCGGCGGACGCTTTTGTAGACCCGAAACCCCACACGTCCGGGAGGGACCCCGTCAGGGCACGCGGCGGTTACGGGCTGCCCTAGGTCGACCTGATCGCCCCTAGGGCCTCGAGGTTCGCCGTCCTGCAACAAGAAGAACGAACGAAGAACGAGGAAGAAGAAGAACAAAGGGAGAAGGTAAAAAGATAAAAAGTGATAGATGATTTGTTCGATTGTGTGTTGTTCAATCGGCCGTCACCCCTTAGGTATATAAGAGGCGGCTGGACTTCCCATGCAAGGAAAAGGCTTGGATTCACATCCAAAACCCTAGTCAAATTCGGGTTGGTTTTGTCCGAACTTTCCAAAACTGTTCGGTCTAAAATTGGCTGCATATTATGGGTCTTTTTTGAGGTGGTAAACGACCTTGGATGGAAACGAGCCCAAAAGCAATATTGACCGTTTCGACGAGAAGAACAACTTTCATGTTGAACGTTTTTTCATCAAAGATTATCTCGAAGGTCAAATCGCTTGTGCAAAAAAGCTAATTATTCACGCAGCTCATCAGACATACCCACATATGTGTCTGGTTCCGGTCGTCATATTTTGCTCACCGGAGGGTAGCGCTGTGCGGGCTTTAACTTTTACATACAAACTCCGATTGAGACGTTTCTTATATCAAAATCGATTGTTTCGACGAGACGAAGACAATCCGGTGTAGATCACTTTTCCATACGAGGCAGTCTTGGGGGTCAAATCAGCCGAATAGTGTTCTGAATACAAAATCTCGGTATTTCGAACACAACTTCGGCCTTTGAGATGAGATTGGACGGTGATGGCCCAAACTTTAAAGATGTTCATATCAACAATACGAAACTCTTTCATGTAGATTACTTCTTCATTTGAGACCATCTTAAATAAGTTCTTAACCGTGCCAAAATCTGATGTCTAACACAGAGTACTGTTTTCAAGAGTAACAGAGTATTGTTAACCCGACGAAAGAAAAATGTTGCGAATATGCCAACCCATGGCATTTTAAATTTGAAGAGCTCGCTAGAATTTGCTTCTGCAAACCAGCAGAAAATATCACAGTTGCCACCTGCTAGCCAGAATATTACCCTCATCGGTTGTTGGTGTTTATGCCTTTTCTTAAATCCGGTCAATTCAAGCAACATTTTACACGACAAGCTAGTCTGATCTGATGCAACATTTCAAATGCTAGTCTGATGCAAAATCTTCAGTTAAGTACAACACTTCAATTTATTTTTAATCTTTTTAAGAGCTAAACAGTTCTCACAAAGCCCGTATGCTGCGAGTCTGAACTAGCACACATGACATGTGGTATGAATTCGGAGCTCTGCTGCAAATCAAGAAAATCAAGAATAGCAGAAACATCTGAATGTACTGTCGGTGGATAATTATAGAACAAAAGCTTCTTTTCAGAATCACGAGCAGAAACGCGCACAGGGGACAGTTACCAGTATCTCATCAAGTATACTCAGATGACCAAACAAAGCTCTCATCTAGGCAAAAATGAATGGCTGGTAGACAGACGAACAAGCCAGGCAGTCAGCAATACGTTTGTTTCCTTTTTAGGTCCCCTCACTCAGACATTTTTACAGTTGTCCCTAGAGTCAAATCCACGTGTGAAAGAGAAAAAAAGAGGTCAGATATATAACTGATCCTCGTATATTCCCGGTACATTTAAACGCGGCACCAGCAACGAATAGACGTGGTCGGCACCAATAAGACTGCTGCAGCAGGAAAACGTGTTATGACAACGACTATGGTGACAAAGAATTCCATGCAAATTCAACAAGCATTGGCCGATGTTTACTGTCCACCAATATTTCCGAAGAACTGGTCTTTCCTCACCAGTTCGTCCTTCGCACTCCACAATCAAAGTCACAGGTCTTTCCTGATAACGACATGATCTTTAAAAGCAAAACACTATTACTTGTCAGCTCAGACACGAAAAATCAAGACTTGTCTCTCCACCCAGCAACATGCTCTCACGATTTACATAATTCGAGAGAGAGCCGGGCGACGAACCGCGCGCTGACGCTGGCCGCCGTTGAGCACTTGAAGAATTTGTGGGAGTACCAAAACAGCGAGTATCAAGCAGAAGGCATGCATCCCCTGGATCGGTGAGTATCTCCCCTTTTCAATTCTCCTCGGTGCAAGTGTCCAGCTCACTTTTAGCTCCGACTATCGTCAGATCTATCTGCTATGACTAATTCACTGGTGGAATTGGAAGCTCAAGCGCAGTCATCATCATACTAAACGGAGGTTGTCCAATTAATCATTCTAGCTATTGGCTCTACAAAAAAAAGTACTACAGACAGGGAAATTTCTAATATATGTTGTTTCTAAACAAACTATGTAGGGAGCAGATACAAGGAGGAGCAATCAATGGCTGAGTCTGCTGTTAAAGCCGTGGTCGGGAATGTGAGCAAACTTGCGGTTCAGGAGACCTCATTTTTATGTGGTGTCACTAGTGAAGTAGGATTCTTGAAAGATGAACTGAAGAGGTTAAAGTGCTACCTTAGATCTGCCGATGCTAAACGGAAATCAGGAGATGAGTGTGTGGCTACCTGGCTCAGCCAGATCAGGGACGTGACATATGAGTCCGAGAATGTCATTGAAGCTGCAGATTACATGGAGAAGAGAAACAGGCTGAAGAATGGATTCTTGGGTGCCATTTCAAGGTATGCTCGCTTGCCAAGTGACATGGTTACCCTTCATAAAGTTGGTGTCGAAATCCAACGAATACGAAGGAAGATCAGTGAGATATTTGACAGTGCAAACCGTTTGAATATTGATTTGGATACTAGTGTTCTAGGCAAGTGCTGTGCCGAGGATGAGTTTCCACGAGGCAATGATCTCATGGATCAAAACTTTGAGGATGATGTTGTCATTGTTGGTTTTGAGGATGAGTGCCTGGAAATAACAGACAGGTTAGTTGACAAAGAGAACAATACTCTTAGTGCTATCTCCATAGTTGCCATGGGTGGAGCGGGAAAAACATCACTCGTTAGAAAAATCTACACTTCATCAAGAGTAAAAGAACACTTCGACACAGTTGCATGGGTGACTGTATCTCAAAAGTTCAAGGCCGTTGATTTACTAACAAGTATTATGGAACAAACAATGGGGGGCAGAGTTGGTTTTAATATCCGTGAGTGTGAGGTGGGAAAGGAGATACATAATTTTCTGTTGAAAAAAAGATTCTTAATAGTTCTCGATGATGTTTGGGAAACAGATACATGGGAGCAAATAAACAAAATGGTTAAAGCATTTCCAGATGTAGCTAATGGTAGTCGAGTACTGTTAACCACACGAAAGCAAGATGTTGCAAATCATGTGCAAATGCCAACTCATGTTCATCATTTGAAGAAGTTGGACGAAGAGAAAAGCTGGGAACTTTTTAGTAGCAAAGCTTTACCATCATACAACAGGTCTTCTGTATGCGATGTGGATGAGTTTGAAGAACTAGGAAAGAAGCTTGCAAAAAAATGTAATGGATTACCACTTGCACTTGCAGTTTTTGGGGGTTATCTATCAAAAAATCTGAACAAAGAAACATGGATCGATATACTCTTGAGCTGGCCATCAACCAAAGACGGACAGATGATGCGAGACATACTAGCTCGCAGTTACAACGACCTACCAGATCATTATTTAAGATCATGTTTCCTCTATGTTGGTGCTTTCCCCGAGGATTATGAAATATCTGTGTCGGATCTTATTGAGTTATGGATAGCAGAATGCTTCATTCCACATACACCAAAACATACACTGGAAGAAATAGCACGTAAGTATGTAACTGAGTTAGCTCAAAGAAGCTTGGTCCAAGTTGTTAGTAGAAGCAGAGCACATGGATGGATTGAAAGAATAAGGATCCATGATATCTTGCGTGACTGGTGCATAGAAGAAGCAAGAGAAGACGGCTTTCTTGATATGATTGACAAAACTGCATGTCAGGCTTCCTCTCCTCTCATTTCATATAGCTCTTTTTTTTTTGTTTCAATATATGTCTTAGTATGGTGTTTCTTGCTGACATGTGGATGCACTTTATAATGCAGGCTGGGATAGCGCATCATCATCCCAAAGGACGCTATCCTATCGCGCTTCATTCCAAAACTTCAGCGGTCAGATTTTACAGGCAACAACTCCTAATCTACAAACTCTGGTTGGCTTTGAACTTTCATCAATATTCCTACCTAAGCTGAGATTCCTGAGAGTTCTTCACATGAAAACTCAGACCTCGAGAATTTCTCTCCAGCCATTGGTGGGTGCATTCATCTAAGATGCCTTAGGTTGAGAAGATGTGGAAATGTAACACTCCCTTCTTCAATTGAAGAACTCCTTTACTTGCAGATTATAGACCTGAGGAAAACAAACTTGGACTCAACAGTACCAAACTCTCTTTGGAATATTCCCACTCTAAGGCATGTTTACCTGAGCAGTGGATTTTCTTCACCAAAGAGTGTGGGACACAAAGAGCTCCAGACCTTATGGTTGACTTGTGCATCTGTTGGTACCAAATATCGCTATCATGACATGGTGACGTTTTTGAGAAAAATGAGACAACTAACAACCTTGTTCTTGGTAATGAAACCTATGCATGCAAAGATAATGAATATATTTGCATACATGCCTCACCTGGTTGATATTCACCTAGCCAGTTTCGCCGTGCTTGATAAGCTTCCTGAGAGTAATCACTTCCCGCAGAGCCTTCGGCATCTCTATCTAGAAGCTGATGTCATTGAAATAGACCCGATGCCGATCCTGGAGAAGCTTCCCTGTCTTGTGGTACTAGAGTTGTCAGGGTATAAAGGCCGAACCATGTCGTTTTCTGCCCAAGGGTTTCCTCGCCTACAAGAGTTAAAACTTGATAATTTCTCCGTCGAGGAGTGGAGGATGGAGGTAGGAACAATGCCAAAGCTCTCCCACCTGACACTTTGGTTGTGCAAGGAGATGTGGAAGTTCCCAAGCGGATTGCTGCACCTTCCATCCCTCAAGAATTTGAAACTAATCAGTAAGTCCCCAATTTCTGGAGATGACAGCACACTGAAGGAGCTGGAGCGGAGAGGATGCAAGGTAGCTTTACTATGCCCTCATGTCCTTCTTTAATATTTACTACTACTGTTTACGGTCAGATATTACAGTCCACGCATATATTTTCAGTACAAGGACCCAGATACTCATAATAAAGTTCTGTTTTAAACTTATCTGTGACTTGCTCTCCATCCTTCCCTGCCTTGCTTGTTTGGAATGATGGTTTAGGGTCAACAGCTTGCGCGCTCAAGTTATTATTTTTTTCTCTTGCAGGTGGAACTTTAAGAAGGCTTACGAGCTTCTTGCTGGCGGAACTTTAAGAAGATTTATGAGTGGCAGACACGTCTAAGTATTATTACTACTATTTCCTAATTCAGATGTCTTTGGCCCCTTGTTGCGGTGGCATGAGAGAAGGATGTATCCTTCCTGCACGTATCTTTATCGCCAAAATTATGTGCATGTATGTTTTGCCTGAATGTATAATAATACAAAGGGCGATACGTCTAACCACCGGTGAATCTAGATGACTGTGTGTATCTATATTTCTGATTTGAACCGTCGATGGATTTTGATTCCCACAAATAAAACTGCTGTGTTATTAGCTGACGGTCAGTTTATTTTTCTCTCTTGACATGGTGAGCACCCACTTATCAGCTCGTGCAATGTCAGTCAGTTTGGTTCATTTCACTCAATGCATGCCAAGTTCTAGACTCGGATGCCCCAGGTTCTGCTTCCCTTTTTCCCCTTTGTGCAACACTAACTTTATTTTGGTTGTAATCTGCACGCAGCTACAAACTATACAACGACAGCTAAAAAATCGGAAACACCATCCAAAATTCCTCGCTGTGCACTCGCCTTTTGCCTGCTTCTGCTTCATCTGCAGTCAACTAATTTTAAGCATTCTACTACTCGTAGATTTGTTTGTGTAACATTGCAGGGATTGCAGAGGAGGGGGGTGTGGCGGAGCAGTAGCAACAGTAAATAGTACAGTACCGACTACCAGGAGCTCACAGCTTCCGCAGATCGAATACGTCGGCGAGGCAAAGGATGGCCGGCGCCCGGCGGCATCCTCCTGCGTTACGGCCGGCATCTTCAAGCTGATAAGCAAATCCTGCATACCACCACTACCGTGGCAGCATCAAACTTCTCATCAGGCGGATACAAATAGAGGGAGAGGCGGGGATTGGGGAGAAAGGAAAGGAGGAGGGGACTTTACGAGCTCGGGTTTGGGGAGGGTCGCGAGCCCTCCTGATGCCTGGTGCTGCTCTCTATGGCTGTCGGAGGTGGATTTTCGCCGGCGCCATGACCAGTGGAGCCTCCATGGAAGGAAAGAGGAGAGAAATTATCTACCTGGTGCTCCCCTCCGTCTGGTCACCGCTCCTTCCCTCTCCCTCCCCTCTGTCGCCGCCGGTGGTAGGCGCCGGGCTTAGTCTGTGCGTGCCCGGCGGCGGCGGAGGCACTCCTCCCTCTCGCGGGTCAAAGGGTGACGCGGGGCTCCCTGGCTCGAGGGTGTGACTCCGATCTGGGCTGCGGCGGCGCCGATCTGGTTCATGACGGCCCAGATCTGGACTACGGCGGTGTGGTGGCTGGCCGGCGTCCTATCGACGGTTGTGATGGCAGGTTTGGCGCTGCTCCTCCCGATCTAGGGCGGAGGGCCTTGGATCAGGGACGGCGACCTCGAGGATGGCCTTCCTGTCCGGTGGCGCGGCGGGGCGGGTGGGCTGCCGACTCAGATGGCCGGCGATCCACCGGCCGGTTGGTGACTCGGCGACCAACGGCGTCGAGCTGCTTCTTCCTCCAATACCGTCGTTGTCGTGGTTCTAAGTCTGACAGTAGAATGAAGGTAGGTATGGAGAGGCAAGATACTAGCTATGGAGTAGTTGTATACGCACGAGTTTTACGAGTTCAGGCCCTTTTCGGAGGAAGTAACAACCCTACGTCTCGGAGCCCGAAGGTGGTCGACTGAATTATATGCGTATGAATTACAGGGGTGCGAACCCTTCTACCTGTGGAGGAGGTTGGCTTATATAGAGTGCGCCAGGACCCAGCCAGCCCATGTAGCGGAGGGTTAAAGGTATATTAAGGCCAGGCGTTAGGCGTTACTGGTAACGTCTTACATAAAGTGTCATCATGACCATAAAGACTACTTAATTACCGACCCTTTGGACACCGGGTGATTCTTGAGCTCCTGGTGGTCGAGTGGGTCTTCATGGTCGAGTGTCTTTGAGTCTGTCGAGTGGAATCCTACCGTGTCGACCGAAGGCGCTTTATTCTTAGGACGCCCTTGGGGAGGGTATCTTGGACATGTTCATGACCCTACCCTAGGTATATGACTTCATCATTAGCACCCGAATGGATCGAGGTTTGAGTGAGGAAGGAGTTGATAATCTTTCCGACCTGTTTTTCGTGTTGCGAGTGTGTCTTACTCGGATCGTTGACTTTTTGGTGATGGTGTCAACTTCTCTTTCGATCGCCTTGATCCATTCTTTACATCTGTCGAGTGGACTTTATGAACTTGGAGATTTCCGAGCGGATCGGAGAAAATCTGTCGTCGACAAGTTGCTCATTGTTAGCGGATTTAGCGGGATCCGAATTTGAAGCGCTTGAAGGCCCGAAGGCCATACTCGGGTGAGATAAGGCAAGGACGCCTCGATCTTAGCCAACTACGTATCGCGTCTTGCGATCTATTGGATTTGAGGATTGCCGGGCCTACCGATCGACCACTCGAGCGACTTCATATAAGGCACCGGCGGGGGTCTTTTGAACAAGGCGCCTCATTTTCCCTCCCCGTCCTCGATTCATCCGCCGCACTTCAGAACCTACTCAGCCTGCTCGTTCCTACTTAGGCGACAATGGTGAAGGAAAAGACGGCGGCCTTGGAGAGGGCGAAGAAGGCGGCAAGGCGAGAGCGACCGGTCAGGCGGATCCTCGTCATGATCCAACCGCCGCAAGGTTGGGTCCAGGAGATTGGATCCGCTCGACCATCACCCGTAAAGACCTCGACGACCGCCAACGAGGGATTGATCCCCATGGGTCGACAAGGCTTCCGGGATGGAGTGGCAGCCACACCTCGGGAGGGTGAGTGCGTCCTCTTAGCCACCCATGTTGATCGCGGATTTTCTCTACCGAATCTTTTCTTTCGGGTTTTCAACTTCTTTGGAGCACAACTCCATCACTTCACACCCAACTCCATTGCCTATCTCATTGCTTCGTGTCTCTGTGTGAAAACTTCTTGGGTCACCAAGACTGGGCCTCTTCAATCACATATTCACTTGTCGATCTCAGACGGTTAAAAAGGCTAACCCGAAAGACGAGAGAACCCAAGTAATCCAGATGTGTGGGGGACTCGGGGTCTAGATGAGGGGAAAGAGTGCCTTTCCGGCCATGACTCTTCCCGATTCAGTTAGAGGGTGGCAGTCGACCTGGTTCTATTGCAAAGACCAGTCGATGCCAGGGCAGTCGACTGGACTCCCTCCTTTCTCCATGGGTCGAGTGAACAAGCCGGCCTCTCTGAAGGTGCTTCCGGAGGAGAAGGTCCAGGTTAAATTGTTGATGGAGCGTGTAGTCCAGCTCATTCGCGACAGAGTGACCGGCATGGATCTTCTGGAGGTTTTCCTTAGACGGCGCATTCAACCGCCTCCAATACCGAGGCCACCCGATGTGGATGTATTCTGCACCAAGACACCACCCGGGTCCATCCAGAGGAGGTCGACGACGCCACATTGGAGAGGTGGATGACTGCCATCACAGGAAACAAAGATAACCCTCGTGGAGCTAGGAGGATCCCACCACTCGACCAATCTTACGAACCAGACAAGGTATGACCACTTATCTCCGACTGTGATCCTGTTGCACTCGCTCTGTTTCGCTGCAAATCGGCCGATTGACTTTCGTCTTGTTTTGCTGTCTTCTAGGTCACCACTGAGATGTACTCGATGCCCAACGGGGCGCAGGGACAAGTCGAAGAAGAATAAGGAAGCGGAGGCGAAAGCCAGGAGGAGTGGGAGTCCGACGGTGAGGAGGGCGAGGGAAACGACAGCTCTGACGAAGAGGAGGAGGAGGAGGAAGACGTGGATCCTCCTCACTCGGAAAGGCAGTCCAAGCTGACGCATGATCCGGCGGTCGAGCGCGGTAAGGCCGTCGCGCCCACGGGCTGGCCGACGGTTGCCCCTCGGACGGCTTCCCCAAAGGCCGATCGAGAAACCGCCAAAGCAACCCCGAGCAACGTCATCAAAGCCGACGAAGGCCCTACCCAAGATGAGGATGGTCATTCCCACCATTTTCGAGTAATCAGCAGAACTTGTGTTTTCCTGTTTATCATGAGTGTACTTTTGGTCGACCCGTTTGACTGATCAACTGATTTCTGAAATCTGCAGTGCTGCCACCTCCGAGACCTCAGCTAGGCATGAATATCAGGACATGGAAGATGCCGCCACCTCCAACCTTGGTATGATCTCTGCAGTTTCGCTTTATGGTCGATTGGATTCTGTTTTACTTTTGAATCTTTCTGTAGTTCCACCTTATGTCATTGATCTCCCCGACGCATTTACGATGAAACACCGCCGAGGAAGAGGAAGGACAAAGGGTGCTCGCCAAAGAAGGCTACTCAAGTTGTATCACCGCTCAAACGCTGGTTCACAAGGGAGGCGACACCACTCGGCTTCGTGACCTTTCTTTGTCACCGACGAGTGCCGGCCTTCGTCGATCGGCCGACCCGCCTTCCTTTTGCCACACACCACGCCCCGGAAGACCAAGTGAGTGCCGCTAAGGAGGCCATACGCCCGGTCGGGGATCATGATGGAGCAAGTGAAGGTGGTCCGGAGGCTAGCCAGCAGCTTATGATGCAAGCTCAGCTCTTGAGCAATGCCCAAGTAAGTTGGTCGCTGCTTGTTCTGTTAGGATATGCTACCCAAATTTCTTCTTCTCAAGATTTCCATATCTCAGATCTCAGACACCCACTGGGTGGGCGTGTCGATTGAGTTTTTGTACTGGTGGGGGCACGCTGAGTACACCCACTGGGTGTAGTCCCCGAGGCTATGGTGGACTGCGGGCGGTCGACTATAGTCTTTATACTTTGAACTTCTTCACTCGGTCTGGTCGGGCCATATCGAATGGATCTTTGGAACCGGTGGGGGCACGCTTAGTGCACCCACTGGGTGTAGTCCCCGAGACTATGGCGGACTGCTGGCAGTCGACTATAGTCTTAGGAATTGTTTTTTTTTCTTCGGTCGACTGGTCGAACTGAATTAGTAAAACCAAAGTGGGGCACGCCGAAAGTGCACCCACCGGGTGAAGTCCCCGAGACTACTGTCGAATGTTTTGATTCGACTGTAGTCTTAGAAATGCTACGATCTTTTCTTTAGTCACTCGGAAGTGACCTGTCTTTGATGTTTTGTCGATTGACTCTTCGTAGAAATCTTGTGAGCTCGTGGCCCGCTATACCGAATTGGAGAACAAACAGATCCAGCTCAACCTTGACTTGAAGCTTGCTCAGGAGAACTTGCAAAAGGCGAGAGACGAAGCAAAAGGTATGGTTGGTGAGAATTTTGACGACTGTGTTTGTCTTTCTACCCGTTCTCAACTGTGGGCTTATTGTTATTTTACAGACAAACTGGAGGAGGCTCTGAAGAAGAAAGACCACGACCTTGCAGAGAGGCAATGTATGCTTTGGAGAAAACAAAGCTCATGGAAGAGAAACTGGTCTCGGCCGCAAACTCAAGAGGAGAATACCAAATCAAGGTCGCTCTCGACGTGGCCAACAAGGAGGTTAGCCGATCAAGAATGACAAAGTTGCTCGATCGACAAGGTCAAGCGAATCGGTGGGGAAGAGGAATGATCTGGAGGCTTATCTGGGAGGGCTCGCCAAAAAGTTATTCCTCATGCTCAAAGGTAATCTCTTTTACCCGACTGTCTAGTTATCATCGACTGATCATAGAACTATTAACTTGAACCCGAGTTGCATTTGCAGAATTTTGTCAGAACTTCGAAGAGGAGACCAGTCGAGTGGAGACAAGCCTGGACCCCATCAACTCTCTCGTGAAGGATGAAGCCGCTATGAACATGCTCCGACTGGAGTCTCGCGTTGCTGGAGTGGTGGACTATCTCGCTCGACTGAAAGCTGCGATGTCACGGATCGACTCAACACTCGCCGCACCGCACGCCTGTAATGACCTCGAAGTCTTTAATGACTCGATCAATGAGGTTCCAAGTCGAGTGCAGGAATGGAAAAAGTCTTCCGCCAAAAGCGGTCTTGATGTTGCTCGCCTCCGGTTCGTGTCCACCGTAAGGAGGCGCTGGAGGAAAAGTCAGCGTCCCTCAAGGTTGCCAATACCAAGAAGTACGATTTCCGATCCTTCATGGAGACTTTCATTGCACGCCACCGGATTGTCGATGGGATCGACCTTGACCAGCTTTGTGGCTCCTTCCGATCCTCCACCTGAGGAGTAAAAAACTTCTATGCTCTACCTTAAATTTGCCTCGGAATGTCGAGTGGTTTTGTAACCGATAAACTTTAACGGGCTTAACGCCCGAGCACTTTCGAATCCGTAGGATGTTTATCCGAACTTGGTTTATCATCGAGCGTGCTTTAATTTGCCTTCGATGCGAACTTTGCTTTTCATTCGGAATATACTTCAATGTTTGAGCAGCATCCTTGAGGCGAATATCCAGTCGACTTGTACTTCATTGATTTTGCAGGTAGGGATGAAGTACGGGCTGCGACTGACCTCGTCGTCCTTGCGGATTGGGATGGACTGCACGTTGTACTTGTGGCGCAGCTCCGAAGGAGAAGGTAACAGTCGACCTACACCTCGTCGTCCTTGCGGATTGGGATGGACTTCACGTTGTACTTGTGGCGCAGCTCCGAAGGAGAAGGTAACAGTCGACCTGCACCTCGTCGTCCTTGCGGATTTGAGATGGATTTCTTACTTAGGCGAGTACTGGACTGCAGCTAAGCCTTCGAGTGGGAGGTTTGCTCTCCACTCGGTAGGATTTTTCAATACTTAGGTAGTACTCGGATCAGCTAAGCCCCCAGTGGGAGGTTTGCTCTCCACTCGGTGGGATTTTTAATACTTAGGCGAGTACTTTGGACTGCAGCTAAGCCCCAGTGGGAGGTTTGCTCTCCACTCGGTAGGATTTTCAATACTTAGGCGTAGTCTTGGACTGCAGCTAAGCCCCAGTGGGAGGTTTGCTCTCCACTCGGTGGGATTTTTTAATACTTAGGCGTAGCATCGGACTGCAGCTAAGCCCTGAGTGGGAGGTTTGCTCTCCACTCGGTAGGATTTTTTAATACTTAGGCGAGTCTTGGATCTGCTAAGACCCCGAGTGGGAGGTTTGCTCTCCACTCGGTGGGATTTTTAATACTTAGGCGAGCATCGATCAGCTAAGCCCCCGAGTGGGAGGTTTGCTCTCCACCCGGTAGGATTTTCGATGGCGTAGCTTCGAAGGAGAAGGTAGCAGTCGACCTGCACCTCGTCGTCCTTGCGAAGCGCACATTGTATTAAATACTTAGGCGAGTACTGAGACTGCAGCTAAGCCTCCGGGTGGGAGGCTGGCTCTCCGCTCGGTAGGATTTTAAAATACTTAGGCGAGTACTGGGACTGCAACTAAGCCCCCGAGTGGGAGGCTGGCTCACCACTCGGTAGGATTTTAAAATACTTAGGCGAGTACTGGGACTGCAGCTAAGCCCCCGAGTGGGAGGCTGGCTCACCACTCGGTAGGATTTTAAAACACTTAGGCGAGTACTGGGACTGCAGCTAAGCCTCCGAGTGGGAGGCTGGCTCACCACTCGGTAGGATTTTAAAACACTTAGGCGAGTACTGGGACTGCAGCTAAGCCTCCGAGTGGGAGGCTGCCTCACCACTCGGTAGGATTTAAAACACTTAGGCGAAACGGATTCGCAGCTAAGCCCCCGAGTGAGAGGCTGACTCGCCACTTGGTAAGGATTTTTTTTACAAACTTAGGCGAAACGGATTCGTAGCTAAGCCACCCACTGGGGGGGGGGGGGGATTTTAACAAAAAGTAATAACAATCACTGGGGAAAATTATAATCTTCTTGATTTAGATAAACAAACTACATAGGTACTTTTAATACATCTCACCCGAGTGAGTACTTAAGTGTAAAAGGGGTGGAGCAGCTCCGCATTCCAGGCTCGAGGCTCATCGATCTGGCGTTCGACGTTGTAAAGATGGTAAGCTCCATTGTGGAGAACTCTGGTGATGATGAAGGGACCTTCCCAAGTGGGAGCGAGCTTGTGTGGTTTCTGTTGATCCAATCGGAGGACCAGATCCCCTTTTTGAAAGGCTCGGCTCTTTACATTTCTAGCGTGGAATCGACGCAAGTCCTGCTGATAGATGGTCGAGCGGATCAGGGCCATCTCTCTCTCCTCTTCAAGGAGGTCGACCGCATCTTGCTGGGCTTGCTCCGCTATAGCTTCAGAGTAGAGTTCGACTCGGGGCGCATTGTGAAGCAGGTCACTCAGCAGAACTGCTTCAGCTCCATAGACCATAAAGAATGGGGTTCTCCTAGTCGACCGATTAGGAGTGGTCCTCAATCCCCAAAGAACCGACGGAAGTTTGTCGACCCACGCCCCGCCGCATGCTTGAGATCACGATCACCGGGGTTTCAAATCCTTTGAGAATTAGACCATTTGCTCGCTCGCTTGTCCATTCCACTTGGGGTGAGCGATTGAAGCATAGTCGACTCGCGTGCCACGAGAGGCTAAAAAGGCTTTGAACTTGTCGGAATCGAAATTCACCCATTGTCGATGATGATGCTGTATGGAACTCCATATCTGAATATCAACTCTCCGATGAAACCGACAAAGAAGGCACGATCAAGGTTCTTGATAGGTTTAGCTTCGATCCACTTCGTAAACTTGTCGACCGCCACAAGAAAATGAGTGAAACCACTCCTGCCAGCTTCTCGTTGGTCCAATCATATCCAACCCCCAAACAGCGTAAAGGCCGCATTTAGGAATGGTCTTCAATGCCGAGGCGGGTTTGTGTGACATGTTGGAGTAGAACTGACATCCTTCACACTTGTCGACTATTTCCTTTGCCATTTCATTTGCCTTTGGCGATAAAATCCCTTTCGGTATGCTTTAGCCACGATGGTCCGAGAGGACGCATGGTGACCACAGTCCCCGAGTGGATATCATCAAGAATTATCCGACCTTCTTTTGGCGTTATGCACTTCTCGGTGACTCGATCACGCTTTCTCCGAATAATCGTCCCTTGATCACAAAGAAGGCCTTGGATCGGCAGACGATCTGCTCTAGCCTCTTCTTCATTCTCCGGAGCTCTTTCCTCGGGATATACGCGATGTACGGTCGGCTCCAAATCGGGAGTGATGACCACGACTTCCATGATCAGTCGATCGACCACCGGGACCTCAACTTCGCTTGGATCATCGCACTCTTTGGCTGTGGAGCTTCTTCAAAGAAATGATCCTCTTGAATCGACGGCAGCGGATGTGCTCCAAAACACATCACTAGGAATGGCTTCCCTCTTGGACCCTATTTTCGCCAGATCATCAAGAACTTGATTTTTCAATGGGTATATGATGGAGCTCTAACCCTCAAACTTCTTCTCTAGCTTCCTCATCGCATTACATTAGCTACCATGGTCGGACTTCGACGTCCCACTCCTTCATCACCGATTAACCATCGGATCTGAGTCACCATAGACCATGAGACGACGGACGCCGAGTGAAATGGCCATTCGCAACCCATACAATGTTGCTTCAGATTCTGCTTCATTGTTGGAAGAATCAAAGTGAATCTGGAGCACATATCCGAGCTTATCTCCTCGGGGAAACCAATACTACCCCAAAGACCGGAACCATTCAACATCTTGGAACCGCAAAGAACATAGTCCAAAGGTTCGAGTGAACTTGGGTCAGAATCGTTGTTCAATCCACTCGGTGATGAAATCTGCTATTGCTTGGGACTTGATGGCTTTCTTTGCCTCAAACTTGATATCAAGGGGAAGAAGTTCAATCGCCCATTTCGCCACTCGACCAGCCATGCCTCTATTGTGCGTAATCTCGATAATGGGGCATCACCGACGATCGTAATGGAATGATCGTAGAAGTAATGAGCAACCTTCTTCATGGTCATATAAATCCCATACACAAGCTTACGATAATGAGGGTATCTTTGCTTTGACGGGTTAATACTTCAGTAAAGATAATATATCGGGCGCTGAACTTTGAAGGCCTTTCCTTCCTCTTCCCGCCGACCATAAGTATCTTGTCTTGACGACTTGTCCTGTGGCTGCAATGTAAAGCAAGAACGGCTCCTTGCTGATTGGGGCAGCAAGCACCGGTTGGTGGAGAGCAGTAGCTTTAAGCTCGCAAACGCTGCATCAGCTTCGTGGAGTCCACTCGAACTTGTCTCGACTTCTTCATCACCGGTAAAGAGGCAATGCCTTTTCACCGAGGCGAGAGATGAATCGACTTAAAGCGGCCAAGCATCCAAAGAAGCTTCTAGACATCGTGCACACGCACAGGGCGTTTCATTCGGAGTATAGTGCCAACTTTTTCCGGGTTAGCATCGATTCCTCGTTCAGAAATGAGAAAACCGAGTAACTTTCCGCCAGGAACTCCAAATGTGCACTTTGATGGATTAAGCTTGATATCATACCTTCTGAGATTGGCAAATCTTTCAGCAAGGTCAGTCAACAGGTCTGAACCTTTCCGTGACTTGAACACAATGTCATCCATGTATGCCTCCACATTCCGACTGATTTGAGTGAGTAAACACTTCTGAATCATCCTCATGAATGTGGCTCCGGCATTCTTGAGGCCGAATGGCATGGTGACATAACAAAAGCACCCGAATGGAGTGATGAAAGCTGTTTTGATCTCGTCGGGTCCATACAGACGGATCTGATGGTACCCGGAATATGCGTCTAAAAAAGACAACTGCTCGCATCCCGCAGTCGAGTCGACTATTTGATCAATGCGGGGGAGAGGAAAATGATCTTTCGGGCAGGACCGATTGATATGTTTGAAGTCGATGCACATGCGCAGTGAATTGTCCTTCTTAGGGACCATGACAACATTAGCGAGCCACTCGGAGCGGTAAATTTCTCGGATAAACTCTGCTGCTAAGAGCCGAGCCACCTCCTCGCCTATGGCCTTTCTCTTCTGGACGGCGGACCGTCGAAGATGTTCTTTGACAGGTTTGACTTTTGAGTCGACTCGCAGATGATGCTCAGCTAGTCCCCTGGGAACACCCGGCATGTCAGCAGGCTTCCATGCAAAAATGTCACAGTTCTCACGGAGGAACTGGATGAGCGCTTCTTCCTATTTGGAGTCGAGTGTTGTTGAGATGTGAGTCAGAGCAGCATTGGGATCAGTCGGATGAATATGAATCGATTTTGTTTCCCCGGACGACTGAAATGCTGACTGCGTGGCGGGCTTGTTGGCTCGCAACAAATCACTCGGGTCTACAGTTTTCTGGTACTCTTGCAACTCGACCACTGCCATCTGAGCATCGGCGATCTTAGAGCCTTTCTGAAAACACTCTTCTGCCTTTTTCCGATTGGCAGTGACAGTGATCACACCTTTGGGGCCTGGCATCTTTAGCTTGAGGTACACATAGCATGGTCGAGCCATGAAACGCGCATATGCTGGCCTCCCCAGAATAGCGTGATAAGCGCTCTGGAAATCCACGACCTCAAAGGTCAACTTTTCTCACGAAAATTCTTGTAGTCACCAAAAACCACATCGAGAGCAATTTGGCCGAGTGACTCAGCTTTCTTTCCGTGAATGACTCCATGGAATCTCATGTTTCGTGCTGAGTCCGACATCGAACGCCCATCCCTTTCAACGATTCGCATACAAAATGTTCAAACCATCGCCACCATCCATCAAAACTTTGGTCACGAGTGCCTTCGACGACCGGATCGACCACTCAACGCTTGCCTCCCGTGGTGGCAATGTGTGTCGGATGATCGACCGGTCGAATGTGATGGCGGTCTCGAGACCATTTCAGATAATTGGGCGTCATAGCGACCATGTTCACTTCTCGGTTGATAACTTTCAATCGACTTTTGCTTTCAACGTCAAGAAAATCATCGTGGTGGAATTGACCGTGGGTATCCACCATCACTATCTTCCTTGTCCTGAACTTTGTCCGACTCCTTTTCCTTATCCTTGGGCTGCTTCCTTGAACCGCTGAATCAAGAGCCGACATCGTCGAGTGGTATGATTCGGTAAATGAATTTACCCTCTTCATCTTTCTTCGTGTGAATGTGACATGGCAAGTCCAACACATCATTCCCATCTTGGTCTTTCACCTTCTTGGGGTTCCACGGACCCTTGGGTTTCTTGAACTTTCCCCTGGGTCACAGCCAAGGCTTCTCCGGGAGCGGCTGGCTCAGCTTTGCGCTTCTGCTTCCGACTGGAGTTCCCTCCGCTGGCTTCATTAGCGGCTGACTTGTATTTACCACTCTGGAGCCGATCCTCTTCTTCACCATTAGCATACTTGGTGGCAATCTCCATCATCCGACTCAGGGTCATATCTCCTGTCCGACCGAATTTCAAACTCAACTCCCTGTTCTTGACACCTTCCTTGAAAGCACAGACTGCCTGGTGATCAGACACATTCTCAACTGTGTGGTGCAAGGTAATCCATCTCTGGATGTAATCTCTCAAAGTTTCATTCGACTTCTGCACACACGACTGTAGCTCTGTCAACCCTGTTGGTCGTTTGCAAGTCCCTTCAAATGCCCTGAAAAAAACTCGGGCAAGATCTTCCCAAGTGTAGATACTGCTGGGTGCTAACTGATTCCACCATGCTCTGGCCGAACCCTCCAACATAAGGGGAAAATGCTTCATAGCCACCTCATCGTTGCCGCCGCCAATATGGACAGCCACTCGGTAGTCCTCAAGCCAAGTGTCAGGCTTGGACTCACCGGTGAACTTATCGACTCCAGTCGCCAACCCGAAGTTGGGAGGAATCATCGCGGCTCGATGGCCCTGCTAAAACACTCGCCTCAAACATGAACTCTGCCGAGGGAACATCTCTGTGATGGCCTTCTCGGTGAGCTCTGTTCTGTCGACCAAACCTTGAACGATAATGGATCTCGCATCAAAGCACGGCTCTCACGGGGTCGATGGAATCCTTCGCCCAACATTGTGTTGGCGTCATTATCTTCTTTGCCGAGGAGCGTATGATCCACCCCTTGGGGGAGAGGTGGGCACTCGACGTCGATCATTGCAATCAAATCGGTGTTCATACGGCTCGCGGTTCTTGTACTGATCATCACGCCGTTCTCCATGTTCCTCACGCCTCGGGGGCGATCTTGGACTATGGGCCGACTGGACTGAATTCACAGCGACGGATCTGCTGTGAATCCTGTTCCATGACTGTGATACGACTGAATTTTGATCTCCTGCTGCCCGGAGTAAATCTCTGATCTGTTGCAAACCTCTACCCGCCTCCGACTGGGAAGGCGGAATCGATTCTGCTATACGGGCTGCAGCTGTTAAATTCTGAATCGGAGTTTGATATACCTGAGTCGGTTGCGGAAAGAGTTGACGTGGACTGGATTCTGGAACCCGTGGTCGCGTGCGCTCGTCGAGAATTCGCTGGAGGTTCTCCAGTCGAGTGCGTTCGGCTAGGTTGGCCAAGCGCGCATCCTCCAAGGCACGAGCCTCGGGGGTTTCTCCAATGATAGGAGTGTGAAGCGCATCCATGTTTCGACGGCGAAGTTCCTCCCTCTGCAGCGAGGTGAGGGGCTCGGGTTGGTACTCTTCGTGAGCTTGCGCCGGATCGCCTCCACCGTCGCCTCCGTCGGTGCGGGGGAATCCAAGAGGACTGCATGGTCCGTCGACCATCAGAACCTCTGCTGCCGGATCGCTGCTATCGCTTTTCGGATGCGATCTCTGCGAGCCCGGACAGATCGAGCAGTAGTAGAGAGATTCGCCGGGCTCGATTACGCAACTTGGGAAGTGGCCGATTGGCGAGCCACCGCATGCCTCACCCACCGCTGAAGCCTCGATCGACCGGAGCGCTTTGCGCCAAGGGAGATCGGGAGTGAGGAAGACACAAGAACCGACCCATACCGGTCGACGGTTGTCGCAGGAGGACGCCATGGACGCCGACGCCGAAAGTGCAGTTACCGCCGGACGGGAGTGAGACGCCGAGAGGAGCCTCCTGAAGCCAAGAGGAGTCGCCGGCGATGAACGTGAGCGCACCGAGATGGATCTCATGCCCTCGACCAAAACTCCACCTGAAACCATGATGTAGGAGGTCGAAAGAATCCCAACTTCTCCAACAAATTGCTAGAACACGTGCCCCACGGTGGGCGCCAACTATCGTGGTTCTAAGTCTGACAGTAGAATGGGGGGTAGGTATGGAGAGGCAAGATACTAGCTATGGAGTAGTTGTATACGCACGAGTTTTACGAGTTCAGGCCCTTCTCGGAGGAAGTAACAGCCCCACGCCCCGAGCCCGGAGGCAATGATCGGATTATATGCGTATGAATTACAGGGGTGCGAACCCTTCTACCTGTGGAGGGGGTGGCTTATATAGAGTGCGCCAGGACCCCAACCAGCCCACGTAGCAGAGGGTTAAAGGTACATTAAGGCCAGGCGTTACTGGTAACGCCTTACATAAAGTGTCATCATGACCATAAAGACTACTAAATTACCGACCGTTTGGACACCGGGTGGTTCTTGAGCTCCTGGTGGTCGAGTGGGTCTTCATGGTCGGGTGTCTTTGAGTCTGTTGAGTGGAATCCTACCAGGTCGACTGGAAGGCAGTTTATTCTTAGGACGTCCTTGGGGAGGGTATCTTGGACAGGTCCATGACCCTACCCTAGGTATATGACTTCATCAGTCGTAACGGACATGGTTGCGCTGCTTGCTGGTCACCTGGTGGGGCGGAGCGAGAAGTGGGGATTCGGATTGGGACAATTCCCTAGTCGGCTCCTGCCAGCCGCGACGGCGACGATGCCCGAGGGTGTCGTTTCTCTTCCTAGAGACGTCGTTCGGGTTCGCCCCACCTTTTTCCGCTCCATATTTTCTCGAGTGAAAACCCTAGGGCGGCGATGGCGCTCTTGGCGTCGTGTCCTTCTTGAAGGCGCTGTCGTGAGAGCTAAGTGCTCGTGGGCACGGCTTGTGTTAGTAGGAAGTTGCAGTTGGCGTGCCCATCTTCCTCCAGGGGGCATCTTCTTCGGGGGAATACCTGGATCTGGGTCTCCCAGATCGGATGACGACGGAACCTATGGTGCAGTTCTTCCTCTTGAGGGCATTGTTTTGGAGCAGGTGCTGATTGGAAGGGCCTAGAGGCGGAGCGGGGTTTCATATTCCGCATCGATGACGGCGGGTCTAGGTGGCATGTCGCAGTGGAGGCTCGTTGTCCGATGCGGGTTGACGGACTCGTGCAGGAGGGCGACGCTGTCGGGTGTCGCGGTGACGTCGATGGCAGAGAGGCCTGATTAGGTTGATGCATCAGTTCTGCTCTGAGGATGGATCGATGAAAGATGGAGGTGACGGCCCTTGCGTCGTGCGGTGCTCATTGGGAGTGTGTCAGACCGGTGTGTGACCTAGTCTAGGTAGTGGCTTGGACGGGGCATTCGGCTTTAGATGTTAGGCTTTGGTGCGATGTGTGTTTGGTATTAGGCTCGGACATTCGGCACCCTTCATCAAGGGATAAGAGTAGCAATAGGTGTTGCCAAGATGGTGGCTTCAGGCTTATTGACGTATTACCTTGTAAGGTCTTTAGGAATAATTAATAAAATGGCTGCATGCATCGTCCAGATGCAGAAGCCGGGGGTACATCCTCCTTTTCAAAAAAAAATCTACCTAGTGCTTGTGAGCTATTTTTTTGAAAAAAATATGATATTAGATTAGAGTAACACCAAAATAAACAACTTCAGCAAACACTGTCTTGCGATACTTACCGAAAAAGGTTTTCACCCCACTTTATATATAAAGCATAGGCCAACAGTGCCCGGTACAACCGCACTCACCCACCACAAACGCACACACACCCAAGGCGGGATACATAGGCGCTGAGCGCAGCAACACACTCCCTAGCACTACAAGAGCCGCCGGGGGCTTCAGCCGTGAACACCGCGAAGAAGTGAAGCCACATATGACGAACCGTGGGCTCCAAGGCGGCGCCTTCAGGAAGGATACGGCACTGGAGCGTCGCCACCGCCCGATCCGAGGATCAGAGTTTCCCCTGGAGCAACACGATGGGCAATGATAGCCGCGACGACGCCTTTAATAAGGGAGCGATCTTCGCCGTCGCCAGTTCGTCCGAAGATAGAATAGGTTTTCACCCTGACCAACACTCGCTGCCACCGAACGCCACACCCCGGCTACCACGCCGCCCACGGCCGTGGTAGCCGGGCATCACCGAGGCATGAGCTCTGCCCACGAGCACCGCACCACCACCACCAGGGACGCCGCCCCGGAATCCAAGACCTTGACACCAAGTCCCCTGAGCCCCACTGCTACCCCAACCGCAGAGACGGGCGGAAAGGGTCCGCCTTTCGCTCCCCGGGCCAGACCCAGCGCCGAGACCCAATAGGCCGGCCACAACAAGCCTCCATCGAGCCATCCCTCAACACCGGGCGTGTGACGAGCGCAGTCCTGCCGCCGGGCGCGAGACAGGCCGGTCCTGCTGCCGAGCGCGAGACAAGCGTAGTCCTGCATCCGGGCGTGAGACGGGCCGGTCCTACTGTCGAGCGCGAGACTAGCTTGGTCCTGCGGCACCGGGGGCGAGCCGTTCGATGGACCTCAGCCGGGAGAAGGCTAGCCCTCCGGCGAGAGAAGCGAACGAACGCCGAGGAGAGGGGTCGAAGGCCGACACAGGCAGCCTATAAACGAGCCGACGCCAGAACAATCTGGTCGCCACCGCAATCAACCTGCCACCACCACATCACCTGCGCCTCCACGCCCTAGTCAGAACCATCCGAAGCCCCTGTTGGGGAACACAGTAATTTCAAAAAAATTCCTACGATCACGCAAGATCTATCACTAGGTGATGCATAGCAATGAGAAGGGAGAGTGTTGTCTACGTACCCTTATAGACCAAAAGCGGAAGCGTTATGACAACGCGGTTGATGTAGTCGTACGTCTTCACGATCCGACCAATCAAGTACCGTACGCAGGACACCTCCATGATCTGCACACGTTCAGCTCGGTGACGTCGCTCAAACTCTAGATCCAGCTGAGGCTGAGGGAGAGTTCCGTCAGCACGACGGCATGGTGACGGTGATGATGAAGTTACCGGCGCAGGGCTTCGCCTAAGCACTACGACGATATGACCGAGGTGTAAAACAGTGGAGGGGGGCACCGCACACGGCTAAGAGATTGTCTGTTGTGCCTTTGGGGTGCCCCCGCCTCAGAGATATAAAGGAGGGGAGGAGGAGGCCGGCCAACAAGGGGCGCGCCAGGGAGAGGGGAGTCCTACTAGGACTCCAGTCCTAGTAGAATTCGGCCCCACCTTTTTTTCCTTCTACCGGAGGGGGAAAAGGGGAAGGAGACGGAGTAGGAGAAGGAAAGGGGGGTGGCACCCCCTTCCCAAGTCCAATTCGGCCTCCTGCCCAAAGGGGGGCGCACCAGCCCTTGTGGGCTGGTGTGCTTCCCTCTTATGGCCCATAAGGCCCATAACTTCTCCCGAGGGGTTCCGGTAACCTCCCGGTACTTCGGAAAAATGCCCGAACCACTCGGAACCATTACGATGTCCAAATGCAACCTTACAATATATGAATCTTTATGTCTCGACCGTTTTGAGACTCCTTGTCACGTCCGTGATCTCATCCGGGACTCCAAACAAACTTCAATACATCATATCACATAAACTCATAATACCAATCGTCATCGAACGTTAAGCGTGCGGACCCTACGGTTTCGAGAACTATGTAGACATGACCGAGACACGTCTCCGGTCAATAACCAAAGCGGAACTTAGATGCTCATATTAGTTCCTACATATTCTACAAAGATCTTTATCGGTCAAACCGCATAACAACACACGTTGTTCCCTTTGTCATCGGTATGTTACTTGCCCGATATTCGATCGTCGGCATCATCATACCTAGTTCAATCTCGTTATCGGCAAGTATCTTTACTCGTTCCGTAATAATTCATCCTGTAACTTACTCATTAGTCACAATGCTTGCAAGGCTTATAGTGATGAGTATTACCGAGAGGTCCCAGAGATACCTCTCCGAAACACGGAGTGACAAATCCTAATCTCGGTCTATGCCAACCCAACAAACACCTTCGGAGACTCCTGTAGAGCACCTTTATAATCACCCTTTTACGTTGTGACGTTTGGTAGCACACAAAGTGTTACTCCGGTATTCGGGAGTTGCATAATCTCATAGTCTGAGGAACTTGTATAAGTTATGAAGAAAGCAGTAGCAATGAAACTGACACGATCATAATGCTAAGCTAACGGATGGGTCATGTCCATCACATCATTCTCCTAATGATGTGATTCCGTTCATCAAATGACAACACATGTCCATGGTTAGGAAACATAACCATCTTTGATTAACGAGCTAGTCAAGTAGAGGCATACTAGGGACTATATATTTTGTCTATGTATTCACACATGTACTAAGTTTTCGGTTAATAGAATTCTAGCATGAATAATAAACATTTATCATGATATAAGGAAATAAATAATAACTTTATTATTTTCTCTAGGGCATATTTCCTTCAGTCTCCCACTTGCACTAGAGTCAATAATCTAGTTCACATCGCCATGTGATTTAACACCAATAGTTCACATCTGTATGTGATTAACACCCATAGTTCACATCGCCATGTGACCAACACCCAATGGGTTTACTAGAATCAATAATCTAGTTCACATCGCTATGTGATTAGTGATACGTCCATTTTGCATCATGCTTTTATATCAATATTTATTGCATTATGGACTGTTATTACACATTATATCTCAATACTTATGGCTATTCTCTCTTATTTTACAAGGTTTACCATGAAGAAGGGGAATGCTGGCAGCTGGAATTCTGGCTGGAAAAGGAGCAAACATTGGAAACCTATTCTGCACTGCTCCAAAAATCCTGAAACTCCACGAAATATCTTTTTGGAATTAATAAGAATTATTGGGCGAAAGAAATACACCAGGGGCCCACACCCTGTCCAAGAGAGTGGAGGGCGCGCCCCTGTCTCCTAGACCCCCTGGTGGGCCCCCGGTGTCCATCTTCTGCTATATTAGAGCTTTTACCCTGGAAAATTCGTGGGCAAGCTTACGGGACGAAACTCCGCCGCCACGAGGCGGAACCTTTGCGGAATCAATCTAGGGCTCCAGCAGAGCTGTTCTGCCGGGGACACTTCCCTCCGGGAGGGGGAAATCGTCACCAACGTCATCACCAACGATCCTCTCATCGGGAGGGGGTCAATCTCCATCAACATCTTCACCATCACCATCTCCTCTCAAAACCCTAGTTCATCTCTTGTATCCAATCTTGTATCAAAACCACAAATTGGTACCTGTGGGTTGCTAGTAGTGTTGATTACTCCTTGTAGTTGATGCTAATTGGTTTACTTGGTGGAAGATCATATGTTCAGATCCTTTATGCATATTATTACGCCTCTGATTATTAAAATGAATATGTTTTGTGAGTAGTTACATTTGTTCCTGGGGACATGGGTGAAGTCTTGCTATTAGTAGTCATGTGAATTTGGTATTCGTTCGATATTTTGATGAGATGTATGTTGTCTTTTCCTCTAGTGTTGTTATGTGAATGTCGACTACATGACACTTCACCATTATTTGGGCCTAGAGGAAGGCATGGGGAAGTAATAAGTAGATGATGGGTTGCTAGAGTGACGGAAGCTTAAACCCTAGTTTGTGCGTTGCTTCGTTAGGGGCTGATTTGGATCCATATGTTTAATGTTGTGGTTAGGTTTACCTTAATACTTCTTTTGTAGTTGCGGATGCTTGCAATAGGGGTTAATCATAAGTGGGATGCTTGTCCAAGTAAGGGCAGTACCCAAGCATCGGTCCACCCACATATCAAATTATCAAAGTACCAAACGCGAATCATATGAAAGTGATGAAAACTAGCTTGACGATAATTCCCATGTGTCCTCAGGAGCTCCTTTCTCATTATTAGAAATTGTCCAGGCTTATCCTTTGCTACATAAAGGATTGGGCCACCTTGCTGCACTTTATTTACTTTATTTACTTGTTGCTCGTTACCATTTATCTTATCACAAAACTATCTATCATATACAATTTCAGTGCTTGCAGAGAAAACCTTACTGAAAACCGCTTATCATTTCCTTCTGCTCCTTGTTGGGTTCGACACTCTTACTTATCGAAAGGACTACGATTGAGCCCCTACACTTGTGGGTCATCAAGACTCTTTTCTAGCGCCGTTGCCGGGGTGTGTAGCGCTTTTGGTGAGTGGAACTTGGTAAGGAAACATTTATATAGTGTGCTGAAATTTTCTGTTACTTGTCACTATGGAAACAAATCCTTTGAGGGGCTTGTTCGGGGTATCTTCACCCCGACCAGAAGAGCAAAGAGTAGCTCCTCAACCTACTGAACTTTATGAAAATATTTACTTTGAGATTCCTTTGGGTTTGATAGAGAAAGTAGTTGCACCTATTACAGTTGAAGAAAAGACTGTCACCTATAGTGATCCTATTGTTCCTACTACTTATGTTGAGAAACCTCCCTTTCCTGTTAGGATAAAGGATCATGCTAAAGCTTCGACTGTTGTTCGTAAGAGTAATACTAGGACTTATACACCTCCTGAGCAAATCAATGTTGAACCTAGTATTGCTATGGTCAAAGATCTCTTGGATGATGATTTAGATGGGCATGTTATTTATTTCTATGGTGAAACTGCTAATATTGCTAGACCAGATACTAAGATACATAAACCTGTCGTAGGCATGCCTGTTATTTCTGTTAAAATAGGAGATCATTGTTATCATGGCTTATGTGATATGGGTGCTAGTGCTAGTGCAATACCTTATACCTTATATCAAGAAATTATGCATGACATTGCACCCATTGAATTAGAAGACATTGATGTTACTATTAAGCTTGCTAATAGGGATACCATTAAACCTTTTGGGATTGTTAGAGATGTTGAAGTTTTGTGTGGGAAGGTTAAATACCCTGCTGATTTTTCTTGTTCTTGGTTCCCCACAAGATGATTTTTGTCCCATTATTTTTGGTAGACCCTTCTTGAATACAGCTAGTGCTATGATTGATTGTGAAAAAGATACTGTCACCATTGGCATAGATGGTATGTCTCATGAGTTTAATTTTGCTAAGTTTCATAGACAACCTCGTGACAGGGAACCACCTAGTAAGGATGAGATTATTGGTCTTGCTCCCATTGCTGTGCCTCCTACTTATCCGTTAGAACAATATTTGCTAGACCATGAAAACAATATGTTTATGAAGGAAAGAAGGGAAATAGATGAAGTGTTCCTTAAACAGGAAACTATGCTGAAACATAACCTTCCCGTTGAAATTCTTGGGGGTCCTCCTCCACCCAAGGGTGATCCTGTGTTTGAACTCAAACCATTACCTGATAATCTTAAGTATGCTTATCCTGATGAAAAGAAAATATATCCTGTTATTATTAGTGCTAACCTTTCAGAGCAAGAAGAAGAAAGATTATTGAAAACTCTGAAGAAGCACCGGGCAGCTATTGGATATACTCTGGATGATCTTAAGGGCGTTAGTCCCACGTTATGCCAACACACAATTAAATTGAAGGACGATGCCAAACCAATAAGAGATCCTCAACGACGACTAAATCCCAAGATGAAAGAAGTGGTAAGAAAGGAGATACTAAAGCTCCTTGAGGCAGGTATTATTTATCCCGTTGCTGATAGTGAATGGGTAAGTCCTGTCCATTATGTTCCTAAAAAGGGAGGTATTACCGTTGTTCCTAATGATAAAGATGAATTGATCCGCAAAGAATTATTACAGGTTATAGGATGGTAATTGATTTCCGTAAGTTAAATAAAGCTACTAAGAAAGATCATTACCCTTTACCTTTTATTGATCAAATGCTAGAAAGACTATCCAAACACACACATTTCGCTTTCTAGATGGTTATTCGCTTCTCTCAAATACCGTGTCGTGAAGGATCAATCTAAAACTACTTTTACTTGCCCTTTTTGTACTTTTGCTTATAGACGTATGCCTTTTGGTTTATGTAATGCACCTACTACCTTTCAAAGATGCATGATGGCTATATTCTCTAATTTTTGTGAAAAGATTTGTGAGGTATTCATGGATGATTTCTCCATTTATGGATCCTCTTTTGATGATTGTTTGAGCAACCTTGATCGAGTTTTGCAGAGATGCGAAGACACTAGTCTCATCCTCAATTGGGAAAAGTGTCACTTTATGGTTAACGAAGGCATTGTTTTGGGGCATAAGATATCCGAGAGAGGTATTGAAGTTGATAAAGCCAAAGTTGATGCTATTGAAAAGATGCCATGTCCCAAGGACATAAAAGGTATAAGAAGTTTCCTTGGTCATGCCGGTTTTTATAGGAGGTTCATTAAGGACTTTTCTAAAATCTCTAGGCCTCTGACTAATTTATTGCAAAAAGATATTCCTTTTGTCTTTGATGATGATTGCGTAGAAGCATTTGAAATACTCAAGAAAGCTTTGATCACTTCACCTATTGTTCAGCCACCTGATTGGAATTTACCTTTTGAAATTATGTGCGATGCTAGTGATTATGTTGTAGGTGCTGTTCTAGGGCAAAGAGTTGATAAGAAATTGAATGTTATCCAGTATGCTAGTAAGACTCTTGATAACGCTTGCAGAAATTATGCTACTCTTGAAAAAAGAGTTCTTAGCAGTTGTGTTTGCATGTGATAAGTTTAGACCTTATATTGTTGATTCGAAGTTACTATTCACACCGATCATGCTTTGCTATTAAATATCTTATGGAAAAGAAAGATGCTAAGCCTAGGCTCATTAGATGGGTTCTCTTGCTCCAAGAATTTGATTTACACATTATTGATAGAAAGGGAGCTGAGAACCCCGTTGCAGACAACTTGTCTAGGTTAGAGAATGTTCTTGATGACCCACTGCCTATTGATGATAGTTTTCCGATGAACAATTAGCGGTCATTAATGCTTCTCGTATTGCTCCTTGGTATGCTAATTACATTGTTGCTAAATTTATACCGCCTAGTTTCACATACCAACAAAAGAAAAAGTTCTTTTATGATTTAAGACATTACTTTTGGGATGACCCACACCTTTATAAAGAAGGAGTAGATGGTGTTATTAGACGTTGTGTGCCTGAGCATGAACAGGAACAGATTCTACGCAAGTGTCACTCCGAATCTTATGGAGGACACCACGCTGGAGATAGAATTTCACACAAGGTACTACAATCTAGTTTTTATTGGCCTACTCTCTTCAAAGATGCTCGTAAGTTTGTCTTATCTTGTGATGAATGCCAAAGAGTAGGTAACATTAGTAGACTGTCGGGGGTTGGGTGCGACATATGCCAAGGGATGGCTTATCATGGTGGGGGCGAGTAGAACGTCGCCGGTGCCTGGAAACGGGATGAGGCGAAGACATGCACGCCGACGGATCTTACCCAGCTTCAGGGCTCTCCGTGGAGATAACACCCCTACTGCTGCTCCTTGGGGTCTCCGCATGATCACTATGGCAAAGTGGGTACAAGGTTGCTCCTTGAGCTGTTCGGGGTGAGGAAGGAGAAGGGCACGGCTAGCTCTCCTCTTCCCTCTATGTGTGTCTAAAACTATCAAGGTCCAACCCTTTGCATGGGTGCCCCGGGGGGTTTATATAGGCCTACCCCGCGGGGGTACAATGGTAATCCGGCTGGGCCGCGGGTCCCGACCGTCATCTCTCAGCCGCCGTCTTCTCCGCCGATCTTTGGGGCCGACGGCCCGACATGGAGCCGACAGGCCTTGTCCGCCATGGCGTGAGTCTTGCTGCGGATTACTGTAGCCGTGCCTCTAATGACGCTGGCTTGGTCATGGGGTCATGGCAACAGTGCCGCCGCCTGTCGAGCGATCACTGTTGCCATTCCCCGTCTTGTTTGCTTAATGGCACGCGGGGTCCGTGGGAGGGGCTAGCCGACTCCTGGGGGCCGACACCCAACGGGTCCATCTTGTGGCGCTCTCGCCGTCTTCTGTACCCCCGCTGATAGGCGGGTCCCGCCGTCTCTGGGTCGTACAAACAGGCTGTCGTGGGAACAGGGCGCCGCCACGGGTGATGTCGGCTGGCATGGCAACAAGGCCGCACGGATGGAGATCTCCGTTGATGCGGCGACCGTGGCCATATGCCCTTCGCAAACGGGGCAGGAATGGGCCGCGCGGTGGCCGTACCCCGCCCCGTCCATGATTGCGAAGGTGGGAGGTGGTCGGAGTCGCGGGCCGACTCCCCATAGCCGGCTTCTCTGGAAGCCACCAGTTAGGAGTCGGCTTATCTCGAAGTCGTCCGTGGGACTCGGCCGTGAGGGGCAGTCGGCGGCCTTGCCGCCGACTCTCAAAAGGCGGCTCTTCATCTTGGGGTCTTGAGGGGCGCAGCCTGCCCCGATGTTTTGAAAGGTTCAGGGGCTCGGGTTAGCCTACCTGTGGCCCATTACTCCGACAGTAGTCCCCAAAGCTGGTGGGGCGCCGAGGGTGACATGTTGAGGAGCATCAACAGTTTCATCCTTCTGGTGGTGGAATCCGGGCCTTGCTCGCCGTCTTCCTCTAGGCCGACTAGCTGGAGCCGGACTCGCAGAAGGCCGTCTTGCCCTTTAAAGAGTTTGAAAGTCGTAGCGGAATCCAGGCAGCGTGCCTGATAAGATTCCAGGCAGCTGCCCGTTGTGGACCCGTCGCGTGGCGCCACGCGGCAGGGTTAGTCTGCCCTCCCACGCGCGCGACGGGACAGGCCGTCAGGCGAGACCCGCCACTACCGTGCCTCGGCACGCAACGGATCCGTTGCGGCCGTGCAGACGGTTGGGGTTCCCACGTCGTAACTGCGTGCAGTAAGTTCGTGTGGTAAATCATGGCGGGCGTGGGGTCCTAGGCGCAGTTAATCCCACGCCCGCCCCATCGGCTTCTCAGCCCACGAGCCTATAAGTAGGCGGGAGGAGGGGGGCGGCGAAGCACGCGCGCCCATCTTCCCTACTCCCTCCGCTTCCTCTTGCTTCTTCTTCCTCTCGCCGCCGCCGCGCCGAACCATGCCACGCCCGCAGCGATGAGCTCTTCCTCCGCCGCCGCACCTCCTGCCGTGCGCTCCGGCGTGTGGGACGGCTCCGAGGTGGACGACGACCACATCGAGTTCCTTCGCAAGACGCGTCGTCTCCCAGGCAAGAACCTAGTGCGGCCAGCGCCCCGCTCAGCGAGGAAATATCGCCGGCGCCGAGGAGGGCGAGCGGGTCGTGTTCCGCTCGCACCTCATGCGTGGCCTAGGGCTGCCGTCGAGCGGTTTCTTCTGCTCGTTCCCGGAGTTCCACGGGCTCCAGTCGCACCACCTCACTCCGAACACGGTGGTGCTGCTGGCCGCCTTCGCCACCCTGTGCGAGGGCTTTCTCGGCGTTCTCCCCACCATCGAGCTATGGGGGAGTTCTTCCGATCAAGCTCGCACGCACGTTGCCGGCGTGCCAGCCCTGTGCGGTGCCTTCATCGCGATGCGGAGATCGGTGGCCGACAACCCGTTTCCCACCATCCCGCTGATTAAGTCGGTGAAGATGTGGCAGCGGTCTTATTTTTATGTGAAGAACATCGCCCCGGTAAGGGTCAATCTGCCGCCTTGCGGGCCGGCCTTGGCTGGCCGGGAGGCTCCCGGCTGGTCCCACCGGCCAGACGCCGACTCCACTGGTGCCGCCACCGTCGCAGCGACTCGAGTCTTGGCCGATCGGAGGGTTTGACCGGGCCGACCTGGCGCGCATTAAATGGCGCGCCGAGTCCTCCCGCTCCAAGGCCAACCTCATCTGATCTGTGAGATGAGCGGCCACCGGGACCCAAGTCGGATGTGCTCCAAGGACATGCCCCACGCGGAGGTGGCGGACACGGTGAACTACATCGCGAACTGCAATCTCATGGCGGATTGGCGGTTCGGCAAGGAGCCGTACTCACGCGCCAACCCCGCTTTGTTGTAAGTCGTCTCTCTTCTTCTGTTTTCTTTTTCAGCCGAATCCGACTTCTAATCTTTTTTGGTTTTTTCGAGTCAGAACCCCCTCATCCAGCCTTCAGCTGGCACCACGGGACCGGCCCGTTAGTTCGTCCCCGACCGAGCGGAGAGCGACGTCGACGACCCTGACTTGGGGGCGGCGGCGATGGAGGCCGACGCCAAAGGAGGAGAAGGAGAAGCAGGCGGCTTCCGACCCTCGGCCACTGAGGGAGTCCCAGACTAGGGGGTGTCCGGATAGCCGGACTATCGTCACGGCCGGACTCCAAGACTATGGAGATACAAGATTGAAGACTTCGTCCCGTGTCCGGATGGGACTTTCCTTGGCGTGGAAGGCAAGCTTGGCGATACGGATATGTAGATCTCCTACCATTGTAACCGACTCTGTGTAACCCTAACCTATCGGGTGTCTATATAAACCGGAGTATTTTAGTCCATAGGACGAACAACAATCATACCATAGGCTAGCTTCTAGGGTTTAGCCTCCTTGATCTCGTGGTAGATCTACTCTTGTACTACCCATATCATCAATATTAATCAAGCAGGAGTAGGGTATTACCTCCATCGAGAGGGCGAACCTGGGTAAAACATCGTGCCCTTGAATTACATTACCATCCGCCTAGACGCACAGTTCGGGACCCCCTACCGAGATCCGCCGGTTTTAACACCGACATTGGTGCTTTCATTGAGAGTTCCTTCCGTCGTCACCGATAGGCCCGATGGCTCCTTCGATCATCAACAACGACGCGGTCCGGTGAGACTTTTCTCCCGGACAGATCTTCGTGTTCGGTGGCTTTGCACTGCGGGCCAATTAAGCAGCCATCTGGAGCAGATCGAAGCTACGCCCCCGCCATCGAGTCGATTTGGGAGTTTGAACTATACGGCCGATATCCGCGGAGACTTGATCTTCGACGAATTCGATCCGCAGCCAAGCGTGCCGCACTGTCTCAACGGGCATGATCTAGCTCTGTAGCCGAACAGTGCCCTGGAGGCCGCACCAGCATCCGCTCCGACCCTTAATCCGAAGCCGGATTCCCCGATCAAGGACGAGTGGTTGGACACCGCCTCGGGGGCTATAATCTCTACGACAATTGAGACGAACTCCATCCCTGGCCTTTGCGAAGACCTGGACTCCAGGGTGCCGGACTCCTCTCCAGACTCCGAACCCTCCACGCCCCTGCCAATCGGATTCGATTAGGCGCCGGTCATGGAGTTCACGGCCGCGGACATCTTTCAGCACTCGCCCTTTGGCGACATCCTGAATTCACTAAAGTCTCTCTCTTTATCCGGATAGCCCTGGCCGGACTACGGTCAGGAAGGTTGGGATGCGGACGACGAAGAAATTCAACGCCCACCCACCACCCACTTTGTAGCCACTGTCGAAAGCTTACACGACGTGCTCGATTTCGACTCCGAAGACATCGACGGTATGGACAACGATGTAGGAGACAACAATGAACCAGCACCTATAGGATGCTGGACAACCTCATCCAATGATGTATACATGGTGGATACACCTAAAGGAAATGAAGACGAGGAACAACGGGACGCTACGAAGGATAAATCCTCGGCAGTCAAACGGCAACGTAAACGCCGAACAAAGTCCCGCCTCAACAAAGACCCAGCCATAGAGCAGGTGAACCGGTGGACAACGAACAAGCTATCGAGCAATCGTCCGAACAAGACAACTTGGATAAACAATCTGTCCCGGCAAGAAGACAACAGTCAAGACGATCTCACACCGGACAAACTATAGGAGAAAATGACCTCCGAAAAAGGCTCGTCGCCATCGCGTAGCCCTGAAAAAGCGAAGCGTAAGCTCAAAACAACGGAAGATGCACTCAGATCGGATGGAGCAAAGTATTCAAGATCATGGACAAGTGCAGCGACGATCGCCGAACAAAGAGCTACCCAAAAAGGAAGCTACTGCCCGAATTCGACGAGGAGGCCTTAGAGCCCCCACAATTAAAAAGTAAGAAGGCCACCCGGTCGGATGGACGACTCCACGGCAAAAAGAGAGCGGCGAATGGCGCCGCACGCAAGCCAATATGCGATCCGCATAAGGATTCACATCAAAAGGATGGCCCAGTTAGGTCCATCTATGGGCCAAGAAAGCGTGCTCACAAAGCAATGTAATACGCCAAAATTCCAAAGATCACGGCACACCCAAATATAGGGGCGCCAGACACCCCTATGTTTCACCGATGAGGTGCCGGATCATGAATTTCAGTGATTCAAACCCGTAAACATAGAGGCATACGACGGAACAATGCACTCGAGTCTGGATCGAGGATTACATCCTCCACATACACATGGCTAGAGGAGACGATCTTCACGCCATAAAATACTTACCCCTTAAACTCAAAGGGCCAGCTCGGCATTGTCTTAAAAGCCTCCCCGAAAATACCATTGGAAGCTGGGGAGAGCTCGAGGATGCATTTCGGGCAAATTTTCAGGGGACTTATGTCCGCCCTCCGGATGCAGATGATCTCAGTCACATAACTCAACAGCCTGGAGAGTCAGCCCAGAAATTCTGGAATAGGTTCCTTACTAAAAAGAACCAAATAGTCGACTGTCCGGACGCCGAAGCCTTAGCGTCTTTCAAACACAACGTCTAAGACGAATGGCTCGCCAGACACCTTGGCCAAGAAAAGCCAAGAACAATGGCCGCATTAACAAGCCTCATGACCCGCTTTTGCGCGGGAGAGGATAGTCAAGCTAGCGGTGCAGCACCAGCACCCAAGTACATCCGAAATTAGGGATGGAAATGGGAAACCTCGGCAACAAGGACCAAATATTTGGATTAAAAGGAACAGTCCAAAGAGCACGGCGGTCAACGCCGGATTCAAAAGCTCACGGCGAGAACAACAAAAACTGCCCCTTAAGGACAATAGCGATGAGCTATCCAACTTCAACAAAATCTTGGACAAGATATGTCAAATCCATAGTACTCTGGGAGGCTCGCTAACCATACCCACAGAAATTGTTGGGTCTTCAAACAGTCCGGCAGACTGAACGCCGAACACAAGGGGCTCGACACACCAAGTGAAGATGACGACGAGCACCACAAGCAGAGCCCCGGAAAACAAAATTTTTTCCCGCAGGAGGTTAAAACAGTAAACTCACTTCACGTGATCAAAGGTAAAAACAGAGCGGCGCCCACTAAAAGGCGCGCCGCACACTGGTTGTCAAAACCAATCACCTTCGACCGTCAGGACTATTCCGAAAATATCCGGAATGCAGGATGGACTGCCTTGATATTGGATCCTATAATCGACGGATTCCAATATACACATGTCCTCATGGATGGCGGTAGTGACATAAACCTGATATATCAGGACACAATCCGCAGGATGGGGATAAACCCAACCAAAATTCGCCGTAGCAACACCTCCTTTAAAGGAGTAATGCCAGGCCCATATGCCCTTTGTACGGGCTCCATACTGCTAGAAGTTGTGTTTGGTTCATTTGACAACTTCTGTCGCGAAAGGTTACTCTTCCATGTCGCCCCGTTTACAAGTAGCCATCAAGCACTATTGGGACGCGAAGCTTTCGCCCGCTTTAACGCAATACCGCATTATGCATCTCTAACACTTAAAATGCCCGGTCCACGCGACATCATCTCGTTAAAAGGAAGTATTAAGTGTTACCCGAGCACAGAAGAACGGGAGACTACCTTGACAGCCCCACAGCTATCCGGCTCTGCTAGGCAAAGAACCTGAATTGGTCATTCAAACCCCGGACACGGCTAGACGAGGCCGGCGCCTACTAGCGGCATACCCCCATATGAGGGGCCGCATGCATGTATAACAAGAGACAATAAAGCTCAATTTTAAAATAATTCACTTCTTCGAACCGTACTCTGTTTATTTAATATTAAGTACATCTTTGGCACGATCCTTTTTCTTTTAAACTAAGTTCCTCTCTTTTACAGATGAACAACGTGCTACACCCGGCCCAGATACTGCGCAACGGAGACACAAAGCGCAGACGTGCAGTAGGGACCCGTTGCAAGGATTCTTTTCAGATTAAGACCCTGCGTAAACCTTTTTTCACTGTCTCTTGTTGATATACACCCCCCCGGTTCCTTAATATAACCGAGGAGGAGGCTGGTGCTTTGGCATTGGCCGCACCAGAATTTTTGCGCGTACCTGGACACCAGGGGCTTAGGGCATTATTCTGCCCATTTTCATAAAGACCGAATACCTTAGGGAGTATTCGACGTCTCGAGTTAGGCCTTATATGCATCAGCTCCAAATCATGTCTTTGGTCAAATGTTGGGTTGCCCGGCTCCTGTGTTTTGCTGCCTTATGTTCCGTTTTCACGGCTAACGCGGCACTGTGGAGAACTATCGCGATTGTGCCCCGGTTCGCCGGGTGAGCACCTCGAGAGAAAGCGAAAATCGATGTCATGATATAGCGAGAGACTGGTCAACCACTCGATGACTCACTGGAATGTTTAGGATTCCTCCGCATTAACGAAGGACCAGTTTTCGGTCAGCACATACGCACTTCCGAATTCGGGAGAGTGCGGTGCCCCAGGGCTATATAGTAGCCCCACCCTCGAACTCCTATGGCTAAGTGAAAGTGATAAATCATTATAGTCCGGTTGCACTGGTTTGCTACGCTATCACCTCCTTAACAGGACCAAGGCGTTGGATTAAGTGTGAAAAAGCGCTTTCTTTGCAAACACCCCGCACTATGTGCGTGAAAGCTGAAGCCAAGGACTACCATCTTTCAGGTTATATATACATATACATAAACGGCCGCACAGGGAGTAGTTTGCTACTTGAACGCACAAGTATAAAAAGCTCTTATATTATATTAAAACATTGTTTTCATAAATCATAAATGTCATTTAAACATAATATCCTTCGAGCACTACGTCTCTATTAAGCGGCGCCGGCGGAACTTCTTCAAAGTAGTGCTCGGCGGTACTAAACGGCTTCGGAATCTTGGGATGCAACGTCGGTGGCCTTCATCTCTGCCTAGTATGTCTTGACACGGGCCAGAGCCATCCACGCCCCTCAATACACGCCGATCGCTTCATTGCGTCGATACGCGGTACCGCACCAAGGAACTGCTGCACTAAACCAAAATAGCTCTTCGGCTGGGGTCCGCCCGGCCACAAGTGAGTCAATACATGCTTCATAGCAAATCCGGACAGTCGATTCAGCTCGGCCCATTCGGCCAACCGATCGGTCAACGGCAGAGGACGCTCCGGACTATGGAATTGCGACCAATATAGCTCTTCCCTTGGTGCCTTCGGCCCCGGAAGTGCTCAACAGCGTCTGCGGCGCTCGCCGCCAAGTCGAGATAAGCATCCTCCGAACTCCACAACTTATCTAGCGAGCATACTTTGGATCCGTATATTTCCTCCATGCGAAAGCGGTTTTCCGGCCGCAATTGCCCCGGCGACTCAGCTCCTCCTTGGCAGCTCTCAAAGCCGATCAGGCATTCTTGGATTCGGCGGCGGCCTTTTTAGGCCCTCTTGTTCCACTTGACGTTCTTTTTCAAGAACCTCGCAGCGATTGGTAGTATTCCTCAACTTTACGGCCATATCGGCCATCTCCTCTTTCTTGGCGATGAGCAGCCCGTTCAGCTTCTAGCTCTTGACGCCTTTAAAGCGGCCGCCTTACTAATTCTGGCTTGCTCTTTTCGCTCGGGCGAAGTTCGCCTGCAGCTCTTCCATGGCAGCGGCACCATCTGCATTAAGCATACGAATAGTAAGACATGGGCGTCAAGCTCCCTTACCAGGTGTCCGCATAGAAGTCGCATACCTTGTGACTCATCAAACCGTTTATTGACCAGCGCGATGTCCACATCCGTCGTCAAGTTGCCTCTTTAGTTCAGCATATTCATCAGTCCGGCTGGCCTCCGGACGCTCCGCCACCTGTTTAGGAGCGGCGATATGTTAAAACTGAGAATTTGATCCTCGGCACGTCGTCAATTTTGACAACATACCGAGTCTCAGGGGCTACTATCTATACAGGGCGCATTCTATATGCATAACTGTCAGAAGGTACACCATTTTTGCGTACCTCAAACCCCGTCAGTAAGCTTCTGACGGCTTCATGCAATCTGCTCTCCGCGGATGCAATCCTTTCAATCACCGTACCCATTAGAGCACGGTGATCTTCTGAGATAGCCGCTCGCCCGAGCAGATCCTTCAGCTCCTCCGACCGCACACCACTTGGCGCCGGACCTTCCGGCCTCGCCGGACTTGGGGGAACCCTCCGCGACGACACCTCAGGATCGTCCGCCTCGCATGAGGGTGCGACTGGTGGAGGCGTTTCGCTCTCCATCATCTCCGGAAGAAGATCCCGCGAAGACGAGCTCTGCTGAGAAGGGCTGAGATCCGAACTACAAGGTACAATTTTGGTTATCTTCATAAATAAGTACAGGGATGTTCCTTATTCACAAGACCCCTTCTTTTCACTTACGGCTCGCTGGAGGGCTGATCCCCTTGGGGAAATAGTGCGGCTGGGTTACTTCCCAGCGCCGGACTCTCTAACGAAGATTGCTTTCCCTTCTTTGAGGCCTTGACCTCCGGATCTTCCGAAGCGGTCCTCTTCTCTCCTCGAAGGATGGGACTTCTAATCCCTCCTTCCTTGATAGCCTCCTTCGTAGAGGCAGTTGCTTCCCGTTCCCCTTCGCCTTCTTTAAAGGCGCGACCTTCAACATCTTGGCCAACATGGGGTCGGCGTGGTCTCAGGAGGAGCCGGACACCTTATTAGCTTTGCCTTGGCTATCCACTCCTGTTCAAGAAACGGCTCCTTTAAAGGGAATATACATAAGATAAATGAATAAACAACTTAGTCCTGCATCCTCAGTCAGGTCCGGACACTTCTCTTGTGATCCGAAGAACAGTTTATACATATCCACGGGCGCCATGCCCATAAAATTTTGGAGAGCTCGTGGTCCCTCCGGATTAAATTCCCACAAAGTGAGGAGGCGGCGCTTGCGAGGCGAAGACGCCAGATCACCATAACTGCGCCACTTCAACCAGATTGATCTCTCTCTTTCCTGGAGGTCTCGAATACGGCCCTGCAGCAAGGGGCGTCCTTGGGCGGCCCCGGTCGAGCCCTTTGTTGACCCATGACGCCACCGCTGTGGTGGACTGGCGGAAGGAGGGCGCCGCCCATCTGGTGCCCCAGGAGCGGTGATATAAAACCACTCCGTTGCCACAAACCAAGCTCCTCTTGAAAAGAGCCCTCGGGCCACGGAGCATCAACACATTTGCTTATGACCGCCCCTCTGCACTCTGCTTGTTGCCCCTCGATCATCTTTGGCTCCACCTTGAAGGTCTTGAGCCACAATCCAAAGTGGGGGGTAATATGGAGGAAGGCCTCACATACGACAATGAATGACGAGATATGGAGGATGGACTTCGGATTCAAGTCATGGAAATCAAGCCCATAATAAAACATGAGCCCCCGCACAAAGGGATCCGTCGGGAAGCCTAACCCCCGAAGGAAGTGGGACACGAACACCATGTTCTCGCCGGGCTCAGGAGTGGGAATGACCTGCCTGGAAGCAGGCAGCTGTCAGCGAGATCTCGCCCGGTTAGATACCGCGTCTCGCAGCTTTAGCACATCTTCTTCTGTGACGGAGGAAGACATCCATCGGCCGTGCTGGTCGGAGCCGAACATCATCAATGGTCCGAAGCGCCTAAATCTGAAGCTTTGGGTGTTGGAACTCGAAGCGCGGGGCGAACTCGATGGAGGGTGTAAAAAGAGGAGGGCCTTGGTCTCATTATAAAGAGGTTGAATACCAAGAGCCCACCCCGTGGTCGATTAGGACTCGCCGATAGAGGCGTGCCAGCGAACGCGGTTGGGTTACCACGTCCGTATTGATGAGGATCCCGGAATAAGGGGGCACGATCTATGCTTTGATGAGACGTGCCAAGGAAACCGCCTCGCTAAACGCTCTAAGATGAAACGGTAAAAAACGATTCATATAAAGGCCTGGCCGTGGTGTGATGTCACGCCCTTGAATACGTCAGCAGAATCATGCAAAAGTTATTCTCTCTACGGTGGAATGTGGAACTTGTTTTGCAGAGCCGGACACTATCCTTGTGTTCAAAGCCTTCTATGAAGTATACGGAGGAGGAACCCGCCTCGCAATGCCGAAGACAATCAACGCGCCGGACTCATCGTCATTGAAGCCTGGTTCAGTGGCTACTGAGGGAGTCCCGGACTAGGGGGTGTCCGGATAGCCGGACTATCATCACGGTCGGACTCCAAGACTATGAAGATACGAGATTGAAGACTTCATCCCGTGTCCGGATGGGACTTTCCTTGGCGTGGAAGGCAAGCTTGGCGATACGGATATGTAGATCTCCTACCATTGTAACCGACTCTGTGTAACCCTAACCTATCCGGTGTCTATATAAACCGGAGGGTTTTAGTCCGTAGGACGAACAACAATCATACCATAGGCTAGCTTCTAGGGTTTAGCCTCCTTGATGTCGTGGTAGATCTACTCTTGTACTACCCATATCATCAATATTAATCAAGCGGGAGTAGGGTATTACCTCCATCGAGAGGCCTGAACACAGGTAAAAACATCGTGCCCCTTGTCTCCTGTTACCATCCGCCTAGACGCACAGTTCGGGACCCCCTACCCGAGATCCGCCGGTTTTGACACCGACAGCCACCTTTGCCGACTGGCCTGATGATGACACCGAGGGGGAAGTTGCCCCGCGCCGCCAGTCAAAGGTCGGCCAGCCGAGCGCGAGTTCCTCTGCCGGCTTGGGTGGTCAAGGCGGTGCGAAGAAGCGCCGGGCCGGGCCGAACTTGCTTGGCGGCCGGTCGAAGAAGTTCAAGGGGGCGGCCGCCGCGACCAAGCGGGAAGAGGCGGTCGCAAAGGCCAACCGCTTCCGCAAGGAAGTGAAAAAGTCGCCACTGGTCTCTGCGTAAGTGCTTCCATCTTTGTCTTGTTTTCTTCTGGTGAATCTTGTCCAAATCTTTTACATGCCTTCCTCGCTTCAGGGCTCCCCTTACTTTAGAGAGGGTCGCCGCCGCCTCCGTCATGGGGTCGGCAGAGACGTCCGCCACTACTCGGCGGATTGACCCCGCCGCTGACTTCCGGGAGGCGACGGAGCAAAACGCGCAGGAGAAGCGCGACGAGGAAAAAGCCGCCCGCCTGGAGAAGGCGGAGGCCGAGAAGGCGGTGGCCTCCGCCCAGAAGAAGCTGGATGAGGCCGAAGCCGCCGTCGCGGCAAAGCGGCGAGCTAAGGAGGCCGCACACCGCCAATCGGCGTTGCTCGTCATCCCACTGAGCTCCGTGCCGCCGCCCCCGGAGTTCACGGGGCAGACTGAGGGAGCCGGCGGCGAGTACCCCATCATGGAGAGGGAAGACGGCGAGACCTCCATGTCCGACACGGCCGTGCCGCCACCGCCGCCTCCGCCGCCGTCTGGGAGCGCGCAAGGTAAGCAGCTGGCGGACCCGCCAGTGCCGCCGACTGAAGACGAGGCCGCGGCGAAGCTGCTCCTTCAAGTCGCCTCGCCAGTGCGCCGCCGCCTTGAGAAGGCGATTTCGGCGCCACGCCCCTTGGAGACCGGCGCTGCCAGCTCGGCCATCCTAGACACCAAAGCGACGAGCGCCGCGCCCGTTGGGTGGGTGCGAGGAGGCGGCACAGGCGGGGGAGGCAGGAGGCCGTCTCCCTTGGCGATCCTGGTAAGCCAGTGGCACTTCCGGGTGGTGTGGTTTGACGGCTTCGTGCCGCTGTGGAACTTGTAGGGACCATCTAGAGTCTGCTCGTAAGAGAAGGCCGGCAACCAGTTTGACTTGCCGCCTTTCTGTCGCTTGGTTGGAGGCTGCCCCTCCGGCTGCTGGTCTTCGACTGTCGCAACCTGCCGGCTGCTGGAAGTCGGCTGTGGGGCCTTGCGCTTGTGATCGTTCTGTTGTTGTCGCCGACTGGCATCTCCAGCAGGAGTTCCCGGAGCCCGAGGGGCCACTTTGCCGGTCGCATTAACTTGAATCTCTGCCAACGTGGAGGAGTCGGCTGTGGCGTACTTGTCTGCTATGATCAACAGCTCGTCGTGGGTCTCCGGCTCGTCGCAGAGGAGCTTGTGCTTGAGGAGGGTGCCTTCTCTCCACCCGGCAGTGAAGTACTCGATAGCCTGCACCTCGTGCACGCCCTCGCAGGAGTTCCGAAGCTCGGCCGGCCCAGTGAGGTAGTCGCGAGTTGACTCGTTGGGGCCTTGTACGCACAAGGAAAGTGGCGAGGTTTGGGAGGTCTCTTGTTCGTGCTTCTGAAGTTGCGGACGAAGGCTTCGGAGAAGTCGACCCATCTGTTGATCTTGCGGGTCTTCAGGCTGTTCAACCATGTCCGGCTGTGCCTGGAGCATGAGTGGAGCGTGCTTTCACGGCAACACGCTTGTTGCCGTTCGCTATGTTGACGGCCGTGGAGTAGTCAACCAGCGATCTTCCGGCTTTCTGGGCGGTGTACTTGGGTGTATCTCGGGGGAGCGTGAACCCTTTGGGAAAGGGCTCGTCTCGGATGCGAGGTCCGAAACAGGGTGGACCCAACTCGTCTTCTTCTTCCAGCGCCAGGGATCGGTGGAGTCGGTCGATCCGGTGGCGGGCGTCATTTTCTCCGACTCCCTCTCGGCGGCCAAGGCGGTCGCTGAGAGTCGGATACTCGACGGGTGGCGGGGAGACTCGCCTTTCTTTGCGAGGAGGAGGAGGCAGATAGTCGTCCCGCCGTTCCACTGCTCTTGGGCGGCCGTCTTGGTCGCGCTCGATGGTGATGTGTGTCCGACTATGGCTGACAGCCGAATCCTTGTTTTTTCTTCCGCGGACACCGCCAGTCGGTGTCCGAGACGTCGCGCTTGATCTCGGCGGGGAGGCAGGTCGTCGTTTTGTCATTGCGGCGCCTCTGTGCGGCAGCCGGCTTCGTTCTGTGCGGCAGCCGCGTCGAGGAGCTGCTGGACTCGCTCCGTCATCAGGCGGCGCTCTTCACCCTCGAAGTTGTCTAGCTCGTCCGCCGCCGCCTGGGCGGCGCGGATGTTCTCCGCAGGCGTGGCGTACACATGGCGATTGGCCCCGAACAGGTTGGCGATGGCCACGCCGCGCTGCTGGACCGCGCCTAGGCGGCTAGGCCCAGTTGGGGCCGGCGAGCCGCCCACAACGTGATCCATCTCACGCTGGTAGGCTTCTGACAAGCATCTCATGCTTGCGAGCTTCTTCGCGCCTTCGACGAGCTGAAGGTGGCGCGCCTCCAGCGTCTCGGCATTAGCGTCTTCCGGAAAAGGCGCGGTCAGGTCTTGCAGAGCCGCGTCGAGTGGGTCATGAGCTCCTTCGCTGGAATGCTCGCCATGACCAACAATGAGAACCTCTATGACGGTGCTTCTGCCGCTCTCCGCACGAGGGAGCGGCTCGTCGTAGACCAGCATGTTGGTGGGGAACGCGTCGAGCGACGCAGTGTCGGAGTCGACCAACATTGGGTCGGTGGAGCGTACGGACTCCAAGTCCGCGGCAGGCTCGCCGACGACGTGGAGTTGGTCAAGGAGGCCCGCGAGGAGGCTCTCGGGGCCGCCCGTGCCTGTGTCGGATGCAGGCTCGTCGGAGAGGCGAACCTCGCCGACAAGTTCGAAGCTGGCGCAGCGATCTCGGCGCCGTCTGTGCAACAGACTCCGTCTGGCATGCCGGGCTGGCTGCGCTCGCCAGGGAGAAAAAGGGTTCCCGTCCAGAGCAGGTCTCCGGACGACGGTGCACCTAGCCCCACGGTGGGCGCCAAATGTCAGGGGTTGGGTGCGACATATGCCAAGGGATGGCTTATCATGGTGGGGGTGAGTAGAACGTCGCCGGTGCCTGGAAACGGGATGAGGCGAAGACATGCACGCCGGCGGATCTTACCCAGCTTCGTGGCTCTCCGTGGAGATAACACCCCATCGCTGCTCTGCGGGGTCTCCGCATGATCACTATGGCAAAGTGGGTACAAGGTTGCTCCTTGAGCTGTTCGGGGTGAGGAAGGAGAAGGGCACGGCTAGCTCTCCTCTTCCCTCTATGTGTGTCTAAAACTATCAGGGTCCAACCCTTTGCATGGGTTTTTATATAGGCCTACCCCCAGGGGTACAATGGTAATCCGGCTGGGCGCGGGTCCCAGCCGTCTATCTCTCAGGCCGCAATCTTCTCCGCCATTCTTTGGGGCCCGCTGACCGGTGGGCCTCCGCCCGACGGGCCCGACATGGAGCCGACAGTTTTGTCCGCCATGGCGGGTCTTGCCAGGGATTACTATAGCCGTGCCTCTAATGACGCCGCTTGGTCATGGGGTCATGGGTAACAAAGGTTGATCTTGCCGCTTTGTTGAGCAATCATCGCTGCCATTCCCGTCTTGTCTACTTAATGGCGCGGGGCCCGTGGGAGGGCTAGCCGACTCACGGGGCCGACTCCCCAACGGGTCCGTCTTGTGGCGCTCTCTCTCCGTCTTCTGTACCCCGGCAGCGGTCCCGCCGTCTCTGGGTCGTGCAGACAGCGGTCGTGGGCATTGTGGCGCCGCCCACAGGCTGATGTCGAGCTGGCATGGCAACAAATGCCGCCGGTGGAGATCTCCATTGGTACGACGCCTTGTGGCCATGCCTGCCTTCGCATAAGCAGGCAGGAATGGGCCATGTGATGGTATTACCCGCCCGTCCATGATTGCGAAGGCGGGAGGTGGTCAGAGTCGCGGGCCGACTCCCCATGGCCGGCTTCTCTGGAAGCCGCCAGTTAGGAGTCGGCTTATCTCGAAGTCGTCCCTGGGACTCGGCCGTGAGGGGCAGTCGGCGGCCTTGCCGCCGACTCTCAAAAGGCGGCTCTTCATCTTGGGGTCTTGAGGGGCGCAGCCTGCCCCGATGTTTTGAAAGGTTCAGGGCTCGGGTTAGCGTGCGATGGCCCATTACTCCGACATAGACGGCAAGAAATGCCTATGAATTATTCTCTTGTTATTGAACCGTTTGACGTTTGGGGCTTTGATTATATGGGACCTTTTCCTGCCTCCAATGGTTATACACATATTTTAGTTGATGTTGATTACGTTACTAAGTGGGTAGAAGCTATTCCGACTAGTAGTGCTGATCATAACACTTCTATTAAAATGCTTAAAGAAGTTCTTTTTCCGAGGTTTGGAGTCCCTAGATATCTTATGACTGATGGTGATTCACATTTTATTCATGGTGCTTTCCGTAAGATGCTTACTAAGTATGATGTCAATCATAGAATAGCATCTCCTTATCATCTGCAGTCTAGTGGTCAAGTAGAGCTCAAATTAATTTTGCAAAAGACAGTGAATAGATCTAGAAAGAATTGGTCCAAAAAACTTGATGATGCATTATGGGCCTATAGAACTGCATAAAAAAATCCTATGGGTATATCTCCATATAAAATGGTTTATGGAAAAGCGTGTGATTTGCCTCTTGAACTTGAACATAAAGCATATTGGGATATTAAAGAGCTCAACTATGACTTCAAACTTCCCGGTGAGAAGAGGTTGTTTGATATTAGCTCACTTGATGAATGGAGAACCCAAGCATATGAGAATGCCAAGCTATTCAAAGAAAAAGTCAAATGCTGGCATGATAAGCGGATACAAAAGCGTGAGTTTAACGTAGGAGACTATGTATTATTATTCAACTCTCGTTTAAGATTTTTTGTAGGAAAACTTCTCTCTAAATGGGAAGGTCCTTACGTTATCGAGGAAGTCTATCGCTCGTGCTATAAAAATCAACAACTTTGAAGGCACAAGTCCGAGGGTGGTAAACGGTCAAAGAATTAAACATTATATTTCAGGTAATCCTATCAATGTTGAAACTAATATTATTGAAACCGTAACCCCCGACGAATACATAAGGGACACTTTCCAGAACGTTCCATACTCCGAAAAGGAATAGGTATGTGGTACGGTAAGTAAACCGACTCCAACGACTCCAATGGCAATTTTTATCAGTTTTGGAATATTTAAGAATTTTAGGAAGAAAGAAGTAGTCCGAAAGGGACACGAGGCCCCCACGAGAGTGGAGGGCGCCCCATCGGGCGCCCCAGATGTCGTGGGCACCTTGTGTGCCTTCCAGACTCTGTTTTCTTGCACATTACGTATTTTGGTCGGTAAAAATTCATTATATATACCCCCGAAGGTCGTGGGCACAGGGCGCCGCCCACGGGGGCTGATGTCAGGGCTGGCATGGCAACAGTGCCGCGCCAGATGGAGATCTCCATTGGTACGACGATCAGGCCATGCCCGCCTTCGCAAACGGGCAGGAATGGGCATGCGGTGGATGTACCCGCCCGTCCATGATTGCGGCGGGAGGTGGTCGAGTCGCGGGTCGACTCCCCATGGCCGGCTTCTCTGGAAGCCGCCAGTTAGGAGTCGGCTTATCTCGAAGTCGTCCCTGGGACTCGGCCGTGAGGGGCAGTCGGCGGCCTTGCCGCCGACTCTCAAAAGGCGGCTCTTCATCTTGGGGTCTTGAGGGGCGCAGCCTGCCCTGATGTTTTGAAAGGTTCAGGGGCTCGGGTTAGCGTACCAGTGGCCCATTACTCCGACATAGACGGCAAGAAATGCCTATGAATTATTCTCTTGTTATTGAACCGTTTGACGTTTGGGGCTTTGATTATATGGGACCTTTTCCTGCCTCCAATGGTTATACACATATTTTAGTTGATGTTGATTACGATACTAAGTGGGTAGAAGCTATTCCGACTAGTAGTGCTGATCATAACACTTCTATTAAAATGCTTAAAGAAGTTCTTTTTCCGAGGTTTGGAGTCCCTAGATATCTTATGACTGATGGTGATTCACATTTTATTCATGGTGCTTTCCGTAAGATGCTTACTAAGTATGATGTCAATCATAGAATAGCATCTCCTTATCATCTGCAGTCTAGTGGTCAAGTAGAGCTCAAATTAATTTTGCAAAAGACAGTGAATTGATCTAGAAAGAATTGGTCCAAAAAACTTGATGATGCATTATGGGCCTATAGAACTGCATAAAAAAATCCTATGGGTATGTCTCCATATAAAATGGTTTATGGAAAAGCGTGTGATTTGCCTCTTGAACTTGAACATAAAGCATATTGGGATATTAAAGAGCTCAACTATGACTTCAAACTTCCCGGTGAGAAGAGGTTGTTTGATATTAGCTCACTTGATGAATGGAGAACCCAAGCATATGAGAATGCCAAGCTATTCAAAGAAAAAGTCAAATGCTGGCATGATAAGCGGATACAAAAGCGTGAGTTTAACGTAGGAGACTATGTATTATTATTCAACTCTCGTTTAAGATTTTTTGTAGGAAAACTTCTCTCTAAATGGGAAGGTCCTTACGTTATCGAGGAAGTCTATCGTTCTGGTGCTATAAAAATCAACAACTTTGAAGGCACAAGTCCGAGGGTGGTAAACGGTCAAAGAATTAAACATTATATTTCAGGTAATCCTATCAATGTTGAAACTAATATTATTGAAACCGTAACCCCCGACGAATACATAAGGGACACTTTCCAGAACGTTCCATACTCCGAAAAGGAATAGGTATGTGGTACGGTAAGTAAACCGACTCCAACGACTCCAATGGCAATTTTATCAGTTTTGGAATATTTAAGAATTTTAGGAAGAAAGAAGTAGTCCGAAGGGACACGAGGCCCCCACGAGAGTGGAGGGCGCTTCATCGGGCGCCCCAGATCGTGGGCACCTTGTGTGCCTTCCAGACTCTGTTTTCTTGCACATTACGTATTTTGGTCGGTAAAAATTCATTATATATACCCCCGAAGGTTTTGACCATCGTATCACGCAAGTATCTTCTGTTTTCGTTTCGAGCTGTTTCTGTTTCTGATCCAGAGCATCATGACGTCACCCTCCTCCAACAACGAAGACAAGGATGCTTGGCTATTGAAGATAGAGCTGAAAAGAGAAGAACCGGAAGAGATCAACAAGGATGAAGGGATCAAGAAGGCCATGGAGGTTCAAGCTCCGGCGGTGAAAGAAGAAGATATCCCTCAACCTTTACCTAACCTCTTTACTTCAACAAGGATTGAAGCTTTCAAGATGATTGAGTTAGCTCGCATACAGAACAAGTATCTCACACAGGAGAATATTCTGAAGGATCATATCGCCGGACTCAAGGGCATTATCCGCAAGTTGGACGAGCTTTTACGCTCAATGTGCGATTATCCACCATCATCATCACCTCCTCCATCACCTCCGAGGACATAATCACATGGGTATGGGCACTCCCCTTGGCAATTGCCAAGCTGAGGTGCCCCGGTATTGTATCACCATCACACTCCTATCTTCACCGTTTTATTTAGTTCGATCCTTTTAGTAGTACCTTGATCTAGTAGATTGAAGTTTTGATATCAAGTAGTTTTGAGTTTTGCTTTGTGATCTCTTTATGTAATCGAGTCCGTGAGCTATCCATAGTAAAGTTTAGTGTTGAGTCAAGGGCCTTGCTATGTTGCCATGATCTTGAGAAAGTAGAATAGAAAAAGAAAAGAGTTCATATTGATCTTAGGGATAGTGATGACTTCACATATAGAAAGTATGAGGCATAAAAGTTGTTGAGAGTTGATAAACGTAGTCTTGGTCATCGTTGCAATTAATAGGAAGTGATAAGGAAAGAGGGGTTCACATATAAATATATTATCTTGGACACCTTTTATAATTGGGAGCACTCATTAGGTATGACATGCTAAAAGAGTTGACGTTGGACAAGGAAGACAACGTAATGGTTTATGTTTTCACACATCTCAGTTAAAGTATATTGTCATTAACCTTCCAAACATGTTGAGCTTGCCTTTCCCCCTCATGCTAGCCAAATTCCTTGCACCAAGTATATATACTACTTGTGCTTCCAAATATCCTTAAACCCAGTTTTGCCATGAGAGTCCACCATACCTACCTATGGATTGAGTAAGATCCTTCAAGTAAGTTGTCATGTTGCAAGCAATAAAAATTTCTATCTAAATATGTATGACTTATTAGTGCAGAGAAAATAAGCTTGGTACAATCTTGTTGTGGAAGTAATAAAAGCGGCGGACTGCATAATAAGAGGGGCAATATAAAGTGACGTTCTTTTGCATCAAGATTTTGTGCTTCAACCCTAAACGCACATGACAACCTCTGCTTCCCTCTGCGAAGGGCCTATCTTTTACTTTATGCTTGAGTCAAGGTGATCCTCACCTTTCCCTTTTTCATTTTATCCTTTGGCAAGCTCTTCGTGTTTGAAAGATCATGATATATATATATATATCCAATTGGATGTTAGTTAGCATGTACTTTTATTGTTGACATCACCTAAAGGTGAATACGTTGGGAGGCAACACAATAAGCCCCTATCTTTCTCAGTGTCCGGCTGAAACTCCATAACCACAAGTATTTCGTGAGTGTTAGCAATTGTAGAAGATTACAAGATAGTTGAGTATTTGAATTTGCTGAAAATCTCTATTGTTGACTCTTTCTGATGTTATGATAAATTACAATTGCTTCAGTGACTGAGATTATAGTTTGTTAGTTCCCAATGAAGTTTTTGAACCATACTTGACATTGTGAATTGATTGTTACTTGAGCATAGGAAATCATATGATAAAATCTATACATGTTGCTGTTATAAGAATGATCATGATGCCCTCATGTCCGTATTTTATTTTTATCGACACCTCTATCTCTAAACATGTGGACATATTTTTCGATTTCGGCTTCCACTTGAGGACAAGCGAGGTCTAAGCTTGGGGGAGTTGATACGTCCATTTTGCATCATGCTTTTATATCAATATTTATTGCATTATGGACTGTTATTACACATTATATCTCAATACTTATGGCTATTCTCTCTTATTTTACAAGGTTTACCATGAAGAGGGGGAATGCCTAAGAATTGAATTCTCGGCCGAAAAGGAGCAAACATTGGAAACCTATTCTGCACTGCTCCAAAAATCCTGAAACTCCACGAAACAACCTTTTGGAATTAATAAGAATTATTGGGCGAAAGAAATACACCAGGGGCCCACACCCTGTCCAGGAGAGTGGAGGGCGCGGCCCCCCCTACTGGGCGCGCCCTGTCTCCTGGACCCCCTGGTGGGCCCCCGGTGTGCATCTTCTACTATATTAGAGATTTTACCCTGGAAAAATTCGTGGGAAAGCTTACGGGACGAAACTCCGCCGCCACAAGGCGGAACCTTGGCGGAATCAATCTAGGGCTCCAGCGAAGCTGTTCTGCCGGGGACACTTCCCTTCGGGAGGGGGAAATCATCACCAACGATGCTCTCATCGGGAGGGGGTCAATCTCCATCAACATCTTCACCAGCACCATCTCCTCTCAAAACCCTAGTTCATCTCTTGTATCCAATCTTGTATCAAAACCGCAAATTGGTACCTGTGGGTTGCTAGTAGTGTTGATTACTCCTTGTAGTTGATGCTAATTGGTTTACTTGGTGGAAGATCATATGTTCAGATCCTTTATGCATATTATTACCCCTCTGATTATGAACATGAATATGCTTTGTGAGTAGTTACGTTTGTTCCTGAGGACATAGATGAAGTCTTGCTATTAGTAGTCATGTGAATTTGGTATTCGTTCAATATTTTGATGAGATGTATGTTGTCTTTTCCTCTAGTGGTGTTATGTGAATGTCGACTACATGACACTTCACCATTATTTGGGCCTAGAGCAAGGCATGGGGAAGTAATAAGTAGATGATGGGTTGCTAGAGTGATGTAAGCTTAAACCCTAGTTTATGCGTTGCTTCGTTAGGGGCTGATTTGGATCCATATGTTTAATGTTGTGGTTAGGTTTACCTTAATACTTCTTTTGTAGTTGCGGACGCTTGCAATAGGGGTTAATCATAAGTGGGATGCTTGTCCAAGTAACGGCAGTACCCAAGCACCGGTCCACCCATACATCAAATTATCAAAGTACCGAACGCGAATCATATGAACGTGATGAAAACTAGCTTGACGATAATTCCCATGTGTCCTCGGGAGCTCCTTTCTCATTATTAGAAAATGTCCAGGCTTACCCTTTGCTACATAAAGGATTGGGCCACCTTGCTGCACTTTATTTACTTTATTTACTTGTTGCTCGTTACCATTTATCTTATCACAAAACTATCTATCACCTACAATTTCAGTGCTTGCAGAGAAAACCTTACTGAAAACCGCTTATCATTTCCTTCTGCTCCTCGTTGGGTTCGACACTCTTACTTATCGAAAGGACTACGATTGATCCCCTAAACTTGTGGGTCATCCATTAGCACCCAAAGAGTACTAAGGTGTGATCATGTTTTGCTCGTGAGAGAAGTTTAGTCAATGGGTCTGTCACATTCAGAGTCGTATGTATTTTGCAAATATTCTATGTCTACAATGCTCTGCACGGAGCTACTCTAGATAATTACTCCCACTTCCAATATGCATCCAGATTGAGACCTAGAGTGATCTGGATCGGTGTAATAGCTTGTATCGATGTAACTCTTTACGACGAGCTTTTTTATCACCTCCATAATCGAGAAATATTTCCTTAGTCCTCACTAAGGATAATCTTGACCGCTGTCCAATGATCTACTCCTAGATCAAAATTGTACTCCCTTGCCAAACTCAGGGCAGGGTACACAATAGGTCTGGTACACAGCACAACATACTTTATAGAACCTATGACTGTGGCATAGGGAATGACTTTCATTCTCTTTCTATTTTTTTGCCGTGGTCGGGCTTTGAGTCTTACTCAACTTTACACCTTGTAATACATGCAAGAACCCTTTCTTTGACTGATCCATTCCGAACTTCTTCAAAACTTACCAAGGTATGTGCTTTGTGAAAGTTCAATTAAGCGTCTTGATCTATCTCTATAGATCTTGATGCCCAATATGTAAGCAGCTTCACCGAGGTCTTTCATTGAAAAACTCTTATTCATGTATCCCTTTATGCTATCCAGAAATTCTATATTATTTCCAATCAACAATATGTCATCTACATATAAGATTAGAAATGCTACAGAGCTCCCACTCACTTTCTTGTAAATACAGGCTTCTACGAAAGTCTGTATAAAACCATATGCTTTGATCACACTATCAAAGAGTTTATTCCAACTCTGAGAGGCTTGCACCAGTCCATAAATGGATCGCTGGAGCTTGCACACTTTGTTAGCACCCTTTGGATCGACAAAACCTTCCGGTTGCATCATATACAACTCTTCTTCCAGAAATCCATTCAAGAATGCAGTTTTGACATCCATTTGCCAAATTTCATAATCATAAAATGCAGCAATTGCTAACATGATTCGGATAGACTTAAGCATCACTACAGGTGAGAAAGTCTCATCGTAGTCAACTCCTTGAACTTGTCAAAAACCTTTCGCAACAAGTTGAGCTTTGTAAACTGTAACATTACCGTCTGAGTCGGTCTTCTTCTTAAAGATCCATTTATTTTCTATGGCTTGCCGATCATCGGGCAAGTCCACTAAAGTCCACACTTTGTTCTCATACATGGATCCCATCTCATATTTCATGGCCTCTAGCCATTTCGCGGAATCTGGGCTCATCATCGCTTCCTCATAGTTTGTAGGTTCATCATAGTCTAGTAACATGACTTCCAGAACAGGATTACCGTACCACTCTAGTGCAGATCTTACTCTGGAAGACCTACGAGGTTCGATAGTAACTTTATCTTAAGCTTCATGATCATCATCATTAGCTTCCTCACTAATTGGTGCAGGAATCACGGGAACCGATTTCTGTGATGAACTACTTTCGAATAAGGGAGAAGGTACAACTACCTCATCAAGTTCTACTTTCCTCCCACTCACTTATTTCGAGAGAAACTCCTTCTCTAGAAAGGATCCATTCTTAGCAATGATCTTGCCTTCGGATCTGTGATAGAAGTTGTACCCAACAGTTTCCTTTGGGTATCCTATGAAGACATATTTCTCCGATTTGGGTTCGAGCTTATCAGGTTGAAGCTTTTTCACATAAGCATCGCAGCCCCAAACTTTAAGAAACGACAACTTTGGTTTCTTGCCAAACCACAGTTCATAAGGCGTCGTCTCAACCGATTTTGATGGTGCCCTATTTAAAGTGAATGCAGTTGTCTCTAATGCATAACCCCAAAACGATAGTGGTTACTCGGTAAGATACATCATAGATCGCACCATAACCAATAAAGTGCGGTTACGACGTTCAGACACACCATTACGCTGTTGTGTTTTATGTGGCGTGAGCTGTGAAACTATTCCACATTGTTTTAAATGAAGGCTAAACTCATAACTCAAATATTCTCCTCTACGATCAGACCGTAGAAACTTTATTTTCTTGTTATGATGATTCTCCACTTCACTCTGAAATTCTTTGAACTTTTCAAATGATTCAGACTTGTGTTTCATTAAGTAGATATACCCATATCTTCTCAAATCATCTGTGAAGGTCTGAAAATAACGATACCCGCCACGAGCATCAACACTCATTGGACCGCATACATCGGTATGTATTATTTCCATTAAGTAACTAGTTCGTTCCATTGTTCCGGAGAACGAAGTTTTAGTCATCTTGCCCATAAGGCACGGTTTGCATGCATCAAATGATTCATAATCAAGTGATTCCAAAAGTCCATCTTTATGGAATTTCTTCATGCGCTTTACACCGATATGACCCAAACGGCAGTGCCACAAATATGTTGCACTATCATTATCAACTTTGCATCTTTTGGCATCAATATTATGAATATGTGTATCACTATGATCAAGATTCAATAAACCATCAACATTGGGTGTATGGCCATAGAAGGTTTTATTCATGTAAATAGAATATCAGTTTATTCTCTGTCTTAGATGAATAATAGTATTGCAATAAACCTGATCTAATCATATTTATGCTCAATGCAAACACCAAATAACATTTATTTAGGTTCAACACTAATCTCGAAAATATAGGGAGTGTGTGATGATGATCATATCAATCTTGGAACCACTTCCAACACACATCGTCACTTCACCCTCAACTAGTCTTTGTTTATTCTGTAACTCCTGTTTCGAATTACTAATCTTAACAACCGAACAAGTATCAAATACCCAAGAGCTACTATAAACACTAGTAAGGTACACATCAATAACCTGTATATCAAATATACCCTTGTTCACTTTGCCATCCCTCTTTTCCACCAAATATTTGGGTTGTTATGCTTCCAGTGACCATTTTCTTTGCAGTAGAAGCACTCAGTTTCAGGCTTAGGTCTAGCTTTGGGCTTCTTCACGGGATTGACAACTTCATTGTCATTCTATTTGAAGTTCCCTTTCTTTACCTTTGCCCTTTTCTTGAAACTAGTGGTCTTGTCAATCATCAACACTTGATGCTTTTTCTTGATTTCTACCTTCGTCGATTTCAGCATCATGAAGAGCTCAGGAATCCTTTTCGTCATCCCTTGCATACTATAGTTCATCACGAAGTTCCAGTAACTTGGCGATGGTGACTAGTCAGGGTGTGAATTCGGTTTTTTCGGTTTGGTTCGGTTCGGTTTATACGGTTTTTGGTTTATACAGTTTTTATACTTCGGTTTATACGGTTTTATATATAGATACGGTTCGGTTTCGGTAATAACCATTTAATTTTGGTTCAGTTTTGGTAATAACCAAAATAACCAAAATTGACGCGAATTTATATACAACAAAAAATTATTTGGTCACACACTTTCGTTCATGACATGTATGTAGGTCAGATTTTCTTGTGAGAAATGTGTATGTAGATTGGGTAATTAGATGACAACCATGATTTAGTCATATGCATTAGATAGCAGTAGATATGAGAGATTAGGTAGGTGTCGGAGGTCCACATGATTTGGTCTTGATTAAATGGCATTAGATATGATTTACTAAATGAGGGAGGAAGTAGAAAATGGAATGGTAGAAAAACCTAGTGCATCCACGCGGCCACGAGCCCTCAACCCAGGCCAATCCTTCTTTTTTTTGAGTGATAAACTCCCTTTTTTAGCGAATGACTACCTTTTTTTAGGGAAATAACGATTAACTGCCTGGGATGAACCGCGCGAGGTGGATCGCTTGACAAAGTGGCCGAATGGGCTGGATACTTTGAGCCGAAATAAGCGCATGTGATGTGCCCTGGTTCTGGTTGGTTCGAGCTGTAGATATTTAGTACCACCTCGTCTATTGAGCTGCAGCGGGGTGAGCGGATGGCTATAAAAGAAAGGGTGGTGAAGTGCGTAGCTCATATTCTTGCAGACAGACGCGAACTTCGGTTATTTCGGTTTAACCGAACAGTTTTTGGTTTCTAACCGAAAAAACCAAATGCTAAATGGTTTCAAGAATTGAAAACTGAAACTGAAACCGTAACCTGGAAAAACCAAAAATTCGGTTCGGTTTGGTTTTTTTGGTTTGGTTTTTGGTTTCCGGTTCGGTTTTGCACACCCTGAGTGACTAGAGAACTCTGTCAATCACTATCTTATCTGGAAGATTAACTCCCACTTGATTCAAGTGATTGTAGTACCCAGACATTCTGAGCACATGCTCACTAGCTGAGCAATTCTCCTCCATCTTCTAGGAAAAGTACTTGTCAGAGGTCTCATACCTCTTGACACGGGCATGAGTCTGAAATACCAATTTCAGCTCTTGGAACATCTCATATGCTCCGTGACGTTTCAAAACGTCTGCATATGCTCCTGCAATAGGTGCACACAACTATCAAGTAGTCATCATATTGAGCTAGCCAAACGTTCATAACGTCTGCATCTGCTCCTGCAATAGGTCACCTAGCGGTGCATCAAGGACATAATTGTTCTGTGTAGCAATGAGGATACACCTCAAATCATGGACCTATTCCGCATCATTGCTACTATCATCTTTCAACTTAGTTTTCTCTAGGAACATATAAAAAACATAGGGAAGCTATAACGCGAGCTATAGATCTACAACATAATTTGCAAAATACTATCAGGACTAAGTTCATGATAAATTAAAGTTCAATTAATTATATTACTTAAGAACTCCCACTTAGATAAACATCCCTCTAATCATATAAGCGATCACGTGATCCAAATCAACTAAACCATGTCCGATCATCACGTGATATGGAGTAGTTTTCAATGGTGAACATCACTATGCTGATCATATCTACTATATGATTCACGCTCGACCTTTCGGTCTCGGTGTTCCGAGGTCATATCTGCATATGCTAGGCTCGTCAAGTTTAACCCGAGTATTCTGCATGTGCAAAACTAGCTTGCACCCGTTGTATGTGAACGTAGAGCTTATCACACCCGATCATCACGTGGTGTCTCGGCACGACGAACTGTAGCAACGGTGCATACTCAGGGAGAACACTTGTACCTTGAAATTTAGTAAGGGATCATCTTATAATGCTACCGACATTCTAAGCAAAATAAGATGCATAAGGGATAGACATCACATGCAATCAAAATATGTGACATGATATGGCCATCATCATCTTGTGCTCATGATCTCCATCACTGAAGCATCGTCATGATCTCCATCATCACCGGTGCGACACCTTGATCTCCATCATAGCATCGTTGTCGTCTCGTCAACTATTGCTACTACGACTATCGCTACCGCTTAGTGATAAAGTAAAACAATTACATGGTGATTGCATTGCATACAATAAAGCGAAAACCATATGGCTCCTGCCAGTTGCCAATAACTTTGTTACAAAACATGATCATCTCATACAACAATTTATATCACATCATGCCTTGACCATATCACATCACAACAAGCCCTGCAAAAACAAGTTAGACTTCCTCTACTTTGTTGTTGCAAGTTTTACGTGGCTGCTACGGGCTTCTAGAAAGAATCGTTCAGCTTGGTGACGTCCCTCGAACTCTAGATCCAGCTGAGGCCAAGGGAGAGTTCCGTCAGCACGACAACGTGGTGACGGTGATGATGAAGTTACCGGTGCAGGGCTTCGCCTAAGCACTACGATGATATGACCGAGGTGTAAAACTGTGCAGGGGGCACCACACACGGCTAAGAGATTGTCTGTTGTGCCTTTGGGGTGCCCCCTACCCCTCTATATAAAGGAGGGGAGGAGGAGGCCGGCCAACAAGGGGCACGCCAGGGAGAGGGGAGTCCTACTAGGACTCCAGTCCTAGTAGGATTCGGCCCCGCCTTTTTTCCCTTCTACCGGAGGGGGAAAAGGGGAAGGAGAGGGACTAGGAGAAGGAAAGGGGGGTGGCGCCCCCTTCCCAAGTCCAATTAGGCCTCCTGCCCAAAGGGGGGCGCACCAGCCCCTTGTGGGCTAGAGTGCTTCCCTCTTATGGCCCATAAGGCCCATAACTTCTCCCGGGGGGTTCCGGTAACCTCTCGGTACTTCGGAAAAATGCCCGAACCACTCGGAACCATTCCGATGTCCAAATGCAACCTTCCAATATATGAATCTTTATGTATCTACCATTTTGAGACTCCTCGTCACGTCCGTGATCTCATCCGGGACTCCGAATAAACTTCGATACATCATATCACATAAACTCATAATACTAATCATCATCGAACATTAAGCATGCGGACCCTACGGGTTCGAGAACTATGTAGACATGACCGAGACACGTCTCCGGTCAATAACCAATAGCGGAACCTTGATGCTCATATTGGTTCCTACATATTCTATGAAGATCTTTATCGGTCAAACCGCATAACAACATACATTGTTCCCTTTGTCATCGGTATGGTACTTGCCCGAGATTCGATCGTCGGTATCATCATACCTACTTCAATCTCATTACCGTAAAGTCTCTTTACTCATTCTGTAATACTTCATCCTGTAACTAAATCATTAATCACAATGCTTGCAAGGCTTATAGTGATGAGTATTAACGAGAGGGCCCAGAGATACCTTCCCGAAACACGGAGTGAAAAATCCTAATCTCGATCTATGCCAACCCAACAAACACCTTCGGAGACACCTGTAGAGCACCTTTATAATCATACTTTTACGTTGTGATGTTTGGTAGCACACAAAGTGTTCCTCCGGTATTCAGGAGTTGCATAATCTCATAGTCAGAGGAACTTTTATAAGTTATGAAGAAAGCAGTAGCAATGAAACTGACACGATCATAATGCTAAGCTAACTGATGGGCCATATCCATCACATCATTCTCCTAATGATGTGATCCCGTTCATCAAATAACAACACATGTCTATGGTTAGGAAACATAACCATCTTTGATTAACGAGCTAGTCAAGTAGAGGCATACTAGGGACTATATGTTTTGTCTATGTATTCACACATGTACTAAGTTTCCGGTTAATACAATTCTAGCATGAATAATAAACATTTATCATGATATAAGGAAATAAATAATAACTTTATTATTGCCTTTAGGGCATATTTCCTTCAGCCCCGCCACCCCGCACCGGAGCAGCGCGAACACCGGCCGCCACACCACCACCTTGATACGTCCATTTTGCATCATGCTTTTATATCAATATTTATTGCATTATGGGCTGTTATTACACATTGTATCTCAATACTTATGGCTATTCTCTCTTATTTTACAAGGTTTACCATGAAGAGGGGGAATGCCTACACTGGAATTTCGGCCGAAAAGGAGCAAACATTGGAAACCTATTCTGCACTGCTCCAAAAATCCTGAAACTCCACGAAACATCTTTTTGGAATTAATAAGAATTATTGGGCAAAAGAAATACACCAGGGGGCCCACACCTCAGCCAGGAGAGTGGGGGGCGCGCCCCCCCTACTGGGCGCGCCCCTGTCTCTTGGACCCTCTGGTGGGCCCCCGGTGTCCATCTTCTACTATATTAGAGCTTTTACCCTGGAAAAAAATCGGGGGTAAGCTTACGGGACGAAACTCCGCCGCCACGAGGCGGAACCTTGGCGGAATCAATCTAGGGCTCCAGCGGAGCTGTTCTGCCGGGGACACTTCCCTCCGGGAGGGGGAAATCATCACCAACGTCATCACCAACGATCCTCTCATCGGGAGGGGGTCAATCTCCATCAACATCTTCACCAGCACCATCTCATCTCAAAACCCTAGTTCATCTCTTGTATCCAATCTTGTATCAAAACCACAAATTGGTACCCTTGGGTTGCTAGTAGTGTTGATTACTCCTTGTAGTTGATGCTAATTAGTTTACTTGGTGGAAGATCATATGTTCAGATCCTTTATGCATATTATTACCCCTCTGATTATGAACATGAATATGCTTTGTGAGTAGTTACATTTGTTCCTGAGGATATGGGTGAAGTCTTGCTATTAGTAGTCATGTGAATTAGGTATTCGTTCGATATTATGATGAGATGTATGTTGTCTTTTCCTCTAGTGGTGTTATGTGAATGTCGACTACATGACACTTCACCATTATTTGGGCCTAGAGGAAGGCATGGGGAAGTAATAAGTAGATGATGGGTTGCTAGAGTGACGTGTGCTTAAACCCTAGTTTATGCGTTGCTTCGTTAGGGGCTGATTTGGATCCATATGTTCAATGCTGTGGTTAGGTTTACCTTAATACTTCTTTTGTAGTTGTGGACGCTTGCAATAGGGGTTAATCATAAGTGGTATGCATGTCCAAGTAAGGGCAGTACCCAATCACCGGTCCACCCACATATCAAATTATCAAAGTACCGAACGCGAATCATATGAACGTGATGAAAACTAGCTTGACGATAATTCCCATGTGTCCTCGGGAGCTCCTTTCTCATTATTAGAAATTGTCCAGGCTTATCCTTTGCTACATAAAGGATTGGGCCACCTTGCTGCACTTTATTTACTTCTTGCTCGTTACCATTTATCTTATCACAAAACTATCTATCACCTACAATTTCAGTGCTTGCAGAGAAAACCTTACTGAAAACCGCTTATCATTTCCTTCTGCTCCTCGTTGGGTTTGACACTCTTACTTATCGAAAGGACTACGATTGATCCCCTACACTTGTGGGTCATCAAGACTCTTTTCTGGCGCCGTTGCCGGGGAGTGTAGCTCTTTTGGTGAGTGGAACTTGGTAAGGAAACATTTATATAGTGTGCTGAAATTTTCTGTTACTTTTTACTATGGAAACTAATCCTTTGAGGGGCTTGTTCGGGGTATCTTCACCCCGACCAGAAGAGCAAAGAGTTGCTCCTCAACCTACCGAACTTTATGAAGATGTTTACTTTGAGATTCCTTTGGGTTTGATAGAGAAACTGCTAGCTAATCCATTTGCAGGAGATGGAACATTGCATCCCGATTTACACCTTATCTTTGTGGATGAAGTTTGTGGATTATTTAAGCTTGCAGGTATTCCCGATGATGTTTTCAAAAGGAAGTTCTTCCCTTTATCTTTGAAGGGAGATGCATTGACATGGTATAGGCTATGTGATGATATGATGTCTTGGAATTATAAGCGATTGAAGTTGGAATTTCACCAGAAGTTCTATCCTATGCATCTTGTTCATCGTGATCGTAATTACATATATAATTTCTGGCCTCGCGAAGGAGAAAGCATCGCTCAAGCTTGGGGGAGGCTTAAGTCAATGTTATATTCATGCCCCAATCATGAGCTCTCCCGAGAAATGATTATTCAAAATTTTTATACTTGGCTTTCTCTTGATAATCGCAACCTGCTCGATACTTCCCTGTCTTTGGTTCTTATATCTTTGAAGACGATTGATTTCAAATGGGACTTATTGGAAAGAATTAAATGCAACTCCGAAGATTGGGGTTCCGACGATGGTAAGGAGTCAGGTATGACACCTAAGTTCGATTATGTTAAATCTTTTATGGATACCGATGCTTTTCGTGGATTTAGCGCTAAGTATGGACTTGACTCTGATATAGTAGCTTCTTTCTGTGAATCTTTTGCTACTCACGTTGATCTCCCTAAAGAGAAGTGGTTGATACGTCTCCAACGTATCTATAATTTTTGATTGCTCCATTCTATATTATCTACTGTTTTGGGCAATATTGGGCTTTATTATTCACTTTTATATTACTTTTGGGACTAACCTATTAACCGGAGGCCCAGCCCATATTGCTGTTTTATTACTGTTTGATTATTTGAGGAAAAGGAATATCAAACGGAGTCCAAACGGAATGAAACCTTCATCAGCGTTATTTTTGGGAAGAATATCATCCTGGAGACTTGGAGTTCACGTCAGAAGATCCTCGAGGAGACCAGGAGATAGGGGGCGCCCCCCCCTACTGGGCGCGCCCCCTGTCTCGTGGGCCCCTCGAGCACCTCCCGACCGACTTCTTTCGCCTATATAAGCTTACGTACCCTAAAAACATCAAATATCAAGATAGATCGGGAGTTCCGCCGCCGCAAACCTGTGTAGCCACCAAAAACCTCTCGGGAGTCCGTTCCGGCACCCTGCCGGAGGGGGAACCCATCATCGGTGGCCATCTTCATCATCCCGGCGCTCTCCATGATGAGGAGGGAGTAGTTCACCCTCGGGGCTGAGGGTATGTACCGGTAGCTATGTGTTTGATTTCTATATCTCGTGTTCTTGATTTGGCACGATCTTGATGTATCGCGAGCGTTGCTATTATAGTTGGATCCTATGTTTCTTCTCCCCCTCTACTCTCTTGTAATGGATTGAGTTTTCCCTTTGAAGTTATCTTATCGGATTGAGTCTTTAAAGATTTGAGAACACTTGATGTATGTCTTGCCGTGCGTGTCTGTGGTGACAATGGGATATCACGTGATTCACTTGATGTATGTTTTGGTGATCAACTTGCGGGTTCCGCCCATGAACCTATGCATAGGGGTTGGCGCACGTTTTCGTCGTGATTCTCCGGTAGAAACTTTGGGGCACTCTTTGAGGTTCTATGTGTTGGTTGAATAGATGAATCTGAGATTGTGTGATGCATATCGTATAATCATACCCACAGATACTTGAGGTGACATTGGAGTATCTAGGTGACATTAGGGTTTTGGTTGATTTGTGTCTTAAGGTGTTATTCTAGTACGAACTCTAGGGCTGTTTGTGACACTTATAGGAATAGCCCAACGGATTGATTGGAAAGAATAACTTTGAGGTGGTTTCGTACCCTACCATAATCTCTTCGTTTGTTTTCCGCTATTAGTGACTATGGATTGACTCTTTGTTGCATGTTGAGGGATAGTTATATGATCCAATTATGTTATTATTGTCGAGAGAACTTGCACTAGTGAAAGTATGAACCCTAGGCCTTGTTTCCTATCATTGCAATAGCGTTTACGCTCACTTTTACCACTTGTTACCTTGCTGTTTTTATATTTTCAGATTACAAAAACCTATTTCTAACATCCATATTGCACTTGTATCACCATCTCTTCGCCGAACTAGTGCACCTATACAATTTACCATTGTATTGGGTGTGTTGGGGACACAAGAGACTCTTTGTTATTTGGTTGCAGGGTTGCTTGAGAGAGACCATCTTCATCCTACGCCTCCCACGGATTGATAAACCTTAGGTCATCCACTTGAGGGAAAATTGCTACTGTGCTACAAACCTCTGCACTTGGAGGCCCAACAACGTCTACAAGAAGAAGGTTGTGTAGTAGACATCAAGCTCTTTTCTGGCGCCGTTGCCGAGGTGGTTAGTGCTTGAAGGTATATCTTTAGATCTTGCAATCGAATCTTTTAGTTTCTTGTTGTATCACTAGTTTATTTTATAAAAAAAAATTAAAAAAAATGGGATAGAGTTTACCTCATACGCTTCATCTTTTTAATATCTTTCATGAGTTTGATGTAAAGGAAAATTGAGCTCAAGTGCTAGAAGAAGAATGCATTAAAATGCTTGGTACTGAATCTTTGAATCATGAGCATGATTGCAATGTTGTTAGTATAAACTCCTTGAATATCCATAGTACTAATGATGATTGCTCTAGTCATAATGAATATATCTCTTATAAGCATGTCAACTTTTGTGGAGTGCATGTTTGCATGAACACACCAAATAGGGAAGATAGATATTGCAAGAGGCATAAGTACTTAGAAACCAAATTGTTGCAAGAAGAGCTAGATGAATGTGCTGAAAATTTATTTTTTCTTAGCCATACTTGTGAACTTTGCAATGAACGTGATCATTTGAGTACCCAATGCAAATTGTTTCATGATCGTATCGTGTCCAAAAATTGTGATGACTTGATTTCCCTTGCACATCATAATGAACTTAATTTTCTCTTGGGTTATGAAGAAATTAAACGTATAACTAAGGATATTCCAAACTTTGCCCTTGATAAAGTTCTTCATTTTGATCTAGAGAAAATTTATATGTATTGTGCGGTGAATTGTATTGAAAATCCTTATATTGCCAATTACATAAGGAAAAGAAAATGAATAGAAGATGAAGAGAATGCTAATGAAAGGGAAGAGACTTCCCAATATCCTCCTATTATTTCTTATGATGAATCAGGTAATGAGGAGGAGCCTTCTATTCAATCAATCTCATTAATAAGGAGCTCCAAAAAGAAGAGTGAACCCACACATGATGTGGTGAAGAAGAAGAAAAGAAAAAGGAAGAGAGGTAAAAAGGTATCTCTCCCAAATAAAGTTGCTCCTATTATTGCTGTACCTCATGAAAATGAAGATGATACACTTGATGATGATCTTGTTATGCCTATTGCTTGTTGTGATGATTATGATTGGGAAGATAATGATACTCCTTATGATCTTGAAAATCTTTTTGGCACTTGCTTCGAAGATTATGATAATAATGATTGCTATAATATTGGTGCTATCCATATTGTTAATGATGAGAGTGATTATGCTTATGATACGGAAAGGCCCAAGCTTGGGGAAGCTATGTTTAATGAGGATGACATATTTGAGAATATATTTGCTGCAATTAATGTTTGTCCCAAGCTTGGGGATGCTACGTTTAATGAAGATGATATTTTTAGCCTCTCAAGTTTTGATATGCAAAGTTGTTATGATGATAGCATGCCTTTTACCTATGATGATTATATTTATGAAAGTGGGTTTGGAAGAGTGTCAACTTTAGGAAGTACCGATCCCACAATATTGGAGGATGTTGAACCTTATTGTGATAATTATGGAAGTGGATTTGGAGAGGTCATGACTTTATTTAGTGATGTATCCACTATTTAGGAAGAGGTTTCAATTGATTATGATGAGAACAAAGTAGCTACTTATGATGATTATTGTGATGAAACTTATGATATAAAAAGTAGTGATGAGTATATTTATAAAACTTGTCATGATTATGATTACCCTTTCTCTGAACATTACTCTTTTAATGTGGAAACAATTTACAGTATTCAAACCTCTTATGATACTCCCACTATTCCGAATGAGAAGAAACTTGCTTATGTGGAGAGTAATAAAATTTGTATGCTTTTAGATCATGAAAAGAATGCTTTAGGTGCTGGTTATATTGTCGAACTCATTCATGATGCTACTGAGAATTATTATGAGGGAGGAATATATGCTTGTAGGAATTGCAATAATATCAAGTTTCCTCTCTATGTGCTTAAAGTTTTGAAGTTATGCTTCTTTTGCCTTCCTATGCTAGTTGATTATTGTTCCCATAAGTTGTTTGCTCACAAAATCCTATGCATAGGAAGTGGGTTAGACTTAAATGTGCTAGTCATATTCTTCATGATGCTCTCTTTTTGTTTCAATTCTTATCTTTTATGTGAGCATCATTGAAATCATCATGCCTAGCTAGGGGCGTTAAACGATAGCGCTTGTTGGGAGGCAACCCAATTTTATTTTAGTTTCTTGATTTTTGGTTCTATTTAGGAATAAATAATCCATCTAGCTTCTGTTTAGATGTGGTTTTGTGTTTTATTTAGTGTTTGTGCCAAGTAGAACCTTTGGGAAGACTTGGGTGAAGTCTTTATGATCATGCTGTAAAAAACAGAAACTTTAGCGCTCACGAGATTAGATAGAACTTTTTACTGGAGAGTGCTATTTAGTTGATTCTTTTTGCAGATGATTACTAGACAAATACATCAGGTCCACCAATTTATTTTAGAATTTTTGGAGTTCCAGAAGTTTGCGTTAGTTACAGATTACTACAGACTGTTCTGTTTTTGACAGATTCTGTTTTCATTGTGTTGCTTGCTTATTTTGATGAATCTATGGCTAGTAAAATAGTTTATAAACCATAGAGAAGTTGGAATACAGTAGGTGTAACACCAATACAAATAAAGAATGAGTTCATTACAGTACATTGAAGTGGTGTTTTGTTTTCTTTCACTAACGGAGCTCACGTGATCTTCTGTTAAGTTTTGTGTTGTGAAGTTTTCAAGTTTTGGGTAAAGATTCGATGGACTATGGAATAAGGAGTGGCAAGAGCCTAAGATTGGGGATGCCCAAGGCACCCCAATGTAATATTAAAGTATAACCAAGCGCCTAAGCTTGGGGATGCCCCAGAAGGCATCCCTCTTTCGTCTTCATCCATCGGTAACTTTACTTGGAGCTATATTTTTATTCACCACATGATATGTGTTTTGCTTGGAGCATCATTTTGTTTTCTTTAGCTTTGCTTGATATTTGAATAAAATACCAAGATCTGAAATTATTAAATGGAAGAGTCTTCACATAGTTGCATAATTATTTGACTACTCATTGATTTTCACTTATATCTTTCGGAGTAGTCAGTTTTTGCTCTAGTACTTCACTTATATCTTTTAGAGCACGCTGGTGGATTTGTTTTATAGAAACTATTGAACTCTCATGCTTCACTTATATTATTTTGAGAGTCCTAGATAGCATGGTAATGTGCTTAATTCTAATATGCTAAGCATACAAGCACTACAAAAAAATACACATCCATGACATTTTGAGCCGAACGAATTTTTTTCTGTCATACATATGACACTTCTATGACGATAATTGTGACAAAACCCGGTATCATCTGTTGGAAATATGCCCTAGAGGCAATAATAAAAGGATTATTATTATATTTCCTTGTTCATGATAATTGTCTTTTATTCATGCTATAATTGTATTATTCGAAAATCGTAATACACGTGTGAATACATAGACCACAACATGTCCCTAGTGAGCCTCTAGTTGACTAGCTCGTTGATCAATAGATAATCATGGTTTCCTGACTATGGACATTGGATGTCGTTGATAACGGGATCACATCATTAGGAGAATGATGTGATGGAGAAGACCCAATCCTAAGCATAGCACAAGATCGTGTAGTTCGTTTTGCTAGAGCTTTTCCAATGTCAAGTATCTCTTCCTTAGACCATGAGATCGTGTAACTCCCGGATACCGTAGGAGTGCTTTGGGTGTACCAAACGTCACAATGTAACTTTGTGACTATAAAGGTGCATTACGTATCTCCAAAAGTGTCTCATTGGGTTGACACGGATCGAGATCGGATTTGTCACTCCGTATGACGGAGAGGTATCACTAGGCCCACTCGGTAGTGCATCATCATAATGAGCTCAAAGTGACCAAGTGTTTGGTCATGGGATCATGCATTACGGATGCAGTAAAGTGACTTGCAAGAGCGAGATTGAGCGAGGTATTGGGATACCGACGATCGAATCTCGAGCAAGTAAAATACCGATTAACAAAGGGAATTGTATACGGATTGTTTGAATCCTCGACATCGTGGTTCATCCGATGAGATCATCGAGGAGCATGTAGGAGCCAACATGGGTATCCAGATCCTGCTGTTGGTCATTGCCGAGAGCCATCTCGGTCATGTCTACGTGTCTCACGAACCCGTAGGGTATAAACACTTAAGGTTCGTTTACGCTAGGGTTGTATGAATATGAGTATTCAGTAAAACGAATGTTGTTCTGAGTCCCGGATGAGATCTCGGACTTCACGAGGAGTTCCGGAATGGTCCGGAGGTAAAGAATTATATATAGGAAGTATTATTTCGCCATCGGGAAAGTTTGAGGTCACCGGTATTGTCTGGGACCACTGTAAGGGTCCCGGGGGTCCACCGGGTGGGGCCACCCATCCCAGAGGGCCCCATGGGCTGAAGTGGGGAGGGGAACCAGCCCATAGTGGGCTGGTGCGCCCCCCTTGGCCCACCCCCTGCGCCTAGGGTTGAAACCCTAGGGTGGGGGGGGGGGGCGCCCCACTTGCCTTGGGGGGCACTCCACCCCCCTGGCCGCCGCCCCCCCTGGGAGATCAGATCTCCAGGGGCCGGCGCCCCCCCTGGGGGCCTATATAAAGGGAGGGGGGAGGGGGCAGCCGCACCCTGAAGTTCTGGCGCCTCCCTCTCCCCTGCTACACCTCTCCTCCTCCGTCACGTGCTTGGCGAAGCCCTGCCGGAGTGCTGCTTCTCCACCAACACCACGCCGTCGTGCTGCTGCTGGAGCCATCTTCCTCAACCTCTCCTTCCCCCTTGCTGGATCAAGAAGGAGGAGACGTCATCCGCTCCGTACGTGTGTTGAACGCGGAGGTGCCGTCCGTTCGGCACTCGGTCATCGGTGATTTGGATCACGGCGAGTGCGACTCCATCATCCACGTTCTAGTGAACGCTTCCGCACGCCGCGATCTACAAGTGGTATGTAGATGCAATATCTCTCCCATGACTCGTTGCTTAGATGAACTCATAGATGGATCTTGGTGAAACCGTAGGAAATTTTTAATTTTACGCAACGTTCCCCTAACAGTGGCATCATGAGCTAGGTCTATGCGTAGTTCTCTATTGCACGAGTAGAACACAATTTTGTTGTGGGCGTAGATCTTGTCAACTTGATTGCCGTTACTAGTCTTATCTTGCTTCAGCGGTATTGTGGGATGAAGCGGCCCGGACCAACCTTACACGTATGCTTACGTGTGACCGGTTCCACCGACTGACATGCACTAGTTGCATAAGGTGGCTGGCGGGTGTCTGTCTCTCCCACTTTAGTTGGAGCGGATTTGATGAAAAGGGTCCTTATGAAGGGTAAATAGAAGTTGACAAAATCACGTTGTGGTTATTCATAGGTAAGAAAACATTCTTGCTAGAACCCAATTGCAGCCACGTAAAAGATGCAACAACAATTAGAGGACGTCTAACTTGTTTTTGCAGCAATTGTCATGTGATGTGATATGGCTAGAAGTTGTGATGAATGATGAATGACATATTGTGATGTATGAGATCATGTTCTTGTAATAGGAATCACGACTTGCATGTCGATGAGTATGACAACCGGCAGGAGCCATAGGAGTTATCTTTATTTTTGTATGACCTGCGTGTCATTGAAGAACGCCATGTAAATTACTTTACTTTATTGCTAAACGCGTTAGCCATAGAAGTAGAACTAGTCATTGGCGTGACAACTTCATGAAGACACGATGATGGAGATCATGGTGTCATGCCGGTGACAAGATGATCATGGATCCCCGAAGATGGAGATCAATGGAGCTATATGATATTGGCTATATCATGTCACTACTATATAATTGCATGTGATGTTTATTATGTTTATGCATCTTGTTTACTTAGAACGACGGTAGTAAATAAGATGATCCCTTACAACAATATCAAGAAGTGTTCTCCCCTAACTATGCGCCGTTGCTAAAGTTCATCGTTTCGAAGCACCACGTGATGATCGGGTGTGATAGATCCTTACGTTCATATACAACGGGTGTAAGCCAGTTTTACACATGCAAAACACTTAGGGTTAACTTGACGAGCCTAGCATGTACAGACATGGCCTCGGAACACGGAGACCGAAAGGTCGAACACGAGTCGTATGGAAGATACGATCAACATGAAGATGTTCACTGACAATGACTAGTCCGTCTCACGTGATGATCGGACACGGCCTAGTCGACTCGGATCGTGTAACACTTAGATGACTAGAGGATGTCTAATCTGAGTGGGAGTTCATTAAAATAATTTGATTAGATGAACTTAATTATCATGAACTTAGTCTAAAACCTTTGCAAATATGTCTTGTAGATCAAATGGCCAACGCTCATGTCAACATGAACTTCAACGCGTTCCTAGAGAAAACCAAGCTGAAAGATGATGGCAACAACTATACGGACTGGGTCCGGAACACGAGGATCATCCTCATAGCTGCCAGAAACAATATGTCCTAGAAGGACCGCTAGGTGATGCACCGTCCCGGAAGAACCAAGACATTATGAATGCTTGGCAGTCTCGTCTTGATGATTACTCCCTCGTTCGCGGCATGCTTTACAGCTTAGAACCGGGCTCCAAAAGCATTTTGAGCAACACGGAGCATATGAGATGTTCGAGGAGCTGAAACTAGTTTTCCAAGCTCATGCCCGGTCGAGAGATATGAAGTCTTCGACAAGTTCTATAGTTGTAAGATGGAGGAAAACAGTTACATCGGTGAACACATACTCAAAATGTCTGGGTTGCACAACCGCTTTGTCACTGGACATAAACCTCCGGACGAGGCAGTCATTGACAGAATCCTTGATCGCTCCCACCAAGCTACAAGAGCTTTGTGATGAACTACAATATACAGGGGATGGTGAAGACCATTCCCGACGTATTCTCAATCTTTGAAGTCGGCAGAGGTTGAAATCAAGAAAGAACATCAAGTGTTGATGGTCAATAAAACCACTAAGTTCAAGAAGGGAAAGGGTAAGAAGAACTTCAAGAAGGACGGCAAGGATGTTGCTGCGCCCGGTAAGCAAGTTGCCGGGAAGAAGTCAAAGAATGGACCCAAACCTGAGACAGAGTGCTTTTATTGCAAAGGAAGGGCCACTGGAAGCGGAACTGCCCCAAATACTTAGCGGACAAGAAGGCCGGCAACACTAAAGGTATATTTGATATACATGTAATTGATGTGTACCTTACCAGTACTCGTAGTAACTCACCGGTATTTGATACGGTGCCGTTGCTCATATTTGTCACTCACAGCAGAGCTGCGGAATAAACGGAGATGGCGAAGGGCGAGGTGACGATGCGCGTCGGGAATGGTTCCAAGGTCGATGTGATCGCCCGTCGACACGCTACCTCTACATTTACCTACGGGATTAGTTTTAAACCTCAATAATTGTTATTTGGTGCCAAGTTTGAGCATGAACATTGTATCAGGATCTCGTTTAATGCGAGATGGCTACTCATTTAAATCCGAGAATAATGGTTGTTCTATTTATATGAGAGATATGTTTTATGGTCATGCACCGATGGTCAATGGTTTATTCTTAATGAATCTCGAACGTAATATTACACATGTTCATAGTGTGAATACCAAAAGATGTAAAGTTGATAACGATAGTCCCACATACTTGTGGCACTGCCGCCTTGGTCACATTGGTGTCAAGCGCATGAAGAAGCTCCATTCGATGGACTTTTAGAGTCTCTCGATTATGAATCATTTGACACATGCGAACCATGCCTCATGGGCAAAATGACCAAGACTCCATTCTCCGGGACAATGGAGCGAGCAACCAACTTATTGGAAATCATACATACCGATGTGTGCGGTCCAATGAGCGTTGAGGCTCGCGGAGGATATCGTTATGTTCTCACTCTCACTGATGACTTGAGCAGATATGGGTATGTCTACTTGATGAAACACAAGTCTGAGACCTTTGAAAAGTTCAAGGAATTTTAGAATGAGGTAGAGAATCAACGTGACCGAAAAATAAAGTTCTTACGATCAGATCGTGGAGGAGAATATTTAAGTCACGAATTTGGTACACACTTAAGGAAATGTGGAATCGTTTCACAACTCATGCCGCCTGGAACACCTCAGCGTAATGGTGTGTCCGAACGTCGTAATCGCACTCTATTGGATATGGTGCGATCTATGATGTCTCTTACAGATTTACCGCTATCATTTTGGGGATACGCTCTAGAGACAGCTACATTCACTTTAAATAGGGCACCGTCTAAATCCGTTGAGACGACACCGTATGAATTATGGTTTGGGAAGAAACCTAAGCTGTCGTTTCTAAAAGTTTGGGGATGCGATGCTTATGTCAAGAAACTTCAACCTGAAAAGCTCGAACCCAAATCGGAAAAATGCGTCTTCATAGGATACCCTAAGGAAACCATTGGGTATACCTTCTACCTTAGATCCGAAGGCAAGATCTTTGTTGCCAAGAACGGATCCTTTCTAGAAAAAGAGTTTCTCTCGAAAGGAGTAAGTGGGAGGAAAGTAGAACTTCGATGAAGTACTACCTCTTGAACCGGAAAGTAGTGCAGCTCGGGAAAATGTTCCTGTGGTGCCTACACCAACCGGAGAGGAAATTAATGATGATGATCAAGGTACTTCGGATCAAGTTGCTCTTGAACTTCAGAGTCCACTAGGACACGTTCCGCACTGAGTGGTACGGCAACCCTGTCTCGGAAATCATGTTGTTAGACAACGGTGAACCTTCAACTATGAAGAAGCGATGGCGGGCCCAGATTCCAACAAATGGCTTGAAGCCATGCAATCCGAGATAGGATCCATGTATGAAAACAAAGTATGGACTTTGACAGACTTGCACGATGATCGGCGGCGATAGAAAATAATTGAATCTTTAAGAAGAAGATGGGACGCGGATGGTAATGTCACCATCTATAAAGCTCGACTTGTTGCTAAGGGTTATCGGCAAGTTCAAGGGATTGACTACGATGAGACTTTCTCTCCGTGAGCGAAGCTTAAGTCCGTCCGAATCATGTTAGCAATTGCCGCATACTATGATTATGAGATATGGCAGATGGACGTCAAAACAGCGTTCCTTAACGGTTATCTTAAGGAAGAGCTGTATATGATGCAGCCGGAAGGTTTTGTCGACCCTAAGAATGCTAACAAGGTATGCAAGCTCCAGCGATCCATTTATGGGCTGGTGCAAGCATCTCGAGTTGGAACATTCGCTTTGATGAGATGATCAAAGCGTTTGGGTTTATCTTGAGACTTATGGAGAAGCCTGCGTTTACAAGAAAGTGAGTGGGAGCTCTGTAGCATTTCTCATATTATATGTAGACGACATACTTTTGATGGGAAATGATATAGAACTCTTGGACAACATTAAGGCCTACTTGAATAAAAGTTTTTCAATGAAGGACCTTGGTGAAGCTCCTTATATATTAGGCATCAAGATCTATAGAGATAGATCGAGACGCCTCATAGGTCTTTCACAAAGCACATACCTTGATAAGATTTTGAAGAAGTTCAAAATGGATCAGTCCAAGAAAGGGTTCTTGCTCATCTTTGCAAGGTGTGCGATTGAGCTCAGCTCAATGCCCGACCACGACAAAAGATAAAGAAGAGATGAGCGTCATCCCCTATGCCTCGACCATAGGATCTATTATGTATGCCATGCTGTGTACCAGACCTGATGTAAACCTTGCCGTAAGTTTGGTAGGAAGGTACCAAAGTAATCCCGGCAAGGAACACTGGACAGCGGTCAAGAATATCCTGAAGTACCGAGAAGGACAAAGGACATGTTTCTCGTTTATGGAGGTGACGAAGAGTTCGTCAGAAGGGTTACGTCGATGCTAGCTTCGACACGGATCTGATGACTCTAAGTCACAAACCCGGATACGTGTATATGTTGAATGGTGGAAGCGATAGCTGGTGCGGTACAAGCGAGCGTCGTGGCGGGATCTACATGTGAAGCGGAGTACATGGCAGCCTCGGAGGCAGCGCATGAAGCAATTTGGGTGAAGGAGTTCATCACCGACCTAGGAGTCATACCCAATGCGTCGGGGCCGATCAAACTCTTCTGTGACAACACTGGAGCTATTGCACTTGCCAAGGAGCCCAGGTTTCACAAGAAGACCTAGCACATCAAGCGTCGCTTCAACTCCATCCGTGAAAATGTTCAAGATGGAGACATAGAAATTTGCAAAGTGCATACGGATCTCAATGTCGCAGATCCGTTGACTAAACCTCTTCCGCGAGCAAAACATGATCAACACCAGAACTCTATGGGTGTTCGACTCATCACAATGTAACTAGATTATTGACTCTAGTGCAAGTGGGAGACTGTTGGAAATATGCCCTAGAGGCAATAATAAAAGGATTATTATTATATTTCCTTGTTCATGATAATTGTCTTTTATTCATGCTACAATTATATTACCCGGAAATCGTAATACACGTGTGAATACATAGACCACAATATGTCCCTAGTGAGCCTCTAGTTGACTAGCTCGTTGATCAATAGATAGTCATGGTTTCCTGACTATGGACATTGGATGTCGTTGATAACGGGATCACAACTTTAGGAGAATGATGTGATGGACAAGACCCAATCCTAAGCATAGCACAAGATCGTGTAGTTCGTTTTGCTAGAGCTTTTCCAATGTCAAGTATCTATTCCTTAGACCATGAGATCGTGTAACTCCCGGATACCGTAGGAGTGCTTTGGGTGTACCAAACGTCACAACATAACTTGGTGACTATAAAGGTGCTTTACAGGTATCTCCAAAAGTGTCTGTTGGGTTGACACGGATCGAGACTGGGATTTGTCACTCCGTATGACGGAGAGGTATCACTGGGCCCACTCAGTAGTGCATCATCATAATGAGCTCAAAGTGACCAAGTGTTTGGTCACGGGATCATGCATTACTGATGAGTAAAGTGACTTGCCGGCAACGAGATTGAACAAGGTATTGGGATACCGACGATCGAATCTCGGGCAAGTAAAATACCGATTGACAAAGGGAATTGTATACGGGATTGTTTGAATCCTCGACATCGTGGTTCATCCGATGAGATCATCGAGGAGCATGTGGGAGCCAACATGGGTATCCAGATCCCGCTGTTGGTTATTGCCCGAGAGCCATCTCGGTCATGTCTACGTGTCTCCCGAACCCGTAGGGTCTACACACTTAAGGTTCGGTGACGCTAGGGTTGTATGAATATGAGTATGCAGTAAACGAATGTTGTTCGGAGTCCCGGATGAGATCCCGGACTTCACGAGGAGTTCCGGAATGGTCCGGTGGTAAAGAATTATATATAGGAAGTATTATTTCGGCCATCGGGAAAGTTTGAGGTCACCGGTGTTATGCAGGACCACCGGAAGGGTCCCGGGTCCACCGGTGGGGCCACCCATCCCGGAGGGCCCCATGGGCTGAAGTGGGGAGGAACCAGCCCATAGTGGGCTGGTGCGCCCCTTGGCCCACCCCTCGCCTAGGGGTTGAAACCCTAGGGTGGGGGCGCCCACTTGCCTTGGGGGGCACTCCACCCTCCTTGGCCGCCGCCCCCCTTGGGAGATGGGATCTCCAAGGGCTGGCCCCCCTGGGGGCCTATATAAAGGGAGGGGGGGAGGGGGCAGCCGCACCCTGAAGTTCTAGCGCCTCCCTCTCCCCTGCTACACCTCTCCTCCTCCGTCACGTGCTTGGCGAAGCCCTGGCGGAGTGCTGCTTCTCCACCAACACCACGCCGTCGTGCTGCTGCTGGAGCCATCTTCCTCAACCTCTCCTTCCCCTTGCTGGATCAAGAAGGAGGAGACGTCATCCGCTCCGTCGTGTGTTGAACGCGGAGGTGCCGTCCGTTCGGCACTTTCGGTCATCGGTGATTTGGATCACGGCGAGTACGACTCCATCATCCACGTTCTAGTGAACGCTTCCGCACGCGATCTACAAGTGGTATGTAGATGCAATCTCTCTCCCATGACTCGTTGCTTAGATGAACTCATAGATGGATCTTGGTGAAACCGTAGGAAAATTTTTAATTTTCTGCAACGTTCCCCAACATCATCATAGATGTGGTGGGCTCCTACTTCTATGACAAAAAATCATGACAGAAAATGGGCTTTTCGTCCTGGGCGGGCCGGAGACGCAGCTGCATGACATTCTTTGGGCCGTCCATGACGGAAAAAACCGTGGTAGAAGCGAGGCGAGGAAAATTTCGGGAGTTCCGGTTACGGTGGGAGGTCGGGGGCCGAGCGATGCGCTGCTTTCTCAGACACGTGACGCGCGTGTGTGCGAGGCGTTGGCTCTAACTAAACTCGAGCGAGGCGTTGGGCTCTAACTGAACCCGAGTGATTGCACTGCAGGCTACGCGGTACTGAACCCGAGCGATCGATCGATGGCTGTTAACTGAACCCGATCGAGCAATTCCTTCGCTACTGCTGCTAACTGATGCCGATCGATGCTGCCTCTGGGATGAACAGTGAGTGTTGTGGGGGGGGGGGGTTGGATGAACAGTGAGCGGTGGCGTTTGCCTCTGGATGAACATGACCCCGTGGTGTGGTGGAGGGCTGGATGAACAGTAGACAGTGGAGGGGTGCCCGTGGAGGGGTGGTTGAACAAGACCCCGTGGTGTGGAGGGCTAGATGAACAGTATACGATGGAGGGCTGCCCGTGGAGGGGTGGTTGAACAGGACCCCGTGGTGTGGAGGGCTGGATGAGCGATGAAGCGGTGCGAGGGTGGTTGAACAGTAGCCGGTGGAGTAGCGCGCGGTGGAGGCTGGATGAACAGGATCCCGTGGAGACTGGAGGAGGTCGACGGTAGCCCATGGAGGTTGGAGGAGGTCGACGGTGGAGATGAACAGTATCCCGTGGAGTCCCGTTTTGCGGTACGCCACACCCCTCCCGATGAACAGGACCCCCGTTTCGACCGTAACACTCCAACATAAGTCTGTTTCGTCCGTTTTGCGGTGCGCCACACCCCTCCCGATCAACATGACCCTCGTTTCGACCGTAGGAGGTCCGTTTCATCCGTTTTGCGGTACGCCACACCCCTCCCGATCAACAGGACCCCCGTTTCGACCGTAGGAGGTCCGTTTAAATCCGTTTGCGGTACCCACACCCTCCCGATCAACGGGACCCGTTCGAGCGTAGGGAGGTCCGTTTCCGTTGTCAGCGGCACGCCAGCCTCGCTTCCATCGCCTGTTCCGTCCAAGCCCTCCCGATGAACACGACCACGCATCCCTTCGACCCAGCCGGTTGGCTCCCGCGTTCCGTTGCCTCCCGATGAACACGACGCATTCCGTTGCCTCCCCATGAACACGGCGCACTCCGTTGCCTCCCCATGAACACGGCAGCGAAGCTGTTTCTCCGCTCCGACCCAGCCATGTACACGAGCCACGGCCGTGCGTATCTTGTGATAGGCGTTCGAGACCCGCCCATATGTACACATACGTGGCTGTATTTTCTTTCTTGCACCACAGCGTATGCGTGCGTGTACATGCTACGTGCGCGCCTCTACTACAACACGTGCGCGCCTCTACAACGACCAGTATGTATTTACACGTTCACGACCAGAATGACAATGCTAGGTACGCTTCGACCAGGTGGGTCCCGACTGTCAGGCACTTCCTTGCATGCGAAGATGTAGCCGGTGGGTCCCAGCAGTCAGGGGGGCGAATCGTTTTTTGCCAGGACACACTTCCTTGCGTGCGAAGATGAAGCTGGTGGGTCCCAGCAGTTAGGGGGAAATGTTTTTTCCGCGAAATACAGTGGCCCGTCCGGTGGGTCCCAGCTGTCAGGTGGAGGAATCATTATTTTCCGCGTAATAAGGAGGCACTTCCTTGCTGCGGTCGTGGACCCGGTATCGACCTCTCCACATACAGTCCATGTCCGATGGAAGCCATTCCTTGACCACGTTGACCACGCCGCGCCGAGAGCACTAGGGCGGTGGACGACGGCGAGGCCTAGGAAGGGGACGACGCAGAGCCGGGGAAGACACGGCAGTGGATGCCCACGCGTAGAGGAGTATGAGGGTTCACTTTCGTTCGGCTGCGGTGTGAGGCCTGTCGTCAGCCGCAGAATAACACGGGGTGTGGAGTGCGTAGAGGGATGGCACAGCCAGCGGTGAGAGTAGTAGGGGCGGTGAGGCCTCCATGGCATCACTGACAGGCCACATGCGATGGGAGCGGCGGCACAACCGACGCTGCTTTGGGCGGCCGGAGCAAGAAGACCGGAGGTTGAAGAAGCACTACGGCCGTTGGATGGACATCGTCACGGTCACGGAGCTAGAATCGTTCATATATTGACTAAAGTTGACAAAGGCATCCGTCCCCTGAACTTAGTAGCCCCATTAAGTCAGCCTCCCACCAAGGTGGGTCCCAGCTAGCGAGGGGTATTCATTTTTTGTGCGTAATAAGGAGGCACTTCCGGTGAGTCCGAGCCGACAATGAGAACGTTTTTGCAAAATACGGTGGCCGTCTGTGGGTCCCAGCGATCGAGTAAACGTTTTTTTCGCGAAATACTGGTGGCCCGTCCGGTGGGTCCCTGTTGTCAGGTAGAGGAATAATTATTTTCCGCGTGATAAGGAGGCACTTCCTTGCGGCTGTCGTGGACCAAGCTGTCAGCCTCTCCACGTACAATACTCTTTCGATGGAAGTCGGTCATTGACCACATTGACCACGCTGCGCCGAGAGCACCACGACGGTGGACGACGGCGAGGCCTAGGAAGGGGACGACGCGGAGCCGGGGAAAGGCAGCGGTGGAAGCCCGCATGCAGAGGAGAATACGAGGTTCACGGTTGGCTGCGGTGTGAGACTGCCGTCGCCCAGTAATAATTGGGGGTGTGGGTGAGTAGAGGGATGCCACTGCCAGCGATGGGAGTAGTAGGGGCGCCGAGGCTCAGGCGGCAAAGACAGCCGCCACGGAGGCGGGAGTAAGCGGTCCCCGCCGCCGCTGCTTTGGCGGCTGGAGCAAGAAGATCAGAGATTGAAGAAACACGACGGCCGTTGGATTGACATCCAACGGTTACGTCTGCTAGAATCATTTGTTGATGTATATAATAACTAAAAAAATCTTGCTTACACGTCAACTAAACAGGCCCACAAGTTAGACCACTCCCTCTTTTCTTTAATAATTTATATATAGCTCATGGCAATTTCTTATGCAATTTATTGCAGTCGTTTTTTTGGTTGGCCAGGGCCAATTTCGCCTATTTCTGTGGGTTCCAAACTATTTTTAATACCGAAATGTCGAGCCAGATTTAAAGTACTTTGAAGATATATTTAAATTAGGTTAATGCCCAGTGAAATAGGAATCTAAAATGTGAAAAAAAATCAGAAATTATAAAGTAATTGCCAATTTGTCATCTGTTTTTATATTTACATCCCATTTCATATTACTTTCAAGATTTGCAGGCGTCTTGAAAGAGTTGCAACCATCGGGGCATAGAAAAATAAGTAGGCCTGGATTGGGTATTCTTGAGAAAAAAATAAACTGGGCTCATTTTCACAAAGAAAAAAATAGCTGGGCTGGTCACATGGTGAACATAAAATATAAGCTCAGGCTAGGCAGGCCTGACCCAGTTCAAACCTGCCCGTCTCAACAATACCAAACAAAAAAAATCTGCTTTCGAGTAGCTACGTCCCAGGTGTCGGACGATCTTTTGCTGTTCTCTTGTCTATTGACTATATATGCTCACAATGCCGTGGGTCCCAAATGTCAGGAAAACACTAGGAGGAAGCATTTTATTTTTCCATACACTGACGTGGTGGGCCCCTCATCATCCTCTCCACGCATTTCCGCCGATTCCTGTTGTTTGTTGACCATGTTGACAACGCGAGAGGGCGGCGCCCTTGGCGCATCAAAGCGCCGGAGGACGTTGGTGTTAACGATTTAGGAGACGGTGCGGCGGGCGACGTCGGCGCCGAGGCGCAGCCAGCCGTGGGAGGCGGAAGCAGCTAGGCCGGTTTGGTTTTTTTTGGCGGATGGAGGAAGACATGGTGAAGAAACATGACAGACTATAAAAGCAGCAGGAGTACTTAACAACCTTAATCAAAACCAGCGGGGCACTTAACAACCAAAGCTAAAAGCGGTATGAGTACTTATACAGGTTCAACCGTACAAAGCACGCCTCGAGCAGTGCTACTTTGCCTCTGATTAAACAAGGGTGAGGCCGCCAAGCCCCGTGACAAGGCCCAGGCGCCACCCCGCGCATCCACAACCTTCTGAAAGCGGCTTCATCTCGCAACGTGGTCAATAAACAGGATATTCTCTTTAGAGCCATGGAAAAGCATGAACATAATCATATGTCCTATTCTCCAAGATGGACAGGCCTTCATTATTTGAGACCACCCATGAATAAGTATCTTTTCACCTCCAAGGGGAATTGAGTAGGTCGACATAAACATCATGTTGTGACCAAGCGCCAAGTCGACCCGACCATGGTTAGGCATCTCAGTATAGGAACAATAGAACTCGGCAGTTCTGTTTCAAGAAGATCACAATTGTAAAAGCGTGTATAAGCAATAGTTTATGAACAACATATATAACGAGAAAACAGCTCGTACCATAAGTTTCTCGACACGCTTGGACCTGTTCAACGAGTGCAGCGATGCTTTACATATCCCATGTGGCCTTCCACCATTTAAACGCCCCACAAGGACCTCAAGGCGATCAATTAAGTGTAGGAACTTGTGGATGTCGATCCACCAACTTCATTGCCATTAGTAATAGCCGAGTTATTACAGAGTAACAAACAAGCAGGTAGCTTAACTCAAAAAACCTACACGTGCCACCAATTACAAAAAAATATTAGTTAGAAGTAGCATCTTCGTGAGAGATTCGTTGCTACTTCTAAAGTTAAATTGTGATTAGTTAGACAAAATAGGTGGATTAAGAAGTAATCGAGGCAACAAGCAAGAACCAGATACAAAACTAACATGGATGAACAATTGGAACGACGTCGGGGTGGAAGATCGCAGTGAAGATGAGACCAGGTTCTGCTATTTCCATCAACACTCGTCGCCAACTTTCGCACCGTAACACTTGAGAAAGTTTATCCAAGTTCGCCATAAAAAGCAGCGATCTTCTTGGTTCATGAACCCAACTCGGAACTTATATCCATGGCTTGTCTTCACTGTGACCATTAAACTAGTTTATTCAGTTATGGCAAGGCCGAGCATCTTGAGTACATGTGTTCTGGCAGAGCAAATAATACACTGCAGGAAAAATAATATGAGAACACAGCATGTTCAAAAAACCCCCACCCTTCCGGATAGAAAAGAGGATTCTAGGAACATACTATGCGCATTTCAAAATGCCGTGTTAGGATGAGAAGGAACAAGTGTGGCGTCTCGCCAAGGGCGCAGAAACCTGTAGGGTACTCACACTTTGGGCACTGCAAATGAAACACACTAGATTCAGTAGGAAGAAAAATGCATCAATAGCGGCGGCTGCCATCCTAGGATTACCTGCGACCAAGGGACTAGGATTTATCGGGGATGGATGAAGAATTCGTACTTGGTTCTCCATGAGAAAACCCTATGCAATCGCCGAGAGGAGGTTGTGTCTGAACAAGCAGACGAGGGAGAAGGGGATTCAGGCCCAGTGAAATATTGCCGCTTCGTCAGTCCGACTTCGCTTAAAATTTGGAAAGGGGGTTGTGATTTGATGGCTCATTGGGCATTCTTTGCGGCGCTTCTGACGGGTGTGTCTACCATGAAGTTGTGCACTCTAATTTGTGCATATGGCACGTGGACCCCATTGCGGTTGCCCCACATATCGTGAAAGGAAGTAGAAAGACAGGAGTAACTAGTTACACATAGATACAGATATATTTTTGACAGAGATACTCCCTCGTAAAGAAATATACAAATCTTTATATCACAGGCTCACCTTGCCGAGAAATATACTCCCTCTGCAACGCACGGGCATTATGGGGATTCAGCTTTTTTATGGGGGTTCAACTGAGAATATAATATTCAGATAGGCTCACGGTTCTGTACTTTGGGCCGCATGCCGACCCTGCATGTTTGGGGGCCCATGTGTTCTACCTCAGCGCTTTTCATATTGCAAGCGATCGGTACGGCGCTGGTTTTAGATGCTATCGCAAGGCGAATACACAAAATTGAATAAAGCACGACATCTGTTGGAATGAAATCGAACGACAGTTCCTAACCAGCAATCAGAGTTGCAATTCTATCAACGATACACCATGTGATAAATAATACTGTCGTACTACTTATACACACATGACACTTGTTTCACCATGCCAGATTATTACATCAAAATCTCTCGGAGGATAGATCAGTTCGGCGATTGCGTCTTTGCTCTTGAAGAATTTCAAAGTTGATTTGGACCAGCTCTCCTTGCTTTGAGAAAGTTCGATTTTGACATCATCCCCTACCGCAAGATATGATTTAGATTTGAACCTTGACCATCCTTTAGCATCAATCATCATGCGACCATCCTTTGTACTTACGGTATATTGAGCAGGTTCATTCACACCAAGGCTGCGCATGGTAAGAAACTTGGCCGCGGTCACCCGGATTGTTGAACGACTCCCTCGTTGCTCTAGGAATTCTCTGTTTGCAAACAAGAAGACATACCCAAACAGTTAGATCAACACAGTGAATCATGTGAAACAACATGGAAAGAAAAAAAACGAAGCACTTGGGCGGCCAATGCTTACCAAGAAGGTGGACATGTCGGTTTTTGTAAAGACTTTGGTATATGAAGTGCGAACTGCAGCCCAATCTGTTGCCGGTGCAACTGCGGGAACGAAGCAGATGCAAGTGCAAGTGTTGGTGTAGGTCTTTGAAGCCGTCTTTGCTGCGGAGATGGTGCTCCTTGTAGAGCTGGTGCGGTGTCAAAGCAGGTGCGGTGTCGATGCCCGATCCTTGATGGTCGGTGATCCGGCGATGCGGTCGGTGCCCAATCCTCATTTGGATCGGTGAGCTGCTTTGCCTTGTCGATGCTAGAGCAACTGCCGGTGATCGATCTGTCTTGAGACAATGACCATCGTGTCTGATCTGCTATGATCAGCTTTCTAACTTGACTAGGATCCGTGACCATGATCCAGTTTTTTCTTCATTTCTTTTAAGCGAGAAGGACTAATTGTGGCGTTTTGTTAAACCAAACTGCAGTTCATCATAGGGATTCAGCTTGTACTCGGACAACGGCGATCCAATTTTTTCCGATAATATAAGTGATGGACAGTGCCTTCGTTACTGACACGATATAAGAAGTGAAACCTCTAAAAATAGCCATTGTAGAGCAAACCAAACGGTTTATTTTGTGATGAATGTCACATGGCAAAACCTGCATTGTAAATTGCAGGAAAAGAAAGAAAACATGACATTAAATCAATAAGATTTAGACGGTAAATCAATAAGATTTACTTGATGTGACACGAGCAAATCCTTACCAGGAAATCACTATGTTGAAGTACTAAATGTAAGATTGATCGTCCAACTATGCGTGGCATGTAGGGGCCCGCCTACTCCCTGGCGGAGACAGTCAAAGGCCGTGACAAATCGTATGGACCGGACATCCATGGAATTTGGAAATCCTGGTGGGTGCGATAAACCCCTGCAATGCATACAGATATTGGAGTGTAACCATAATTGATAAACCGTCCTCACAAAAATATGATCTGGATACTTCAAAATATACAGACTGAATTGAGTGGACAGACATTAACGTGGACCGTTCTCGGGGTGACCACACACCAAAAGCGGCGATACTAATAAACAATACAGGGTTCACAAACACAAATCAAGTACTGAACAATAGTACTTATTACAGACAAGCAAAGTTGCACTAACTAAACTCTGCAGACTATTTCTTGCCACCGACCTACGGGATGAAACCCGCATAACTAACTAGGCCATGGACTTCGTGTGAGATGTCTACATGCACCATCACCATCTTGTCAACCTTGGAGAACCTAACAGAGTGGTCTTTCCACTCATAAACATGATGATGAAGACAAGCCGCATCAGATTTGTTGGGAAGCTTTACAAGAACCACACCCTTCGTAATCGAAGGCACAACCAGGAAATTGTTGTGGTCAAGTACAGCCTTGAGAACACGCCTAACAACAATGCTACAGGAAAACACTAGTTTAGGACACGTGGCGACAAGGACACAATAGCTGGATAGTTCAGCAGTAGAACTCATCATCAGGTCTTCCAGTTCACACGACATGACTTTGAGAACTTCATCTCCACTGCGGACCTGGTTCTAATTCAAACAGAAACCATATTTTATTACTACCTTCGTTTAGAAATATAAGATGATTTTCGATATTATACTCCATATATGACTACATATACACACAGAAATGAGTGAACAAAGACACTAGAACATGTCTTCAAAGGCATGAGAGCAGAGGGATTACATGCAATATCCATAACACAAGTTCTTTGAGGCAAATATACCCTCTTAAAAGGTAGCATTGATGTTCATAAAGTACTCCCTCCGTCCTAAAATTCTTGTCTTAGATTTTTCTAGATACGGATATATCAAGTCACATTTTAGTATTAGATACATCCGTATCTAGACAAATCTAAGACAAGAAATTTGGGACAGAGGGAGTAGTTGAAAGTAATCTATAAGAAATCGGTGTCAACCTCTCGCATGTTTTGGTCAAAAGAGGAATTTAGAACCGTCATTTGGCACACTAAAATCACATGCAAGATCACCCAGAAAGTTGTACTACCAGTACTAGTACTGCGTGTTAGATGAAAAAACACGATCAAGATCGAGAAAAAGATTGTCAACAAGAGACATTACCAGGACTTGCTTAATGAGGGATCCGGAGAGGGGGCTTGGACAGGCGATGGCTTTGAGCTTGTCTGCGGTAGTCTCGGTGGTGTGCTTGCGCTTCTTCGTACCATGAGCCTCAACGGTTTTGGCGAGCCATAGACATCACGTCGGTAGGTGCTCCGGCGTCCATCCAAGAGAGAGGAAGCTAAGAGAGAAGAGTGAAAGGAGGAGCGAGATGAGGGAGAAGCGAAGCGAGTGGGGTTTTCTTCAAGAGAGGAAGCTGAGAGAGAAGAGTGAAATGATGGTTGCTTCGTCCGTCCAACTTACTGCTGGAAAGGAGGGGGTTTTGTGATTTGACGGCTCATTGGGCATTACTGCAGCGGTTCGATCGGGGTAGTCTACCGTCACTCTACTATGGAGTAATTTAGTGCATGGCTGGTGGACCACGATCTTTGGCTGTCCCTGCGTCGGCGAAAGTGAGTAATTTAGTGCATGGCTGGAGGAGGATTCACACGGTAGAGCGTGTCCACTGTTTTTCATTCTGAAGGAAAAAATGATTACAGCAAGCGTTTCCACTCTTACGACGGAGGAATGCGAAACACGGTAGCCACTTGAACATACACAATGCTCCTACTACTAGGCATGTGCAGTGGTTCATACGTCAGTACTACACAATCTTGTTGCTAGTGTAGTAAGATATGACGACAACAAATGATGTTGTGCGCATGTCAACTACTCCTATATGTAACATAATACCGCTTTTTCATTTGTCCGGTCGAGAATGAGCAGTGAGATCAATGTTAACGAGAACTAGGTCCACAGCGCCGGAGAGTATGGTGCTACAAGACTCCACAAAACATGAACCATATGAAGCACGAATAGTGTTAGGCGGGGTGTATGAAGGGTGCAGGATGGGAGCAAAAGTTCCCTTCTCGACCCACTTTTGGGTGTTTGGCGAGTGCATGAAGGGTGCAGGAGTCCACACTAGTAGGTTGACAAAAATACACGAAGAGGAAACAACTATATTGAGATGAGAATGCAACCAAACACACCCTGCGCTTTGTGCTACAAAGGATCGATCTGCCTTTATGCGAGTTTGATCCAACGGTCATGTTGCGCCGAGACATGGACATGCCCATGCAGAGGGCGCCTAAACACCACCGAAGTCCCTCTGCTTCTCGAGGCGCACGAGGTTGGTGATGTAGGGTGCAACCGCCCGTAGAGCCTGCTCCCGGTCGACGGGATCCAGCTCGTCAAAGACGGCGTCCAATGGCACGAATGGATTCTGGTGACGGAGCCCTGAAAGAATTCGCCTGGCAACGGCGATGGCAGCCCGCAACCCCTCCTTGTCCAGCTCAGCCCCCACCATCGCGCGGAGACGGCTCAGCTCCTCGAAGATATAGGTGAAGAAGGAGACCAGGTCAGGAAGCCGTAGCTCGTTGAAGTCGACCGGGTGGTCGAACGGGTTTAGCCCGACGGCCGGCATCATCGCTACCGCACGACGGTAGGCATCACGCAGCCGTAACACGTGCGTGGCAACTTGGTTCACCAAGTGGCCGAGGCGATCCTGGACCTCGTCACGATCGGCCGCTTCGCGCTCGGCCGGCTCCCGATGGCCTATCGTATCTCCCGCTTTCTGCAAGAACGCCACGACACCTCGAGCATCTTTGTGGTGGACGCCTGCCGCTTTTGAAGCTCCGTGAACTCGCGCACATAACGGAGGAGCATGGCACTCCTCTCCTCCTTGAGCTCACGGAGCTCCACGTCCTGGGCCCTGAGCTCCGCATCCTTGGCATGGAGCTCCTGTGTCAGGTGCCTCACCTCGGACTCCGTGATCTGCTGCGCCGCCATGGCACCAGGTAGAAGCAATGGGGAGAGGAAGCAAAGGGGGCGAAACGGCTGAAAGGCAATGCAATCTATGGGAAGGCGGAGGGAGCGGGAATCTTTTGGTTTTCACCACGGTAAAACACCGATCGACAACTTCTCACATCAGGGAGCAGTGGGTTTTTATAGGCGGAGTCATCGTGACTAATTGCTGCCGCGCCTGCTCCCGTCAATCAAAATATTTAAAATCCTGCCACGCCTGCTCCCGTCAATAAAAAAATTAAAAATCCTGCCGCATCCAAACACCAGAGCAACCGCGGTGGATATTTAAATTTACATGCCGGAAAGTAGATAAAAAAGGGGTGAAAAAACAAATGTGGCGGCGCCCTAGCTAATCGGTCGAACTAGCCCAACTAGCTAGCCACCGTGCTTCACTGATGTACTCGGCGGGAAAGGTGGTCTTTCGTGATTTGACGACTCATTTGCTTGCTTCAGCACTATGACCGAGGAGGACCTAGAAAAGCGCATGTAGGGCGTCCACGTCGAGGAAGAATATATCGTGCACCACAGGAGGACCCGAAACCAGCGGTAGGGTGTGCCACGTCTCGGCACGGAGGAAAAATGTGCATGTAAAAATATCTTTATGTCGGGCGTAGTACCTATGGTTCGACCTCGGGACCCGGCCAGTTGGTCGAAAACACCCCACTAGCCACACAGCTTCATCATGAAAACGTGGCACGGAGGATAGATGTGGTCAGCTCCGTCTCGACCAGCACAACGTCTCTTGTTTTGGGCGATTCTTCTATTTTCCAAGCTTTTTTTAGTTGTAATAACACCACGGCAAGCTAGCGCCGCTCTTCGTGTGTGCCCGGGCAAATGTTAGACAATGGAGAGAAGAGAGATTGAGATCGCAGACACAGGACCCACCGATAAGTGAGACAACGGTCATGCACGTGTTGACGAGGCACTCCTCTACTCTACTCAACGCAAGTCTTGTATAAAATCAAGTTATGGGACAAAGCCAACAACCGTTCGTTTTTTCAGGCTATCGACTTACGCTTTATAGTCCAGGTTGCCAGTTCGAATCTCCTCTTTCAGATTTGTTAGTTTTAGGTCCAAATTTGATTAATGACAAGTGGGACCCCTGTGTGTTGTTCCGATATTTTAGTGTAGGATGGTTTTTTTGAACAAACACTTTGCGCGGTTAGACAAGTAAAGGCACGAGTTATACGTATTTTGCAAGTTTACAAACAAAAATGACAGCGGCATAGAATATCACATCCACCCCGCAGCTTAGATACTATGGTGATACGAGTTTTTACACCGTTGGAAGTGAGATCCAATGGCTTGGGAGTAGTCTTTGTAATTATGCGCAATTTCCAAACTCTCCAAAGGTTTTTTTTGCAAATAAAACATTCAGGCCTCGTGTGTGCCGCTGCATCTTCGATCCAACGACTCCCCGGTGCTCATATTAGGTGCTCCCCATAGCTTAATTACCCACTACGGTGATATGAGCATCTAGGTCGTATGATCAGTGATCAGATGGCACATGCGTAGTACTTGTACTTTCTGCACATTTCCCAAACTCTATCAGCCGTATATTGCAAAAACATTCAAACCTCCTCATGGGCCATTAGATCTCGGTGAACTCGTATCACCATAGAATCTACGGTGCGGGAGCACCTCATACTCTCCGTGCGAGAAAACATAAGGTGCTATCGCAGCTTGGATGCTACGGTGATCTGAGCTTGGAGGTCGTTTGATCTGAGATCCAATGGCATCTGGCGATCTTTGTGCTTATGGCGATGGCGAACTCTTTTGGGGCTTTTACGCAAAAACCATTCGAACCACCGAGGAGGTGTTGGGTCACAAATCCAACGCCTCCGAAGAGCTTGTATCACCAAAGCATCTAAGGTGTGGTAGCACATGATATTCTTACATACAGAAGAAATATGATGTCCTCCTTCATCTTAGATGCTACGGTGATACGAGCTTCGAGGTCGTTGGATATGGGATCAAAGGGCATCTAAGTAGTTTTTGTACAAATTGTGTGCAATTCTCAAACTCATCAAGGTTTCCTGCAGAAATATTAAGACACATCATGCGAGCTGCTATATCTCAGATCTACAAGCTCCAAGCAACTCGTATCGGCATATAGCATCTAAGGTATGGGGGCACATGATATTCTCCCGGGGAGGAGGGGTGGGGGTTGCACAACCAATCGGTGGTTGGGAGGGTGGGGAGAAATATAATCTAAACAACCCTAAACAGAGCTCCACAATTTTATCTAATGTCGAGGGGTTGACACCCGACAATCATAGCTCCGCCTAAACACAACATTTGCATGTACTATAGTACTAGACTTAATATTCATGTTTCAGTTTCATGTTCATTTTAAATATTGAACTGAGGACCATGGATGTCTTACATTTTACTCCCTTCGTTCCTAAATATTAGTCTTTTTAGAGGCTTCAAATGGACTGGCACATACGGATGTATATAGACATATTTTAGAGTCTAGATTCACTCATTTTTGCTCCGTATGTAGTCACTTGATGAACTCTCTAAAAGACTAGTATTTAGGAATAGAAGTAGTATTTTTGAATTCGTGTCATACATGCATGGTTTGGAAAAATAGATGCACTATACTTATTGGATTGTTGTTGTGTTCGTGCGTGTGTGTCTCTCTGTGTGTGTGTGGTCATATGCTTGATACATACAAAGTTTTCTCACCTCCGTATTGTTCATCTTTTAAATTTGATTCTGCATTGGAAAACTTACTAGGGATACCATGAAATGTGAAATCCACGTTGAGATCACTATATCACAAACTCACTCTAATTCAACAACTCGTCATAAATCAATTACCACGTTGAGATTAGTATTTGCAAGGAAAATACAGGTATTGTAATACACATAGATTCGTTCGGCAATTTAAAAGGTTTCTTTCGTGTTCTCAAATGGTAGGACCCAACGGCTTACCAGCCAGACCTTGGCTCGTGTTGATCCTAAAAAAACCGGGCTTGTGTCCTTCGGTGGCGTGCGTGGTACACACATTAGGCAACCCCAACCAGTCGAGCCTCGGCGTTTCAAGTCGAAATATCTGGCGGCCAGAATTCCAGCCCTAGGAAATTCCCCTCATGTCCCCGGTCCATAATGACTACCGATGAACAACGGAGGGATGCTTTAGTAACTAGACAACGTTACCTACCGTGCGAGCACGGTTCAATTCCCTCGATGGCCGTCAAGGTCACCCGTCAACTGCATTGCCTAGTACTACTACTACTACTACACCAGGATGAGCACAGAACTGAGCCTGTTTGTTCGTGCCTAGTACTAGAGTAAATATATCAGGCAATTCACTTTTACGGAGAGATTATCCTTTTACTCTGCATATATAACTTGTCTGAAGTCTAACTAAGCAAAATGTTTGACCAAATCCTTTCTTAAGAAATACAACATGACAGATGTACGGCTTGAAAATTTATTGCATGATGCAGGTTATGATATTGTTTCGAATCCCGGATCTTAAATTTCATAAAATCCAAAAGCGAGCATAAATTCTTGAAATTGAGCATGGTCACGAGATATGGCACAAATATTACTTCGTAAGTTTTTTCTTCAATTCGAGACAAGCTGCTTATGACAAGTTGCACAGATGAAGAGCCAAGGTATTTTGGAACAAAGACCTGTCACGTTAAGGCGAACGCTTTCACTATTGAAACCATGGGCATTTATGTGCCGCCACGAGTCCCCGCTTATCATCGGCAGGTGCCGTCCCAGCAAGCGTGTGAGTCGACGGGAGGCGTCTTGAGCAGACCGCTGCGCCCGGCTGTCGAGGAGGCGTCTTGAGCAAACCGCTGTAAGACTCACCGGGAGGCGAGCCCTTTGACCGAGCTCCGCCGCAGTTTAAAATCAACCCCTTTTACCGGTATCGCTACAATCCTCTCTCTTCCTCTCTGATTCTCCTATCGTCTACCTCCAACTAGCCTGACCTAAACATATGCCATGCCGCATCACGATGGTCTGCCCTTAGTGTTCCAGTTTCCTGAGGAAGACACCCAGCCGGAGTCTCAAGAACATAAGGCGCTTTGGGACAAGCTTGAACTGGCCTTGCGGGAAGACGTCGCGCCTGTCCCTGCTCCCGTCGCCCGACTACGCCAGCGCCCATCCCCGTGGCATTGATGGGCTGGGAGCCGCACATTGTCGCCGAGCTTGATCCCATGGGGTTCCACGAGGTCCCGCCAACTTTCACGCGCTCGTGCACTTGCCCGGCGCATGCGCCCGCGCGTGCGGCAGCCGCAACCGTGCGATGCCGTGCACCTGCCAAAGACATGCGCTGGCGTGCATCGACATCTGCGCCCGTGCGGTGCCCGTGCACACGAATGTCTCCGCCCGCGCCGTTGACAGCGCTGTCCCCGCTGGTGCTGTCCCCCTCAGCGGCATGGATGGCCGCTGTCGACCGCTTCCTTGCACCAATGCTAGTCGCCTCCTCCCGCCAGTTGACTCGCTCCAAAGTCCAGAACATCTTGGCCTTCCTTGAAGCTAGGCCAACGTCCAGGAGTACGCCAACAACGGCGCAAGACGCCGCCCTCGCCGTCGGTCAGTGGCCCGACGACACACAGAGCACGGCAGAGGAGCCGCTTCCCACGAGACGCCCCGCCCGCGCGTAATCTAAATTTGCCATGAAAAACGTTCGGATTGCCATGCTTAAAATCCAAACGTTTATCATTTCCGTTTATTTTATATCGATCATCGTATAATTTAAAGTCGGTGTCAGACTGAACGAAATGTATGGTTTGATCGATTGAATGTTCTGCTAGAGCCGTATCAAATTAAATATAAAACATCATCAAGCTACATGTATTCCTTGTCATCCAACGACCTAGACTGCTTCATTGTCGAGCCTCAACACGTTTAGCGTGCAGTTAATTTCATGCCAAAAATAGTGCTAATCACATGACAACACGCAAATAGTATCCTATTAGTTAATATCCGCAGGCACTTCATATACTTCCAAATTAACGTGCATTGCACGTACACACAACTAGTGCTGCTGAAATGCGTGGCCCGGTGCGTGACTTGTGAGCAGCGTCGAGATATGGTCAACGACAACATCGCCATAAGTTCTTCCTGTTTGCCCGCAAGGCCTAAACGCAGAAGGGGAGGAGAGAGAGAGAGAGAGAGAGCACACATGGAATCCACCAGTAAGTGAAGGCGAATAGTACTAAAAATAATATTACATGTTATCCATTAATTAGACTGTGGTAATATAAAAACATTATGTGAACAAAGAGGGTACAATAAACATTCCTATTCTACGTATGTTGCCTATTGACGTGCGGCTTGAAGGCCCGGTCGCATGTTCGATCCTCGTCCTTTATTTTTTAATTTGTATATGGGTCCAAATTTGTTTCATGACATGTGGGCCCCTCGGTGTGTAGTTTGTAGCACTTTAATTTGTGGGTCGAAATTTGTTCCATTCCAAGTGGACTATCTATATGTAGTTTTGTAGGTTATTTATAATAATTAAAGAGAACAACATAGTTTTTTCAATAATACCATGGTGCGACGTTGAAGGCGAGAAAAGACGTGCGAGAGAGCAATGACCGAGCCAGAGGGAAATCAACTAGGGGAGTTGCGTGGGTTGCAACGGTGTTTGGAGTAGTTGTGGGCCGAATGCTATGAAAATATAATCTAAACCGACTGGAATAAATGCCTACAAAAAATAATCCAAGGTTGGAGTGCCCCTCGCAATGTAAATAGCTCTGGCCTTGCGAGGGATGGAGAGGTAGTAGCTTCAACGCGTGGAAGATACGGTGTGAGAAAGCGAGGTCAATCGAGAGACATATAGATAGAGAGACAAAGTGAGTGTGGTCCGACATTCATTGAACAAATATATATGCTCTGGAGAGATATTGTCCGATTGAGCTATTGGCAAGGGTGAGGGCTGTAAGATAGAGCTTGAGAGATGATCCAGTCACAGACGTGTATATATATTTTGTGCGTGGGAGGAAGCAAGGTCAACCGATCACATAGGGTCACCGTGCGATCAAAAGAGTGAGATGGGTTGGAGAGAGTGACCTAGATAGATGATGTGCGTGAGAGAGTATACAATGTGAATAGGTCAAATTGGGCTCAAACATGGTGATATATCGTTTTTGTCCGAGAAAGAGCGAGGTCAATCAAGACATACGGAGAGAGAGAGAGAGAGAGAGAGAGAGAGAGAGAGAGAGAGAGATTGAGTGAGCGTGGCCCACCATGAGGTCGAAAGAGTGGTGGCGGCTTGGATGGACTGACCTAGATAGACAATCTGCATGAGAGAGTATAGAGTGTGTCGATCGAGGCCCAAAGAGGGTGATATATCATTTGTGTGTGAAAGAAAACGAGGTTAAACGAGACTCAGATAAAGAGAGCGAGATTGAGCGAGTGTGGCCCGCCATGCAGAAGAAAGAGTGAGACAGTCTCATGAGTGACCTAGATATACAACGTGCTTGCGTGCGCCACGAGAGGTTGGGGGGCTAGATAGGCAATGCATGCATGTATTTAAGCGAGAGGGTGAGAGGGAGAGGGGGAGAGAGAGCGCTCGGCATGGGGTGCAATGGCGGGTGTGTGAGGTAAATACATTTGGTAACAGTGGAAAAAGGGGTTGTGTAGTTGAGAGACTTAGAGATCGAAACATGGAGAGAAAGAATGAGCGTGTGTTGGAAACCGATAGCTTCCTAAGGTGGTTAGGAGAGGAAGATTGACCGATACAGAAGTATGTAGCATTAGATGCGAGGAGGGGGGCTACAAACAACATTTGAATGCACATAGTACGAGACTTAATATCGACGTTTCAATTCGGTGTACATTGTAAGATTTGAACCGAGGACCAGGCATATGGGTAATTATTTCGAATTCGTGCCATACTAAGTTTCGAAAAGTTGACATTGACTCAATTTGTTGTGCTATTTTGTAGGTCATATGTTTGAATCCATCCAAAAGTTTTCTCACTACCATGGTGTTCATCATATACATATGAATTTGTATTAAAAAAGTAGTGTGGATACAGTGAAATGCGAAATCCACGTTAGAATTTGAGATCGCTACGTGACACACACTCTAATTCAAAAATCTAACTATGTGACACACACTCTAATTCAAATAACTAATTATGTGACACACACTCTAATCCACGTTAGCGTGGGTACCGTTTCGATTTTTTTCAAATAACTCATTAATTAATTTATAGTACTCCCTCTGTTCACTTTTATAAGACCTTGAAGACATTTCAGACAATGTGCAAAACAGTTCATTTTAAGTTGTCTGAAACGACTTACAAAAGTGAATGGATGGAGTATCTCATTTCGAATGACTAATTATTGCAAGGAAAACACGGCCATGGTAATACATACAGATTCGTTTGCAAATGAAAGAAGATTCGTTTGCATTCTCAAATGTAGGCACGCCAGCAGACCAGAATTAGTCGGGGTGGGATTTGCCGGTGCCTTAAAAGGCAATCGCCTTTGGGTGGCCCGACATGTGGGCCAGCAACCTGTTGGGCCTACATGTCATGGACACAAAGGCAGGTGCCTTAAGGCACCAAGCATAGTCCTTTGGGGTGGTCGCAGCCGGACGGACGCGTAGCACCCAGCCACCCACCCTCCCCAAAAAAAGGACGACGACAATATAAGTTCGCGCTTCCACATTTCAGATTGAAATATCCGGCGGCCCCAATTCCAGCCCTGCAAAATCTCTCTTCTCCACCGTCCCCTTCCGCGCCCAGATTTCTCAAATCCCTAATTCGCCGCCAACCCTTGAATCTCCCCTCGTCTCGTCTCTTTCCCCAGTGTTTCCCACCTCTGTGCAGGACGACGATGACAACGGTCGCGCTTCACCATCGCACCGGAGCTACCTCATCTACACCCTCGTCCACCGCACCAGGTGGTCTACCGACAACGTCGACCGCCGCAACCGACGTGCCTCACAGACACCGAGTTCCACCGCATCAGGTGCGCTTCACCGATGCCGTCTCCCAGCTCACCGGGGCTAATTCACCGAGCACATCGTCGCACCTCCGCCCCCCGAGGCCGTTGGGGCTTCACCAACGGTCTCATTCACCGCATCGTAGCGCTCCGCTACCACTCAAGACCTGCATCCGTGCGCGGCCAGCCAACGCCAGTGCATCACCCTCAACGGCTCTGAAGTGACCCGCACTCTAGCTAGGTGAGCATGCCCAAACGCCGGCCCGAAGTAGGTATCCACACATCACTCCCTTGTGCACTATTCCGACGATGTTTGGATATCCTTTCACTGCTCTCTTAGCTTACACGCCTATGCAACTCTGACTTTAACTCTTATTTCTTCTGGAGATATCATCTGAAACAAGCAAATCCATATTTTAGCAAAGCATGACGGCGCTTACGGATCTGGTACACATCCTGCACACCGTATAACCTTGTAAGTATCATCCTCGGTACAACATCAAGGTCGATTCCTCTTATTTGATCAACCATTCGCCGTGTCAAAAATGCAGAGGGGATGCAAGGAGCACAAGGCCTGCACATCCAAGCAAGTGGTAGCATGGACTTGTACATGGAACATCCCAAGCATAGCAGAGCTGCGATGAGCACAGCATAACGAGCTAAGCGTAAGTCCTGCATTTCATTTAATTTGTCTTGGCATTCGTGTATGATTTGTGTGCGATGGCTGATCCACGAATTCAAGTTACCAGGCGAATATTTAACTTAAAAAATCTGAAGGCACTTGCACTCCGGAAATCAACATAACTTGAGAAATGTGAAGCTACATGCACTTTGAAAACCAGCTAATGATCCAAAGTAGTTCAGATTATAAACACTAAATGATGCAAGAACCAAAAAAAAACACAAAATGCAACATGGTGTACAAGGACTACAAACATGGTCTGTACCTTCTTGAATTATTTGTTCTCTGGCTGAAACTATTGAAGTGTAATTGCACGTATAACCAGTGCGCAAACTGCATATCAATATATCTATCCTGCCCAAGTATGCCAATAGTTTCAAACAACAGATTAGAAAAATATTTATGCTATGTTGTCATGATACGGGGACTTTCTGGTAGATGGTCTCGATGTTTCCTCAAGCTATGAAAATGCACTATAATTTGCTTGTCATCAATGCCTGCAAATATCTGTCTCTCTGAACATATTAGATCATCATTAGACACTAAATCCTTCAATGAGCTTGCAAAATGCTTGCATTAGATCCCTCATTAGACACTATATGTTCATCACCAGGAGCATGTAAAATGTTTGCATCAAATCCTTCATTAGCGATGTTCATTAGACACTTGAGTCTAAAGAACAACATGAGCTTGTATGTTTGCACTGGAAACTTGATTAGATACATCAGATTCAGTCAGTTCATTATTGATTGGGGGAGTTATAAAATAAGTAGAAATTGGTTTCATTTTCTCATAGATTCCCTACATATAAGCAGTTTTACAACATCGTCAGGTTTAACTATGACCAGAAATTGAAGAGTTGAATTAGATATAATCAGGGATGTGATGTACACCTTTCGTTCGCATGCTACTCTTGCAAGCTCGCGATTGTCTGTTTATAAGCTCGATGCCATGCCCGTGCTGCCACCGCTGCCTCCCACGCAGGCTACACCCAGGGTTGGATCTTCATCTTCTTGTCCTTCCGTTCGCTTGAAGCCCGGCGACCGCCCGCCAACAAGGGCGTGAGGAAGTGCTATGTCGGTCTGTCCAGCGGCAACTAGGTTAGGAGCGAACCAGACTAGAGGCTGGAGCGAATGAATTGGGATTTTTCCTGCTATCGATCAATATGGGAGGCACTCGTTTGGGCCGCGAGCATGCTATAGGGCCTGCCTTGCACTTATGTTATTGGCCCATCCAAATTGAAACATTTTTCTTCATTTTTTACATTGCCTGCTCGTGCGTTGGGACGAACAAAACTAGCATGGGCCAACCTGGATGACTCAAACTAGGTGCACACTTTCCAACCACCTGAGGCGGTCGCCCATACCAGCCCCTATGGTGGCGTCGCCCCTTTTTGTGTGTATGATTGGATAGTGAAAAATATTCCAGTGGCGCTTTTGTTTTACCCACAGAATGGTTGAATTGCTTGTTTCTATGAACTGAGTTCGCCAATAATGTGAAGGATGCCAGTCTTTTCATCCTATTGTAGATTGGTTAGATCTCGATATGCCAAAAGTAATCGCATGAAATATACTGTAAAAGCCGATTGTGATGTGTTTGGCTACAACTAGTCTCACTACACGTCCTCATATAACATATCAAGGATGCACCATCTTACCAGATTAACCATTCGACTTACCCATGCAGTGTGGGAAGAAAGAAGTATTGGGACTGCGTATCCAAGCAATTGATGCCATGGCTCCTTCGTACAACCTTGTAAGCAAAAAAGAAGTTGCGATCTTTGTACAAAGAACTAAGCGTAAGTTCGATTTACACTGCTTCTCGGAATTTTAGTTAGCCACTTATTGCAAAATTGTTCAATTACGTTGCTTGGCTTAATTTAGTTTGCTACTGATTACATAATGGCACAACCTGTTAATCATATTGTAGACTGCGCCTTTCTATGTGTTTGATACTTACTGTTAAGAATTACCTGTTTTCCTTAACTTAAATATCTACTTGTTTGTTTAACAGCGGGTTACAATGATGTTAATAACTACTTTTCAGCATCCAATTGAAACTCTTTAATTCCTTGTTTGTTTAACTAGTTTGCTGTTATAATTCCCAGTTGAGATGTTTTGCTAACTTCAACTTTTCTGAATCCAATCGGAACTTTAATGGCAAAACAGGTTAGCCCAAGATCAAAGAGCGAGGTCCCCATGGACGTTGTATCATCCCACAACAGTGGAACCGGCCCAATCGTGCATTATGAATTGCCAACTGCTGATGCTCTAGAGGCTAAACTAGTGGTAGAAAGAGATTACTTACGCACTTAGAGATGAAGTTGACATGTTGAGGAAGCAAACAGCACAATCACAAGCAGTATTCAAGACAACCATTAAATATTTGGTGGATTTCAAAATGAAGCAAGCTGAGACTGACCAGATTGTTAAGGTCCTGAAGGAAAAAAGGAAATTAAATTCCTACTTGGTAAATCATAGGTGAAATGTTCTTTCCATAGTTGAATAACCTTTGTGTTGTCTGTTCATGTAATCGATCAAACCATTTGTTTTAGAGATCATGTAATAATTGTTTTTTTTGTTTTTTGGTTTGTAATTTTATTTGAGCACAAGTATGTATTAATTGATAAGACTCGGAGACATTTCATTTGGATTGATGTGCCAGACCTACAAATATGCCAATCGGGCTGAATGTGCATTCAACAATAGTAGTAGTATAGATGGACCACAAGTGGCACGCATTGGAAAGGGCCAAGATGCTGACTAGGATGCTGTTGTAGCCAAAAAAAAGCACATCGGCCTGGCTTATGTATGTTAGTTGATATTATTGATCCATATACTATATACTTGTTTATATGTTCGTTAGTTGTGTATATTATTGGTTGATTGACTCTGTATTTGAATTTTGATACATCGCTTGTGTACATATCTAAATGGGAGTACACATTATGCTGCGTGTGACATTTGAGTTGGACATAAAGTGTTCCAAATATTCGAATTCACCTTAAACTGGATTCTAGCTTCGAATTGAGTATCGGCATTTGTAAATCATATTAATATATGATTGGAATACATCTTTGTCGTGCTTTTGAAGATATATAAAAACACATAGAATGATTTATAAAGATTCGTATAGGAATACGAAATGGATTCAATTTAGTTGCCGAGTAAACGTGGATGCTTATTGTCCCAAAATTTGAAAGAAGCGGCAAAATGTCCACTCCCGTCGTCTGCGAAGCCAAGTGTTTGGGAGATGGAAATTACTGTCTACCCCTTACGGACAATCCATCGGCCTAATTTCCACTGCTCTCAATAGGGTAGGTTAGTAACTTCAAGTAGACGTGACACGACCGCCTCTGAGCCCATTCCGACACGGTGGGCGCCAAACATGGTGACAAAACACATTTGATTCAAGCTCGTCCGAAAGACCTCTGTTTCTCCCTCCATTTCCCCATTCATACACGCCGGGCAGCAAAACAAACTCGACTCGGCGAAATCGATGTAGGCAAATAATTTCAATAGGGCAGGTTTGTAACTTCACTCGGACGTGACACAACCTCCCTACATCAGCCCGTTCATACACCGTGGGCGCCAACCATGGGCACCAACCACCCTCTCCTCGTCAAAATCGCTCAGGCAAATATTGGCGAGATGCTGAGATTCTTGTCCTATCCCCAACCGACGAGACGTACAAATTTTAAACGGGGGCTAAGTTCGTAACTTTCCCATATTTCAGACAGGCGCGTCCCAAAAACATGGTTCCCCGTACCTCTCCCTCCATTTTCCCATTCATACATCGTCTGCGCTAGAACACCCCATCCCCACACCAACCTCCGTCCGCCACCCCATCCATCACCGTCGTCCTCCACCACATCGCCACCGTACTCCACCATGCCTGAGTGCCTACCAAAACCGAGTCGTCCACTGCTAGAGATGGTCGTTTCTCATCCACGGCGATGGACCAATAGCCTTGCATCGCGTCCTCTCGCTTCATCGGCGCCGTCGTCCTATTTGGCAGGGCCGCTCACACGACCTTCTCTTCCACCGCAACGGGACTTATCCCCCGATGCACCCGTCTACCGTCACAGATCTGCTTCAACGCCACCGACAGCCATCGCACCCCCGATGCCTACATGGCGCCGCAAGAGAGGTGGTACTTCATATCTCCTCAACTTTTTGATCTCAACCAAAAAATAGATCTTAACTTGGTTTTTTTAAGTGGAGACAGTAGGAAAGGCTCCTACTGCATATATATTGAAATAACAAAGAGCTATTACATGGTGCTAATTACAGAGGGTGGTAGTGAAAGTCTAGAACTAAAATCTAGACCAAGTACTATGGAGGGTCCTGTGGCCGCAAGCCTCTGTAGCCTAAAAACATCGAATATCAAGATAAATCGGGAGTTCCGCCGCCGCAAGCCTCTGTAGCCACCAAAAACCTCTCGGGAGTCTGTTCCGGCACCCTGTCGGAGGGGGAACCCATCACCAGTGGCCATCTTCATCATCCCGGCGCTCTCCATGATGAGGATGGAGTAGTTCACCCTCGGGGCTGAGGGTATGTACTAGTAGCTATGTGTTTGATTTCTCTCTTTCGTGTTCTTGATTTGGCACGATCTTGATGTATCACGAGCTTTGCTATTATAGTTGGATCCTATGTTTGTTCTCCCCCTCTACTCTCTTGTAATGGATTGAGTTTTCCCTTTGAAGTTATCTTATCAGATTGAGTCTTTAAAGATTTGAGAACACTTGATGTATGTCTTGCCGTGCGTATCTATGGTGACAATGGGATATCACGTGATTCACTTGATGTATGGTTTGGTGATCAACTTGCGGGTTCCGCCCATGAACCTATGCATAGGGGTTGGCACATGTTTTCGTCGTGATTCTCCGGTAGAAACTTTGGGCCACTCTTTGAGGTTCTATGTGTTGGTTGAATAGATGAATCTGAGATTGTGTGATGCACATCGTATAATCATACCCACGGATACTTGAGGTGACATTGGAGTATCTAGGTGACATTAGGGTTTTGGTTGATTTGTGTCTTAAGGTGTTATTCTAGTACGAACTCAAGGGCTGTTTGTGACACTTATAGGAATAGCCCAACGGATTGATTGGAAAGAATAACTTTGAGGTGGTTTCGTACCCTACCATAATCTCTTCGTTTGTTTTCCGCTATTAGTGACTTTGGAGTGACTCTTTGTTGCATGTTGAGGGATAGTTATATAATCCAATTATGTTATTATTGTCGAGAGAACTTGCACTAGTGAAAGTATGAACCCTAGGCCTTGTTTCCTATCATTTCAATACCGTTTACACTCACTTTTACCACTTGTTACCTTGCTGTTTTTATATTTTCAGATTACAAAAACCTATATCTACCATCCATATTGCACTGTATCACCAACTCTTACAGAACTAGTGCACCTATACAATTTACCATTGTATTGGGTGTGTTGGGGACACAAGAGACTCTTTGTTATTTGGTTGCGGGGTTGCTTGAGAGAGACCATCTTCATCCCTCGCCTCCCACGGATTGATAAACTTAGGTCATCCACTTGAGGGAAATTTGCTACTGTCCTACAAACCTCTGCACTTGGAGGCCCAACAACGTCTACAAGAAGAAGGTTGTGTAGTAGACATCAGTGGTTTAAATATAATCCTCATGTTGAAGTGAAAGTAGTTGCACCTATTACAGTTGAAGAAAAGACTGTCACCTATAGTGATCCTATTGTTCCTACTACTTATGTTGAGAAACCTCCTTTTCCTGTTAGGATAAAGGATCATGCTAAAGCTTCAACTGTTGTTCGCAAGAGTAATACTAGAACTTATACACCTCCTGAGCAAATCAATGTTGAACCTAGTATTGCTATGGTTAAAGATCTCTTGGATGATGATTTAGATGGGCATGTTATTTATTTCTGTGGTGAGACTGCTAATATTGCTAGACCAAATACTAAGATACATAGACCTGTCGTAGGCATGCCTGTTATTTCTGTTAAAATAGGAGATCATTGTTATCATGGCTTATGTGATATGGGTGCAAGTGCTAGTGCGATACCTTATGATCTATATAAAGAAATTATGCATGACATTGCACCCACTGAATTAGAAGACATTGATGTTACTATTAAACTTGCTAATAGGGATACCATTAAACCCTTTGGGATTGTTAGAGATGTTGAAGTTTTGTGTGGGAAGGTTAAATACCATGCTGATTTTCTTGTTCTTGGTTCCCCACAAGATGATTTTTGTCCCATTATTTTTGGTAGACCCTTCTTGAAAACAGCTAGTGCTGTGATTGATTGTGAAAAAGATACTGTCACCGTTGGCATAGATGGTATGTCTCATGAGTTTAATTTTGCTAAGTTTCGTAGACAACCTCGTGACAGGGAACCACCTAGTAAGGATGAGATTATTGGTCTTGCTTCCATTTTTGTGCCTCCTACTAATCCGTTAGAACAATATTTGCTAGACCATGAAAACGATATGTTTATGAAGGAAAGAAGGGAAATAGATGAAGTGTTCCTTAAACAGGAACCTATGCTGAAACATAACCTTCCCGTTGAAATTCTTGGGGATCCTCCTCCACCCAAGGGTGATCCTGTGTTTGAACTCAAACCATTACCTGATAATCTTAAGTATGCTTATCTTGATGAAAAGAAAATATATCCTGTTATTATTAGTGCTAACCTTTCAGAGCAAGAAGAAGAAAGATTATTGAAAACTCTGAAGAAGCACCGAGCAGCTATTGGATATACTCTGGATGATCTTAAGGGCGTTAGTCCCACGTTATGCCAACACAAAATTAAATTGGAGGACGATGCCAAACCAATAAGAGATCCTCAACGACGACTAAATCCCAAGATGAAAGAAGTGGTAAGAAAGGAGATACTAAAGCTCCTTGAGGCAGGTATTATTTATCCCATTGCTGGTAGTGAATGGGTAAGTCCTGTCCATTGTGTTCCTAAAAAGGGAGGTATTACCATTGTTCCTAATGATAAAGATGAATTGATCCCGCAAAGAATTATTACAGGTTATAGGATGGTAATTGATTTCCGTAAGTTAAATAAAGCTACCAAGAAAGATCATTACCCTTTACCTTTTATTGATCAAATGCTAGAAAGACTATCCAAACACACACATTTCTGCTTTCTTGATGGTTATTCTGGCTTCTCTCAAATACCCGCGTCAGCGAAGGATCAATATAAAACTAATTTTACTTGCCCTTTTGGTACTTTTGCTTATAGACGTATGCCTTTTGGTTTATGTAACGTACCTGCTACCTTTCAAAGATGCATGATGGCTATATTCTGTGATTTTTGTGAAAAGATTTGTGAGGTATTCATGGATGATTTCTTCGTTTATGGATCCTCTTTTGATGATTGTTTGAGCAACCTTGATCGAGTTTTGCGGAGATGCGAACACACTAGTCTCTCCTCAATTGGGAAAAGTGTCACTTTATGGTTAACGAAGGCATTGTTTTGGGGCATAAGATCTCCGAGAGAGGTATTGAAGTTGATAAAGCCAAAGTTGATGCTATTGAAAAGATGCCATGTCCCAAGGACATAAAAGGTATAAGAAGTTTCCTTGGTCATGCCGGTTTTTATAGGAGGTTCATTAAGGACTTTTCTAAAATCTCTAGGCCTCTGACTAATTTATTGCAAAAATATATTCCTTTTGTCTTTGATGATGATTGCGTAGAAGCATTTGAAATACTCAAGAAAGCTTTGATCACTGCACCTATTGTTCAGTCACCTGATTGGAATTTACCTTTTGAAATTATGTGCGATGCTAGTGATTATCTTTGTCAGGTGCTGTTCTAGGGCAAAGAGTTGATAAGAAATTGAATGTTATCCAGTATGCTAGTAAGACTCTTGATATTGCCCAGAGAAATTATGCTACTACTGAAAAAGAGTTCTTAGCAGTTGTGTTTGCATGTGATAAATTTAGACCTTATATTGTTGATTCCAAAGTTACTATTCACAGTGATCATGCTGCTATTAAATATCTTATGGAAAAGAAAGATGCTAAGCCTAGGCTCATTAGATGGGTTCTCCTGCTCCAAGAATTTGATTTTCACATACCAGCAAAAGAAAAAGTTCTTTTATGATTTAAGACATTACTTTTGGGATGACCCACACCTTTATAAAGAAGGAGTAGATGGTGTTATTAGACGTTGTGTGCCTGAGCATGAACATGAACAGATTCTACCTAAGTGTCACTCTGAATCTTATGGAGGACACCACGCTGGAGATAGAACTGCACACAAGGTACTACAATCTGGTTTTTATTGGCCTACTCTCTTCAAAGATGCTCGTAAGTTTGTCTTACCTTGTGATGAATGCCAAAGAGTAGGTAACATTAGTAGATGTCAAGAAATGCCTATGAATTATTCTCTTGTTATTGAACTGTTTGACGTTTGGGGCTTTGATTATATGGGACCTTTTCCTGCCTCCAATGGTTATACACATATTTTAGTTGCTGTTGATTACGTTACTAAGTGGGTAGAAGCTATTCCAACTAGTAGTGTTGATCATAACACTTCTATTAAAATGCTTAAAGAAGTTCTTTTTCCGAGGTTTGGAGTCCCTAGATATCTTATGACTGATGGTGGTTCACATTTTATTCATGGTGCTTTCCATAAGATGCTTGCTAAGTACGATGTCAATCATAGAATAGCATCTCCTTATCATCCGCAGTCTAGTGGTCAAGTAGAGTTGAGAAATAGAGAGCTCAAATTAATTTTGCAAAAGACTGTGAATAGATCTAGAAAGAATTGGTCCAAAAAACTTGATGATGCATTATGGGCCTATAGAACTGCATACAAAAATCCTATGGGTATGTCTCCATATAATATGGTTTATGGAAAAGCGTGTCATTTGCCTCTTGAACTTGAACACAAAGCATATTGGGCTATTAAAGAGCTCAATTATGACTTCAAACTTGCCGGTGAGAAGTGGTTGTTTGATATTAGCTCACGTGATGAATGGAGAACTCAAGCCTATGAGAATGCCAAGCTATTCAAAGAAAAAGTCAAACGCTCTCATGATAAGAGGATACAAAAGCGTGAGTTTAATGTAGGAGATTATGTGTTATTATTCAACTCTCGTTTAAGATTTTTTGCAGGAAAACTTCTCTCAAAATGGGAAGGTCCTTGCGTTATCGAGGAGGTCTATCGTTCTAGTGCCATAAAAATCAACAACTTCGAAGGCACAAGTCCAAGGGTGGTAAACGGTCAAAGAATTAAACATTATATTTTAGGTAATCCTATCAATGTTGAAACTAATATTATTGAAACCGTAACCCCTGAGGAATACATAAGGGACACTTTCCAGAATGTTCCAGACTCCGAAAAGGAATAGGTATGTGGTACGGTAAGTAAATCGACTCCAAAACAACTCCAACGGCAATTTTTATCAGTTTTGGAATATTTAAGAATTTTAGGAAGAAAGAAGTAGTCCGAAAGGGACACGAGGCCTCCACGAGAGTGGAGGCCCCCCCTACTGGGTGCGCCCCCTGTCTCGTGGGCACCTCGTGTGCCTCCCGGACTCTGTTTCTTGCACATTACGTATTTTGGTCGGTAACAATTCATTATATATACTCCCGAAGGTTTTGACCACCGTATCATGCAAATATCCTCTGTTTTTGTTTCGAGCTGTTTCTGTTTCAGGTCTAGAGCATCATGTCGTGTCCAAGCGCTCCCAAGGACAAGTTTTTCGAGAGGGTTATCAACCCCTATCTTGCGGAATTGCTGCAACACCCTCAAACCATTGAGATGCGTGAGGGGGTGCTGCGCATCCTCGATGTGGAGGGACCAAGGCATACCGGAAGCGTGGAGACAAAGCTCGAAGCCGTGGAGCAGCAAGTTTTCAAGTGCCAAGGGATGGTGGAGCGTGGACTCAACGCCAACCAGATGATGATCACGGAGTTCACCAACAACCACAAGCTGGATGCCAAAGTCATTGGGGAGACCATCTTCAAGCTTCAAGAGAAAATCGAGCACCTCCAAGCCCAGATCTATGACCTGCAAAACCAGAACTGTGAGTATGAATATAGATTCAAGAGGATGAGTTTGGCTGCAGATTTAAGGATCCCGGAGACTCGATGATCCTTCTATGATGGAGAGTCTATGCCTTGGAAGACGGACGACAAGCCTACGTCATCAACAACTCCTACTTCACCACCTCCGAGGATATAATCACATGGGTATGGGCACTCCCCTTGGCAACTGCCAAGCTTGGGGGAGGTGCCCCGGTATCGTATCACCATCACACTCCTATCTTTACCGTTTTATTTAGTTCGATCCCTTTTAGTAGTATGTTGATCTAGTAGATTGAAGTTTTGATATCAAGTAGTTTTGAGTTTTGCTTTGTGATCTCTTTTTGTAATCGAGTCCGTGAGCTATCTATAATAAAGATTAGTGTTGAGTCAAGGGCTTTGCTATGTTGCCATGATCTTGAGAAAGTAGAATAGAAAAAGAAAAGAGTTCATATTAATCTTATGGATAGTGATGACTTCACATATAGAAAGTATGAGGCATAAAAGTTGTTGAGAGTTGATAAACGTAGTCTTGGTCATCGTTGCAATTAATAGGAAGTGATAAGGAAAGAGGGGTTCACATATAAATATATTATCTTGGACACCTTTTATAATTGGGAGCACTCATTAAGTATGACATGCTAAAAGAGTTGACGTTGGACAAGGAAGACAACGTAATGGTTTATGTTTTCCGACATCCCAGTTAAAGTATATTATCATGACCTTCCAAACATGTTGAGCTTACCTTTCCCCCTTATGCTAGCCAAATCCCTTGCACCAAGTAGAGATATTACTTGTGCTTCCAAATATCCTTAAACTCAGTTTTGCCATGGGAGTCCACCATACCTACCTATGGATTGAGTAAGATCCTTCAAGTAAGTTGTCATGTTGCAAGCAATAAAAATTGCTATCTAAATATGTATGCCTTATTAGTGCAGAGAAAATAAGCTTTGTACGATCTTGTTGTGGAAGTAATAAAAGCGACGGTATCGCATAATAAAGGTCCACATACAAGGGGCAATATAAAGTGACGTTCTTTTGCATTAAGATTTTGTGCATTAACCCTAAACGCACATGACAACCTCTGCTTCCCTCTGCGAAGGGCCTATCTTTTTACTTTATGTTTTTACTTTATGCTTGAGTCAAGGTGTTCCTCACCTTTCCCTTTTTCATTTTATCCTTTGGCAAGCTCCTCGTGTTTGAAAGATCATGGTATATATATCAAATTGGATGTAAGTTAGCATGGGCTATTATTGTTGACATCACCTAAAGGTGAATACGTTGGGAGGCAACACAATAAGCCCCTATCTTTCTCAGTGTCCGGCTGAAACTCCATAACCACAAGTATTGCGTGAGTGTTAGCAATTATAGAAGAGTACAAGATAGTTTAGTATGTGAACTTGTTGAAAAGCTCTATTGTTGACTCTTTCTGATGTTACGATAAATTGCAATTGCTTCAATGACTGAGATTATAGTTTGTTAGTTCTCAATGGAGTTTTTGAACCATACTTGACACTGTGAATTGATTGTCACTTGAGCATGGGAAATCATATCATAGAATCTATATATATTGCTGTTATAAGAATGATCATGATGCCCTCATGTCCGTATTTTATTTTTATCGACACCTCTATCTCTAAACATGTGGACACATTTTTCGATATCGGCTTCCACTTGAGGACAACCGAGGTCTAAGCTTGGGGGAGTTGATACGTCCATTTCGCATCATGCTTTTATATCAATATTTATTGCATTATGGGCTGTTATTACACATTATATATCAATACTTATGGCTATTCTCTCTTATTTTACAAGGTATACCATGAAGAGGGGGAATGCCGGCAGCTGGAATTCTTGCCGGAAAAGGAGCAAACATTGGAAACCTATTCTGCACTGCTCCAAAAATCATGTAACTCCACGAAACATCTTTTTGGAATTAATAAGAATTATTGGGAGAAAGAAATACACCAGGGGGCCCACACCTCATCCAGGAGAGTGGGGGGCGTGCCCGCCCTACTGGGCGCGCCCCCTGTCTCCTGGACCCCCTGGTGGGCCCCCGGTGTCCATCTTTTGCTATATTAGAGCTTTTACCCTGGAAAAAATCAGGGGTAAGCTTACGGACGAAACTCCGCCGCCACGAGGCGGAACCTTGGCGGAATCAATCTAGGGCTCCAGCGGAGCTGTTCTGCCGAGGACACTTCCCTCCGGGAGGGGGAAATCATCACCAACGTCATCACCAACGATCCTTCCATCGGGAGGGGGTCAATCTCCATCAACATCTTCACCAGCACTGTCAGTACCCCGATTCCAAGTCACATCGATCTAGCTGGTAACACCTCATATCACTTTGCGGCCTCACGCACGGTATTCCCACGGGTGTCGCCTTACCATGTCCTAGGACCGTTTGCGCCTTTTGGCTCACGTATATGATAGTGTCGCTAGCATCCATATGGCAGAGAACCCAGGCAGACATGGCTAGTCGTGAACCCAAAGCGGCGCTAACCCATGGGGACAGGCATACATGAGTCAACTTCGAGCATGTCGGTCATCGTGATGCGAATCAGGCTGTAACCTTTGGGCTAATAGGACTCGGTAACCCGGGTTGTAGCAGGCTAGGCAGGACTCCGGATGTCACCAGCGTGACATTTCCCGAAGGGATAGACACGAACGAAGTGAAACACATGCCGGCCAGATCAAGTGTCACGGCGGTAGTCTTTGGGCTAGCAGGACTCCGGTGAACCGGGCTGTAGCGGACTACTATGGCTCATGGAAGCACTAGTCTACATTTCCCCATAAGAGAGGCTGGCAAGGATAAACAACTAGATTGTCGGATCCCACACATACCAAGAATTTCAATCATACACACAATATGCTCGATATGTGTAAATACAACATGGCATCACAACATAACTCTACGACTCAAAGTATTTATTCATTAGGCTCCGAGGAGCCAAGTATTACAAACATGGGTCTCATGACCCAGCATTCAGAGCATACAAGTCAAAGCACATGCGGAAGCTTAACATGTCTGAGTACACACATCTACAAATGAAAAAGGCTGAGAAGCCTGACTATCTACCAGATCTTGCCGAGGGCACAAGATCATAGCTGAGGTAACAAGCTAAACGTCGAAGTCCACACGGAACTACTAGCGAGACCGAAGTCTCTCTGCAAAACATAAAATAGGCAAACGTGAGTACAAATGTACCCAACGAGACTTACATTAGAACTAACTACATATGCATCGGTATCACCAAAGGGGTGGTCTAGTTTAACTACAACAAGCCAACTTTGACGCGGTGGCTATCCTGAACTACGACTGCAAGTAACTCTTTTGAGGTGGCGCACACGAGTCCACATATTCACCATACCAATACACCACTATAAATCCGCTCCCGTCTACCTACGAGAACGCCATCCATAGCACTCACGCTTATCTTGCGATTTTTAGAGTATCCACTTTCACTTGTCTATGAACTGTACAGGCAACCCAGAAGTCCTTTACCGCGGACACGGCTATTCGAATAGATAATGTCAACCCTGCAGGGGTGTACTTCTTCACACACGCTCTCACCACTTATCGTCGTTTACACGACATGTACTCGGCAACCTTCAAGTGGAAGCCCAGCGAGGGCGTCAGCCACGACCTGACTAACCACACAAGTCTCTCGTCCAGGTTTATCGCCTATTCGGATTCCATCCGCAAGGAGATCCAGCCGGGGTGTCGCTCACGGCCCCAAACGATGTGTGCAGGGTTTCCAAGTCCACCATCCGGGTGCCACTTGGTACACCAGGCCACTGTGCCTAGTCTGTCCCAAGCCCACCTGTACCGGGTGCCACTTGGTAGACTACTAACACTACCTACAAACACCAGAAACTAGTTGCAACTCCTGGACAGAGATCATGTTGATTAATAAGTCGAGAGGGGTCGAGTTACCGGAACCCAATGTGTGGTAGTAACTGTTCATGGATCACAAACACAGAACTCAGTTCCTGAGGACGGTTTCAATGAGACAACCCACCATGTAAACCTACATGGCCTCTCACCGCTACCTTTACCAAATCGTGTTCACACACTTAGCTCACACACCGTAGGACATGTTCATCACGTTCCAATTCATCCCCGATGAATCAGACCTGACACAACTCTAAGCAATAGCAGGCATGACAAACAAGCATGAATGAGTAGGCACATCAGGGCTCAAACAACTCCTACTCATGCTAGTGGGTTTCATCTATTTACTGTGGCAATGACAGGTCATGCAGAGGATAAAGGGGTTCAACTGCCGCAACAAGTAACAAATGAATCATTGTTGTCCTAATGCAGTAAAAGAGAGCAGGAGCGAGAGAGTGGGATTGTACCGGCATGAACAAGGGGGGTTTTTCTTGCCTGGCACTTCTGAAGATAGCATTGGGTCTTCATCAGTGTTAACGATCACATCGTCGGAACAACGTCTACCGAGGGGGAACAACACCGGCAAACAGAGAGAAAACACAATCAATGCAATGCACAATATGATGCATGAACATGGCATGTATATGTGATGTTGTTTGTGCTAATGCAAACAACAACAAGTTTAATGGAGCTCATTTGAATCAAGGATTCAAATGCAACTCCAAACTTAAGCATTTTAAATGCCCTTTATGTGTTTTCATCTATACAGCAGGTTTAGGTTCGTTTGTCATGAATGAAACTAGTACATATGGATATATTGAATTTTTCTGATAATTTTTCATATATAACTTATTTCATTCTGAGCTACGGTTATTTTTCTATGATTTTTAGAAGTTTGGGGTATTTTATGAAAATAAATAAATCAAATAGATTTATTTAAAATCCAGAAAGGCATTACCGCGTCAGCACTACGCCAGGATGACGTCATCAAGTCAGGAGCGGCTGGTCCAGGTCAAACCTGACCTGTGGGGTCCACTAGTCAGTGACCCAGTGCTGCGTAGCGTCACAGACAGGTGGGGTCGGGTCAACGGCCACATCAGCAAGTCAGCCTTGACGCGTGGGTCTGCTGGTTTTGTTAATTAATCTAACTTAAATCTAACTAGCGGCTTAATTGGGCAGCTGGGCCCATTGTCAGTGTCTAGGGAGTGGGGTTAATTAGTGGTGTTAGCTGCTAATGATGGCGCCACATCATCATCGCTGGATCTACGCCGGCGATGAACAAACCGACGACGAGAGCTCGTCGGGACGGAAGTTCGTCGCACTGCTGGCACCAGGAAGGGGCTCTCGCTCGTCCGCATCCAAATGACCGGACGGAAGGCTGCGGGGTGGCTGGAAACGATGCCGGCGATGACCTCGCGTGGCGGCGCACACACGGGCTCATCGGGGAGGAGGCTACGGAGCACGGGCAAGCAAGCTGAAGCTTTCTACGGCCATTTGGGAGCGCCAGGAGGACGGTAGCGTCCTCGGGCTCTACCTGTTCAAGCTCTGGACTTGTCGGCGACACGGCCGACGACGGTGAGCTCTCGGTGCTCATGGGGAAAAGCGCTACAGAAAGAAATCGACGACGGTTCCAGGGGGAAAACAATGCTGTGCTCACAGTGAGTTTGTCGACGGTCTCAACGGGCTCGGGGAGGCGTCTGCGACGGTGAATCGGCCACGGGGATCACCGGACAGAAGCGGTGATGAAGATGACGGGGCCGGCGTTCTGCTGCTCCTGGAGTTGCGTGCGTCGACAATGAGAGGAAGAGAGGGACGGCGGAGCTCGGGAATATGGTGGTTGGATGAGGGGGTCTCGGTAGCCACGGTGGACGGCGACAGTGGTGACGGCTCCGTTCGGTGGTGAGAGAAAGGGGTCCAGGGGAGAGGATGAGGGCGAGGGAGAGCGAGAGGGGCCCGGGGGGGGGGGGGTGCGTGTCAATGCCAGAGAAGTCCAGGGCGAAGCGGCAAGCAGGAGGTGGCCGTCGGTGTTCGTGCGGCGTCTTTGGCGCCTTGACACACACCCTCCTGCTGGCGAGAGGTTGAAGACAGATGGGAGAGAGGAGGAGGTGGGCTGGGCCTAGCTGGGCCGGGTCTGTTCGGCCACCGAGTAAGTGGACCAAAGTAGTTTACATTCTTTTATAGTTTTCTGTTTCCTGTTTTTTTATTTAATCTTTTGCCACTGTTTTGAATTCAGAACAATTCAAACAATGCCAAAAACTCCTCTGAATATTTTTGTTTTGCTAGATGGACTTTTCCAAAAGCTCATAAAATATTTAAGGGGCATTTGAAGTTATATTCTAATTATATGAATATAATTCAAATTCAAATAGCTAATGATTTAAATTCAAATTCCCAAAATTAAGTCCATAAAAATGTTCAATATTTTTGGTTGGGGCGTAACCCTTGCCAAAATATCAAACATTTAATAAAGGCATTTTGGAAACAATGAATGAGATTTTAGGGGTTTTGCCCTTCTTTTATTTAAGTTTTGAGGCTTCCAAAATTCCTCAGTTCAACTTTCAGAAATTTAACATGATGCATGAATGGTTTAAAGCAACTAGTTACAAGCAATGCTAGGGCTGTGACAACTCATCCCTACTAAACAAGAATCTCGTCCCGAGATTCAAGACGTGAGGTAAGAAGATAAAGGGGACACTAAGCTAGCACGATCTTCATGATCCAACTGTCCTTCTCAAGGATGTTGATTTATTGCTGCAATTGATTTTGACGTCTTTGCTTTCGAGATCTTCATCCAGCATGATGGCGACAGAGAGAAACTCTACATGAATTGATCTCCTCGAAGATCGAGCACTCAGGATCAACTCATGGAGTGAGACATCAGATCAACTCTTGAGCTGAGACTCAAACACATACATCGAGAGAGGTGGATAGTAACAGATGACGAGGGTTCAATTTGGTAAGCATAACGCTTAAGTAAGATGGTGCAAGGTTTCAAAGTAGCGAGGAATATTTGCCATGATTCCATAACGGGGCACCTTAGAGAAGGTGACTCGTAGAATTATCCCTTAAGTGGCAAAAAGAATTACTTTTGATACATGGATCGCTCTAAACCAGCCTAAGGCAGTTCACCAACAATCGTTTGGTGGAGTGCGAAGGAATGGCGTACTCGGATCGTAAAGGAAACTATGGTTATAGAACAACTCGGTAAACGGGAGGCACATTCCAATTGATACCGAGGATATAACCTAGTGACTGAGTGTGCCCTCAAGAACTTGAGCATTTCATACCCATCAAGGTTTTACCAACATCCGGGTCAAGGATCCTGGCAACACAACATACTACCATGATGATCAGTGATGGACGATGCAGATGCAAAGGAAGATAACACCTTCTCAGATTTCACCTTAGCAATGCCATGGTCACAAAATATGGATAATCGACCGAGAGACATTTAGCACTCCACTTCTAATGTTCTCCTTGATGTACCAGCTTAACCCAATACCGATTGATCGGAACATCAAGTAAAGGTCCTGACTTCGGAGAACAAAGGATCCATAAGGAACAACTTCTAAAATAAGTCGCACGACATCCTTATGGAGAGGATGGTCAACTTGCTCAGTTAAGATGCTACAATAATAGATCTTCAGCTAGGTGTGTCGGCCAACATCAACCTTGTCGGGACCTACATCATAGATATTGGAATAGTTCCAACCATCATATCTGCCTGAGATTCAGATCTGGTTGGTGTTAGAATATTCCAGACTCGTCAAGTCCAGAAAGGAAAATTAAAGTTTGCAACAAAAATCGATGAGATGAAGTTGCGAGATTCTCGGGTAATGAACTACGGTAGTCAGCTCCAAAACATGAGCTGGTTCTGCTACAAGCATGTGAACACGCTGTCCCAGACAAGCATGACTGAGGGAGTCCCGGACTAGGGGGTGTCCGGATAGCCGGACTATCGTCACGGCCGGACTCCAAGACTATGAAGATACAAGATTGAAGACTTCGTCCCGTGTCCGGATGGGACTTTCCTTGGCGTGGAAGGCAAGCTTGGCGATACGGATATGTAGATCTCCTACCATTGTAACCGACTACTGTAACCCTAACCTATCCGGTGTCTATATAAATCGGAGGGTTTTAGTCCGTGGGACGAACAACAATCATACCATAGGCTAGCTTCTAGGGTTTAGCCTCCTTGATCTCGTGGTAGATCTACTCTCGTACTACCCATATCATCAATATTAATCAAGCAGGAGTAGGGTATTACCTCCATCGAGAGGGCATAAACCTGGGTAAAAACATCGTGTCCCTTGTCTCCTGTTACCATCCGCCTAGACGCCTTGCAGTTGGGACCCCTCCCCGAGATCCGCCGGTTTTGACACCGACATTGGTGCTTTCATTGAGAGTTCCTCTGTGTCGTCACCGATAGGCCCGATGGCTCCTTCGATCATCAACAACGAAGCGGTCCAGGGTGAGACTTTTCTCCCCGGACAGATCTTCGACGGATTCGAGCCGCAGCCAAGCGCGCCGCACTGTTTCGATGGGCATGATCTAGCTCTGCAGCGAGCGATTGCCACAGAGGCCGCACCGGCATTCGCTCGGCCCTTAATCCGGAGCCGGATTCCCGATCGAGGGCGAGTGGTTGGACACCGCCTCGGGGCTACAATCTCTATGGCGATTGAGCCGAACTCCATCCCTGTCGCTGCGAAGACCTCGACTCCGGTGCGGACTCCTCTCCGGACTCCGAACCCTCCAGCGCCCTTGCCAATCGAATCCGATTGGGCGCCCGTTATGGAGTTCACAACGCGGACATCTTTCAAAGACTCGCCCTTTGGCGACATTCTGAATTGCTAAAGTCTCTCCCTTTATCCGGAGAGCCACTGGCGGACTGCGGACAGGAAGGTTGGGATACGGACGGCGAAATTCAACACCCACCCACCACCCACTTTGTAGCCACTGCCGATGATTTAACCGACATGCTCGACTTCGACTCGAAGACATCAGCGGTATGGACGACGGCGCGGAGGCGACCAAGACCCAGCGCCTCTGAGGCACCGGAAGGCCACATCGTCATATGACATATACATGGTGGACATCCCAAAAGATGGGAACAGCGATGGAACAATGGAGGATGACCCTCCAAGAAACAGCCAAGCGCCCGGCGTCAAGCGCCCGCTCTAAATCCCGCCACAATAAAAACGGTGATTCCGCACGGAGATAATAACACCCCGGACAAAGGTTGAAGAGAACCCCTCCAAAGAGGACTCAGCGCAGGAGGAGGGAGAATCAAGTCCCGCACGACAGTGCGGCAGAAAGAGAGGTCGAGGACGATAACTATGCGCCTCCCTCCGAAGATGAGGCAAGCCTCGACGATGATGAATTTGTCGTGCCTGAGGACCCTGCCGAACAGGAGCGTTTCAAACGCAGGTTATAGCCACGACAAGCAGCCTCAAGAAAAAGCAGCAACAGCTTAGAGCTGATCAAGACACGCTAGGCAGCGGATGGACTGAGGTCCTTGCAGCCAAGAGTACGAACTCGAACGCCCTCAAAAGCTACCCCAAACGCAGGCCGTTGCCTTGACTAGACGAGGAAGCACCCAAGTCGCGCGCCACGACATGGCGAGCCACCCCTGCGGGCCGCTGACGAAGCCTCTCTCAGCCCTCCGCTCAAGCCACACCCCGACGCCGCTCAAAAAGTACCAAGGCACGGGAAAACGCGCCGGACTTGCGAGATATATTGGAGGATAAGGCAAAACATACAAGATCGATCTACAGATCGCGTGGGCGCCCAACGACGCGGGATGATTACCGTCGCCGGATCTGACAAACTGGCGGGCGAACACGATGAGACAAAGCTCACATGAGCTACGTCGTGATATAGCCCAATACAGAGGCTCCGCACACCCACTATGCTTCACAGATGAAGTAATGGATCATCAAATCCCTGAGGGCTTCAAGACCGTAAACATCAAATCATACGATGGTACTACAGATCCTACGGTCTGGATCGAGGATTATCTCCTCCATATCCACATGGCCCCCGGTGATGATCTACATGCCATCAAATACCTCCCACTCAAGCTTAAAGGACCAGCTCGGCATTGGCTCAACAGCTTGCCGGCCAGAATCAATTGGTTGTTGGGAGGACACGGAAGCCGCATTCCTTGATAACTTCCAGGCACATATGTGCGACCACCCAGACGCCGATGACCTTAGCCACATAATTCAGCAGCCGGAAGAATCGGCCGGGCAATTACGGACACGGTTCCTCACAAAGAAAAATCAAATCATTGGTATCCGGATGCAGAGGCCCTTGCAGCCTTCAAACATAACATCCATGACGAGTGGCTTGCCCGACACCTAGGACAGGAAAAGCCGAAATCTATGGCAGCCCTCACAACTCTCATGACTCGCTTTTGTGCGGAGAGGACAATCAGCTAGCTCGAAGCAACAACCGCCAAACATCACGATAGTCCGGATACCAAGGACAGCAATGGCAGGTCGTGGTCGCAACAAGAACAAGCGCGCGTGCATTAACGGCGATAATATCAAGATACGGCCGTCAATGCCAGATTCGAGAGGCTCTAAACCCGGTCAGCGGAAGAAGCCATTCAAAAGAAATACCCAGGGCCCGTCCAACTTGGACCGAATACTCGATCGCTTGTGCCAGATACATGGCACCCCCGAAAAACTAGCCAATCACACCAACATGGACTATTGGGTGTTCAAGCAAGCAGGCAAGTTAAGTGCCGAACTCAATGACAAGGGGCTGCATAGTGATGACGAGGAAGAGCCCCGGCCGCCGAACAATAGAGGACAGAAGGGTTTTCCCACGCAAGTGCGGACGGTGAACATGATATACGCAACCCATATACCCAAAAGGGAGCGGAAGCGTGCACTAAGGGACGTATGCGATGGAGCCACGCCCAGTTCAACCCATGGTCTTCCTGCCCGATCACCTTCGATCGAAGGACCACCCCACTAGCATCCGTCACGGCGGTTTCGCCGCATTGGTTCTTGACCCAATTATCGACAGATTTCACCTAACCGTAGTCCCGATGGACGGCGGCAGCAACTGAACCTGCTTTATCGTGATACAAAGGCGCAAAATGGGCATAGACCCTCAAGGATTAAACATACAAAGACAACCTTTAAAGGCATCATACCGGTGTAGAGGCCGGTTATGCGGGCTCGGTTACACTCGAAGTGGTCTTCGGATCCCGGATAACTTCCGGCGAAGAGTTAATCTTTGACATCGTCCCATTCCGCAGCGGCTATCATGCACTGCTCGGACGAACCGCATTTGCAAAGTTCAATGCGGTGCCGCACTATGCATACCTCAAGCTCAAGATGCCAGGCCCTCGAGGAGTAATCACGGTCAATGGAAACACCGAACACTCTCTCCGAACGGAGGAGCACACGGCGGCCCTCGCGGCAGAGGTACAAAGCAGCGTCTCACAGCAACTCTCGAGTCCGGCCATCAAGCGTCCGGACACTGTCAAGTGCGCCCGGAGTAACCTACATCAAGACCGCCTGGCACGATTCAAGCACGCGTAGCAATCCGGCCCCAACCCCAGCCCTCACGAAATTGCGAAGCTATTGTTACGCGTACATAATTACGTTCTGGAGAGACCATGGGCATATGGGGAGGGGCAAGACCACGGCACGGCCAGAATGCGGCTCGACCGCACCAGGGGCTCCCGATGGTGTCATTCTTTTTCTTTTTTCCTTTTTCTTACTTTCAGGACTCCGTCTTTCGTAAGTCCCGTCCCACTAGAATCGCCGAACTCACGATGCAACAGCCGAGAAGCGGATAAGCCACGTCAAGTGTTCAGTGGTCTTTGTTACGAGCATTATACCTATTTTACATACCATCCCGCAGCTTACCCCTGGAGGGGACATGTTAGATAGTCCCATCCCTTGCTTATCGCACTATTTGTATCGTTCTGCTTTCATTGCAGTACCTTCTTTGAATAAACAATACATAGCTTTTGCTTATTATTGCTCTACTTCCTTTATCTATACATATGTTCATTTCACAACATGTTGCAACCATACACTTTGGTACGACCAATACACCAGGGGCTTAAGTATCCCAAAATTATGGTGTGAGAAGTCCGAACACTTTCACAAGTGCGGCACCCCGAACTTATAGCATTATATGAATCGGCTCCGAATCATGTCTTGGGTCAATAGTTGGGTTTGCCCGGCTCCGTGTTTTGGTACCTTACGTTCCGTTATATCGGCTAAGGTAGCACGGGAGAACCACTGCGATTGTGCCCCAGCTTGAGTTGGGTCGAGCACCTCGGTGCAGAAAGCTAAAACTGACCGTCATGATAGGGCGAGAGCCGGTCGCTGTTCGAGAGGTTTTTTCGGGTCCCTAAAGACTTATGCTGCTTAGAGCGAGGAACCGGAATTGTCCGGCCAAGGCGTGGATAGCGCCCCGAATTCGGTCTTCCGAACACTAGGGGCTTCGCTGAAATTTGAAATTATAGAATTCTATGGCTAAGTGAGAGTGTTCAAGCATTATAAGTCCGGTTGCCTTGTTTGTTGTGTTGAGAGCCTCCCTAGATGGACCCAAGAATGGGAACAAAAGTGCTCAAGTTTATCCCGAACACCCCAAAGACTGTGGCATGGGGGCTGAAATAACGACTTGCCATTTCTCAAATTTGATAAACAGCCACACAGAAGGTAATATTTTAAATTAATAAGCGTTGCTTAAGCGCATATGAACAAGTTTTCAGCGTCACGGATAACAAATGCGAGTTTATTCAAAACTACATCTTTGGAGCACTCATCCGCTATTCGGTGGCACCCTTGAGAGGCCCTCATAGTACATTTCAGGCGTGCGATGCTCATGGCCCTACGGTGGCCCGTCCGTCACAAGCCTCTCCGCATCCAGATTGCCCCAGTGCACTTTAGCACGGGCAAGGGCCCGACGGACACCTTCAATGCAGACGGAGCGCTTGATGACTGCAAGCCGTAGACAGGCATCCACCTGCCGCTGCACCAAGCCGAAGTAGCTCCCGGGCATGGTCTCCAATGTCCACCGCCGTGCTATAAGGCCCTTCATGGCCTGTTCGGCGACCTTGTGGAGCTCGACCAGCTGCTTCAGCTGGTCGCTCAGGGGCACCGGATGGTCGGCCTCAGCATACTGAGACCAGGACACCTTTTCTGTCGAGCTCCCCTCCTTGGTGCGGTAGAATGCGGCAGCATCAGACACACTACGGGGCAAATCTGCGAATGCTCCAGGAGAGCTCCGAATCCGGGTAAGTAATAGGTAATTCACTTTCACATGCTTGCTTTGCATAAAGAATGCCTTACCCGTCGCTATCTTCTTTAACGACTCAATTTCTTGGAGGGCTTTTTGGGCCTCGGCCTTAGCAGCTTTGGCACTCTCAAGAGCCGAGGCGAGCTCGGACTCTCGAGTCTTCGAGTCACGCTCCAAACTCTCGTGTTTTTCCACAAGAGCTTGGAGCTCTTGCCGTACCTTGGCCAGCTCGCCTCCCCTTCTCTCGCTCGGTGCGTTCCAGCCGCTTTGTTTCGGCCACGGACACCGCTTCCTTCAGGTCGCCACCTCGTTCGTTGCCCTGCAGTACCTAAGTTATTCCTGTTATTTTTTGCAACCAAAACCTTTTCTATAAGGTATTTCTTTAATAAGTTATTACTTACCTTCCTTGTCCTCGAGCTGCTTCTTGGCTTGTCCGAGCTCGATCTCGGACCGCTCGAGGTTACCTTCAATGCATTGACCTCCTCCATGATCGGTCGGAGAGGTCGGCAGCCGTAACCTGCATTCCCATATTGACATACTTACATTAGACTCCTGCGTATATCTTTTTAGATCCTTAGTCCGCTTTTCTTTCCTAACACCGAACTAAGCATCGAGAACTACCGTCTATGCGGTAATATTTTTACATATTCTAAACTTACCTCAAAGCACATTAGAAGGCTGGTGCAGGCTTGGTCGATCCGCTCTTGGCGGACTGAACTGTCGGATCACCGCACTCATCACAAAGGCGGTGCTCCTCCTGATGGAAGCGCTGTTAAGCGCCTCGAGAGTTATCCGGTGCCTCCGGTTGGACGGAGGACACCGGCGTCTTACCCTTCTTGCGAAGGATTGGCTGGCCGGACTTCGGAACCGCCGATGGTTCCAGCATGGAGTCCGGACGAGGGTCGGGCCTAGAGCCCCTGGGGGTCTTGCCCCCCACGCGCCTGGAGTCCAGGAGGTTGCCTTGTGGCACCTCCTGCGCCACCTCCTCTTGACCAAGCCCCTCTTGGGGCCCCACCGCAGCGTCGTCCGCAGCGTGAGGCGAGGAGGCAGTCGGAAGCGAGGTACTCTTCATTTCCGACGAGCCCAGGGACCCGCTTGATGAATCAGCGAACTCGCCCTTGGGCGGGCTGCACGGTTGTTCGACATTAGAGAACACTCTGCAATAATAAAAGGCCATGGGTATCCGGACACTTACGATCTTGCCAGGGGCTTGGCCCTTGTAGGCCAATCCTCCTCGTCGTCGTCGACGTTGGTGGAGAAGTCCGGAGGAAGGGTTCATCCCTTCTTGGACCCTCCGGCCTCCCGGTTAGGCGGCCTTCCTTTTCTTCTCCTCCCCGCCGGGGAGGAGCTTCTTCTTCTTCCTCCTCGTCTTGAGGAAGATTCTCGCTTGTAATCCGACAGACTGGCGTCGGAGCTCCTTCGAGTTCCGTGGCCTCCTTCTTAGCCTTCTTCTCGGCACCACATGGGGTGCCGGAGCCAGCAATCCGTCAATCAAGGCGTCCTCCGTCTTCCGGCAAAGGAGCCGGACAGTTAATCTGTCCGGACGTCTTCAACCGATCTGTCAAAGATTAGGGAGTTTTAGATCCCGCCTAGAGTCAATCTATGAAAAAGAGTCCCATAAAGGGTAAAATAACTTACCTCGCCGCTTGACGCCGCGAAGCTGTATCCGCGATCTTTGTTAGCGGATGCGGGGCTTCAGCGCCCTTGAACATCACCTTCCGAGCGTCTTCAGACGTAGTGTCAAGAGCCGCTCAAGGATCGGTCTTTGTGCGGATCGATCTCCCACTAATTGAAGGCCCGGTGTTGGCAGGGGAGAATCTGGCGGATGAGCATCACCTGGATTACGTCGACAAGTCTGAGATTCTTGTCCATCAGGTTTCGGACGCATGTTTGGAGTCCGGATAGCTCTTCCAAATTCCCCCACATCAGGCCCGTCTCATTCCATGATGAGAGCCGTGTGGGGAAGCCAGATCTAAATTAGGGGGCCGCCACCCATTCGGGGTCGCGTGGCTCGGTGATGTAGAACCACCCCGATTGCCACCCCTTTATTGTCTCCACGAAGACGCCCTCGAGCCATGGGACTTTGGCCATCTTGCCAACCATGGCGCCTCCGCACTTCGCTTGACGGCCGCCCACTACCTTCGCCCGGACGTTGAAGATCTTCAGCCATAAGCCGAAGTGGGGCTAGATGTAGAGGAAGGCCTCGCACACGACGATAAACGCCGAGATGTTGAGGATGAAATTTGGGGCCAGGTCATGGATGTCCAGGCCGTAGTAGAACATGAGCCCCCAGACAAATGGGTGAAGTGAAAAACCTGGTCCACGGAGGAAGTGGGGGAGAAACACCACCCTCTCATGGGGCCTGGGGGTTGGAATGAGCTGCCCCGCATTGGGCAGCCTGTGCGCGATGTCGCCGGACAAGTATCCGGCCTCCCGCAATCTTGTGATGTGCCCCTCCGTGACGGAGGAGGCCATCCACCCGCCTCCCGCTCCTGACATGGTTGGAGAAGGTCGAGGTGGGATGTGCGGACTTGGGCGTTGGAGCTCGAGTGCGCGGAAATGGATAAGCAAAGGAGGAAGAAGGCGTAGGTGAAAGGGTGGATCCTTATCCCCTTATATGGACGGACGGAGCTATGCGTCCCCCACCAGCCTAGTAAAACTCGCTTATCTCCCAAGCGCCGTAATCAATGGCGCGGATGGGTTACCCACGTCCGTATTGATGAGAATCCCGGAATAAGGGGGCACGATCTATGCTTTGATAAGGCGTGTCAAGGAAACTGCCTCGCTAAACGCCGCTTAGGTGGAACGGTAAAAAGCGATTCATATAAAGGCACGGGCGTGGTGTGATGTCACGCCCGCGGAATACGTCGGCAGATCTGTGCAAAAATTATTCTCTCTACGGTGTTATGTGGAACTTGTTTTGCAGAGCCGGACACTATCCTTGTGTTCAAAACCTTCTATGAAGTATTCGGAGGAGGAACCCGCCTCGCAATGCCGAAGACAATCAAGGCGCCGGACTCATCGTCATTGAAGCCTGGTTCAGGGGCTACTGAGGGAGTCCCGGACTAGGGGGTGTCCGGATAGCCGGACTATCGTCACGGCCGGACTCCAAGACTATGAAGATACAAGATTGAAGACTTCGTCCCGTGTCCGGATGGGACTTTCCTTGGCGTGGAAGGCAAGCTTGGCGTCTGGATATGTAGATCTCCTACCATTGTAACCGACTCTATGTAACCCTAACCTATCCAAAGGTCTATATAAACCGGAGGGTTTTAGTCCGTGGGGCGAACAACAATCATACCATAGGCTAGCTTCTAGGGTTTAGCCTCCTTGATCTCGTGGTAGATCTACTCTTGTACTACCCATATCATCAATATTAATCAAGCGGGGAGTAGGGTATTACCTCCATCGAGAGGGCCCGAACCTGGGTAAAAACATCGTGTCCCTTGTCTCCTGTTACCATCCGCCTAGACGCACAGTTCGAGACCCCCTACCCGAGATCTGCCGGTTTTGACACCGACAATGACCACATAGTAGTCTTATAATAAAATACTACCAAGTTCAGGTGGGGAACCATCATCGAGGATATCGAAGCCCTGTGCACTTAAATTAGACTTCTTTACCTAGAACAAGTCAATCAGTGGCTTGGTGTGCTACGGAATTCATATGGAGTGGAGGTAATTAATCTACCAAACCATAGTATACTTTGCACATGCATGACCGACTTGGGATGGTATCAGGGGGAACAAAAACAATCTTTCTCAAACTCACGGCGGCAACTTGCACCAAATGCACGTGAATCAGAGAAAGTCACTTCTTTCATCCAACATATTCTTCATGAATGGGACATGACGATAATGCTAATAAAAGTTTCCAACACTAGGTTGATGTTCAACATGAGTCATGGGGGAGACAAAATGCTGCTAATGGGCTCAACAACAACTCATCGGAATTTCCATATCACTGGACTTCCGCCATCATGTGAACACAGTGATAGTATTGGTCAGACCAAAAGATGTAATGGTGTATGCTCGAGGGATCAACCACAAGTAAGACCACATTACGAATATCGTTGGTTCTATCTTGATTTGACGATAGCCCACACTCAAATCAAGTTTTGAACAAGATAATAGATTCAACAACTGATCACGGGGATCAGTCGATGAAGATATCATCTTTCTTTAACACACACACACACTCAAGGATATCCCTTAGAGATGAACTAAGTCAGACAAGCTTTCATCTTCCAACTCTCCAAGTTGTTGTTTAGCTTAACCAACTAGCTCGGGGGTATCCAACACAGATTCTTGGAGAAAGGGTGGTTCACAAGAAACCAACTTGATCACGAGCTCAACATAACAGTCAGGGGACAACCTGGTAATACTTCCGAGAAGATATTCGGAAAATCACGAACCACCGATATGTTGCTAAGCTCGAGAACAATCTTGCTTTTCAGGGCAAGACGATATGATCAATAGAGCGAAGATTTGAAAGAATCCTAACTCATCGATCGAGGAGTGCACCAGGAGAATGGACTAGGTAGCACGATCAATCTTAGAATGATGATTCAATAACCAACATCCTAAGAATGTAATTATTGTCCTTTAACTACCAAGCAACAGAGTTGCTAGGAGCATTGATTTCACACACCACGATTCACTTGTCGGCATTCTGGTTGCAAGAACACGATACCGAGGAATGAATAATGATGGCGAGAAGTATCACTACATCAAGAATTCATAAGAGAAGGTGCAATTCTCATGACATTCCTGACATAAAGTGGGTAATACTTCAGGGTAGAACATACCAAAAGCTTGATTGCATTTGATCTGCGGAATACAACTGCTTTGACCCAATCCTAGAAATGGATGAGGTACTGGAGTTTGTTTCTCCTAGTCATTCTGAACTAGAATGGCTTGACTGACCACAAGAATGGTAGGCACCGATGAACGAATGCACGCATACTCTTGACTATCAATTGATAAACGAAGGTCAGAAGACAAACTAAAGGGGGACAACTCAATGGAACATATGATTTTCTGAGTTGTGGGTGCATAGATTAGTATGCCGAACCAAGTTCAACATTTCTTCCGGATAACCCATGCGGAAAGGTAGGACTGGCAGAGTCACAATATAGATTGGGGAACTCATCGGGAGCACTCTTGTTGTGATCTTTTGGTTCAAATAACTTCTGCCATAAGAAGTTCATGGTATTTGGAAGAAGGTAATACCACAGATCTCGAGGACTAATGCAAACGTTACTAATATCCTAAAGGAACTAGCAACACTATCAACATGAGGTAAGTAGGGTGAATCTCGGGTTTAGAGACCCAGGAGTAGAATACCCACTACTAAGTGGCATCACGGGATGCTTTCGAGAATGATGGCCAGAATCATCACGCTGGGAACACAAAAACATGGCCATATTACCAGGTGATCCTCTAAGATGCCTAGGGTCATAATACTAGTTCCAATATATATGTCAAGGCAAGGAGTACCTCAACAGACTATTAGTGTGCTTATTCTGACCAAAAGGACACCGTGAACAGGAAGGAAGAATTCGCAAATGCATCAGATAGTTTAGTAACCTGGGATGACTCGGACAGCATAACGGCTGTAAATGCTCAGGAAAAGATTTGAGACATTCACAAGGATTTGCATAGTCACATATCAACATCATAACAAGGTTCTGGTTCAATTCACAACACACAAAAGTACTAGAAACTGAACTGGGGCTTAAACCAATCAATCCTATAAGTCTATGGATTAGTAACACGTCATCCTGATAGATAGAAGAGAAGGCCTAGTTCTTAATCCCCGTAGAAAAGCAGAGGTTGACTCAGATCAGAAGGGCATAAGGTAAAGGAGTAAAAAGAGCCTTACATTCCCTTCCACAATCAATTCCCTTATATAACTAAAGAATTTCTAGACTCAACTTCGACCAGTTTGGCTTGGTAATCCTCTGAGCAGTCAGGCTCACGATACCAAAGCTGTCGTGACCCGATTCCAAGTCACATCGATCTAGCTGGTAACACCTCATATCACTTTGCGGCCTCACGCACGGTATTCCCACAGTGTCGCCTTACCATGGCCCGGGACCGTTTGTGCCTTTTGGCTCACGATATGATAGTGTTGCTAGCATCCATATGACAGAGAACCCGAGCCGACATGGCTAGTCGTGAACCCAAAGCGGCACTAACCCATGGGGACAGCATACATGAATCAACTTGAGCATGTCGGTCAAGACGTCTGAATCCGGCTGGTAGCATCGGGCTAACAGGACTCCGGTAAGCTGGGCTGTAGCAGGCTAGGCAGGACTCCGGATGTCAACGCGTGACATTTCCCCGAAGGGACAGACACAGGAACAAAGTGAAACACATGCCGGCCAGGCAAGTGTCTGGCAATAGTGCTGGGCTAGCAGGACTCCGGTGAACCGGGCTGTAGCGGACTACTATGGCTCATGGAAGCACTAGACTACATTTCCCCATAAGAGAGGCTGCCAAGGATAAACAACTAGATTGTCGGATCCCACACATACCAAGCATTTCAATCATACACACAATATGCTCGATATGTGTAAATACAACATGGCATCACAACATAACTCTACGACTCAAAGTATTTATTCATTAGGCTCCGAGGAGCCAAGTATTACAAACATGGGTCTCATGACCCAAAGATTGAGCATACAAGTCAAAGCACATGCGGAAGCTTAACATGTCCTGAAAGTACACACATCTACAAATGAAAATGGCTGAGAAGCCTGACTATCTACCAGATCTGCCGAGGGCACAAGATCGTAGCTGAGGTAACAAGCTAAGCGTCAAGTCCACGCGGAACTACTAGCGAGACCGAAGTCTCTCTGCAAAAAATAAAATAGGCAAACGTGAGTACAAATGTACCCAGCAAGACTTACATCAGAACTAACTACATATGCATCGGTATCAACAAAGGGGTGGTGGAGTTTAACTGCAGCAAGCCAGCTTTGACTTGGTGGCTATCCTGAACTACGACTGCAAGTAACTCTTTTGAGGTGGCGCACACGAGTCCACATATTCACCATACCAATACACCACTATGAATCCGCTCCCGTCTACCTACGAGAACGCCATCCATAGCACTCACGCTTATCTTGCGAGTTTTAGAGTATCCACTTTCGCTTGTCTATGAACTGTACAGGCAACCCAGAAGTCCTTTACCGCGGACACGGCTATTCGAATAGATAATGTCAACCCTGCAGGGGTGTACTTCTTCACACACGCTCTCACCACTTATCGCCGTTTACACGACATGTATTCGGCAACCTTCAAGCGGAAGCCCAGCGAGGGTGTCGGCCACGACCTGACTAACCACACAAGTCTCTCGTCCAGGTTTATCGCCTATTCGGGTTCCATCCGCAAGGAGATCCGCCGGGTGTCGCCACGGCCCCAAACGATGTGTGTGGTTCCCAAGTCCACCATCCGGGTGCCACTTGGTACACTGGCCATCAGTGCCTAGTCTGTCCCAAGCCCACCTGCATGGGATGCCACTTGGTAGACTACTAACACTACCTACAAACACCAGAAACTAGTTGCAACTCCTGGATAGAGATCATGTTGATTAATAAGTCGAGAGGGGTCAAGTTACCGGAACCCAATGGGTGGTAGTAACTGTTCATGGATCACAAACACAGAACTCAGTTCCTGAGGACGGTTTCAATGAGACAACCCACCATGCACTCCCACATGGCCTCTCACCGCTACCTTTACCAAATCGTGTTCACACACTTAGCTCACACACCGTAGGACATGTTCACCACATTCCAATTCATCCCCAATGAATCAGACCTGACACAACTCTAAGCAATAGCAGGCATGACAAACAAGCATTAATGAGTAGGCACATCAGGGCCCAAACAACTGCTACTCATGCTAGTGGGTTTCATCTATTTACTGTGTCAATGACAGGTCATGCAGAGGATAAAGGGGTTCAACTACCGCAACTAGTAACAAATGAATCGTTGTTGTCCTAATGCAGTAAAAGAGAGCAGGAGCGAGAGAGTGGGATTGTATCGGAATGAACAAGGGGGTTTTGCTTGCCTGCCACTTCTGAAGATAGCAATGGGTCTTCATCAGTGTCAACGATCACATCGTCGGAACAACGTCTACCGAGGGGGAACAACACCAGCAAACAGAGAGAAAACACAATCAATGCAATGCACAATATGATGCATGAACATGACATGTATATGTGATGTTGTTTGTGCTAATGCAAACGGCAACAAGTTTAATGGAGCTCATTTGAATCAAGGATCCAAATGCAACTCCAAACTTAAGCATTTTAAATGCCCTTTATGTGTTTTCATCTATACAGCAGGTTTAGGTTCGTTTGTCATGCATGAAACTAGTACAGATGGATAGATTGAATTTTTCTGATAATTTTTCATATGTAACTTATTTCATTCTGAGCTTCGGTTATTTTTCTCTGATTTTTAGAAGTTTGGGGTATTTTCTGAAAATAAATAAATCAAATAGATTTATTTAAAATCCAGAAAAGCATTACTGCGTCAGCACTACGCCAGGATGACATCAGCAAGTCAACAGCGGCTGGTCCAGGTCAAATCTGACATGTGGGGTCCACTAGTCAGTGACCCAGTGCTGCGTAGAGTCATAGACAGGTGGGGTCGGGTCAACGGCCACGTCAGCAAGTCAGCCCTGACGCGTGGGTCCACTGGTTTTGTTAATTAATCTAACTTAAATCTAACTAGCGGCTTAATTGGGCAGCTGGGCCCACTGTCAGTGTCTAGAGAGTGGGGTTAATTAGTGGTGTTAGCTGCTAATGATGGGGCCACATCATCATCGCTGGATCTACGCCGGCGATGACCAAACCGACGGCGAGAGCTCGCCGGGATGGAAGTTCGTCGCACTTCTGGCACCAGGGAGAGGCTCTCACTCGTCCGCATCCAAAGGACCGGACGGAAGGCCACGGGGTGGCCGGAAACGATGCCGGCGATGACCTCGCGCGGCGGCGCACACACGGGCTCATCGGGGAGGAGGCTATGGAGCACGGGCGAGCAAGCTGAAGCTTTCTACGGCCATCTGGGAGTGCCAGGAGGATGGTAGTGTCCTCGGGCTCTACTAGTTCGAGCTCTGGACTCGTCTGCGACACAGCCGACGACGATGAGCTCTCGGTGCTCATGGGGAAAAGCGCTACATAAAGAAATCGACGACGGTTCCAGGGGAAAACAATGATGTGCTCACAGTGAGTTCGTCGACGGTCTCAACGGGTTCGGGGAGGCGTCTGCGACGGTGAATCGGCCACGGGGATCACCGGACAGAAGCGGTGATGAAGACGACGGGGCCGGCGTTCTGCTGCTCCTGGAGTTGCGTGCGTCGACGAGGAGAGGAAGAGAGGGACGGCGGAGCTCGGGGATACGGTGGTTGGACGAGGGGGTCTCGGTAGCCACGATGGACGGCGACGGTGGTGACGGCTCCGTTCGGTGGTGAGAGAGAGGGGTCCAGGGGAGAGGATGAGGGCGAGGGAGAGCGAGAGGGGCCCGGGGGGGGGGGGGTGCGTGGCGATGCCAGAGAAGTCCAGGGCGAAGCGGCAGGTAGGAGGTGGCCGTCGGTGGACGTGCGCGTGCTGGCACGCCGCGGGCACACGCCCTCCTGCCCACTGGCAGGAGGTTGAAGACAGTAGGAGAGAGGAGGAGGTGGGCTGGGCCTAGCTGGGCTGGTCCTATTGGGCCACCAGGTAAGTGGACCAGGCGAGTTTCTGTTCTTTTATAGTTTTCTGTTTCCTGTTTTTTTATTTAATCTTTTGGCACTGTTTTGAATTCAGAACAAAGCAAACAATGCCAAAAACTCCTCTGAATATTTTTGTTTTGCTAGATGGACTTTTCCAAAAGCACATAAAATATTTCACGGGTATTTGAAGTTATATTCTAATTATATGAATATAATTCAAATTCAAATAGCTAATGATTTAAATTCAAATTCCTAAAATTAAGTCCATAAAAATGTTCAATATTTTTGGTTGGGGCCAGAACCCTTGCCAAAATATCAAACATTTAATAAAGGCATTTTGGAAACAATGAATGAGATTTTAGGGTTTTTGCCCTTCTTTTATTTAAGTTTTGAGGCTTCCAAAATTCCTCAGTTCAACTTTCAGAAATTTAACATGATGCATGAATGGTTTAAAGCAACTAGTTACAAGCAATGCTAGGGCTGTGACAAGCACCATCTCCTCTCAAAACCCTAGTTCATCTCTTGTATCCAATATTGTATCAAAACCACAAATTGGTACCTGTGGGTTGCTAGTAGTGTTGATTACTCCTTGTAGTTGATGCTAATTGGTTTACTTGGTGGAAGATCATATGTTCAGATCCTTTATGCATATTATTACCCCTCTGATTATGAACATGAATATGCTTTGTGAGTAGTTACGTTTGTTCCTGAGGACATGGGTGAAGTCTTGCTATTAGTAGTCATGTGAATTTGGTATTCGTTCGATATTTCGATGAGATGTATGTTTTCTTTTCCTCTAGTGGTGTTATGTGAACGTCGACTACATGACACTTCACCATTATTTGGGCCTAGAGGAAGGCATGGGGATGTAATAAGTAGATGATGGGTTGCTAGAGTGACAGAAGCTTAAACCCTAGTTTATGCGTTGCTTCGTTAGGGGCTGATTTGGATCCATATGTTTAATGCTGTGGTTGGGTTTACCTTAATACTTCTTTTGTAGTTGCGGACGCTTGCAATAGGGGTTAATCATAAGTGGGATGCTTGTCCAAGTAAGGGAAGTACCCAAGCACCGGTCCACCCACATATGAACGTGATGAAAACTAGCTTGACGATAATTCCCATGTGTCCTCGGGAGGTCCTTTCTCATTATTAGAAATTGTCCAGGCTTATCCTTTGCTACATAAAGGATTGGGCCACCTTGCTGCACTTTATTTACTTTATTTACTTGTTGCTCGTTACCATTTATCTTATCACAAAACTATCTATCACCTACAATTTCAGTGCTTGCAGAGAAAACCTTACTGAAAACCGCTTATCATTTCCTTCTGCTCCTCGTTGGTTCGACACTCTTACTTATCGAAAGGACTATGATTGATCCCCTACACTTGTGGGTCATCACACCTCCACGGGGTTGTCGGTCACCCCCGACATCAAAGACCCCCACATCCACCGGATCTAGGCCGGGATGCCCAGATCCGCCGCCAGCACGACCTTGACCACCAGTTCCCACAAGCCGCGGGGGGAGGGGAGGAGGAGTCGTCAGCGGGCCACAAGGGCGCGGGGCGGAGCGCCGGAGCAGGAGCCGGCCGGGACCTGACACCGCGGGCAAGGAGGAGACAACCCGCGACGCCATCCATGATCCATCCATGCGTAGGGGAGCACCGCCCCGCCACCGCCTCTCGTACATGCGGCCTTTGGCCGGAGGCGATCCTGACGGTGGTGGGGCGGAGGACCGGAGGGGAGGCACGAGGGTTGCCTCTTGATGGCGCCCGCGGGAGCGCCTCGGGAGGGAGAAGGGAGCAAGTTTTGTCGCACCCAATCCAATCGTACACTAGTAATACACGCAAATGTGTATGATCAAGATCAGGGACTCACGGGAAGATATCACAACACAACTCTAAAACATAAATAAAGTCATACAAGCTTTATATTACAAGCCAGGGCCTCGAGGGCTCGAATACATAGCTCGATGGCATACAAGCGTCAGCGGAAGCATCAGATATCTGAGTACAGATATTACAGAGGAACTTATTAGTCTTTAGAAAGGCAGGGCAAAATAAAAGCTACGATCAGAAGGCGTAGGCCTCCTACCTAGGACCCTCCGATACTAGTCTTGGTCGTCGGACGACTCCTCGTAGAAGTAGCCACCCTCGGGGTAGGAGTGGTAGTCGTCGGTGGGGGCAGCGGTCTCAGGGGCTCTGTCATCTGGTTGCATCAAAGGATATGGGGGGGGGGGGGGGGGGCGTGAGTACTCATTCGAAGTACTCAGCAAGCAAGGATCTACACTACATATGCAACATTATCAAAGGAAGGCTGTATATGTGGACTGGGTTGCAGAAATGCCAAAATAGAGGGGAGAGCCTAATCCTATCAAAGACTAGCATCTTCAATGGTCTTGCAGCATTAGAAGAGTGCAAACTAGCATAAAGTAGAGTAGTAGTAGTGTCATCAACCTCGCCCAGAGATCCTTCCTTGACTCCCTACGAGAAAGCAATCCTAGGGCCATACTATCCATTTCTCATCTCAAGTATCCAGTTCTAGTTGTATCGATTGGGATACAACTCCGAGTGTCTGATACCATAGGACAGGCTATCGATAGATGTTTCCTTCCCTGCAAGGGTGCACCAACTTACCCACCACGCTCGCTTAACTCCGGCCGGACAAACTTTACTGGGTCATGCCCAGCCTTGGCCAAACGATGCGCTGCAACCCAACCTAGGCTTAATAGAGAGGTCAGCACGCCGGACTAAACCTATGCCCCCAGGGGTCTTGGGCCATCGCCCTAGGAACTCCTGCATGTTGCATGGGCTGCTGGTGAGCAGACCTAGCTACCCCCTTAAAAAGGCAGGTGCTTACGCAGTCCAACCCGGCACGCACCGCTCAGTCGCATAACGTCTATTAAGCTTCGGATGATGCATACGACGCATAACGCCCATACTATGCCCACGTGATGGTTAGTGCTATAAGGCCAGAGGCCCCTCAGATCATATATCCAAATCGTAGTGGATTAGGAGTGCGCGGTAACGAGCAGAGACTCACGATCGATGTGACCCCATTGCCCCGTCTCGAGGACTTGCGTCAAGGGCTAAGAATGCTCGGCCATGCCTCATCATTAACTCGCGGGCACCCTCCAGGTCAACCCATCTCCACATCACTCGCATCACATGCTCGTGCGGGTACCCCTCAGGGCCGACCCGTCTTTATCCACTTTAATCAGTAACAATAGTAGTGTAAAGGCAATCTGTGTGGCTACCACATCAAGAAGGAACCCGAGACATCACCCTCGTTGGATTCCCACCTGATGTAAACATCAAGGTGAACGTAAGAGGAAATCACCCTCGAGGTTCACACTTGAGGTGTTGCACGAAAGCGTCGTTATTGAAAGTGGAAAAGGCGGAATCACCCTCGATGACAATGACCAAGTAACTACTCCACAGAGTTAGCATCAGAAGTGCTAACAAGGTATCACCCTCGGCACTCGATAGTAACGCTGCGGTGTCGTACAACTAAGGGGTGTCGGTGTCAAAACCGGTGGATCTCAGGTAGGGGGTCCCGAACTGTGCGTCTAAGGCTAATGGTAACAGGAGGCGGGGGACACAATGTTTACCCAGGTTCGGGCCCTCTCTATGGAGGTAGTACCCTACTTCCTGCTTGATTGATCTTGATGAATATGAGTATTACAAGAGTTAATCTACCATGAGATCGTAATGGCTAAACCCTAGAAGTCTAGCCTATGAATTATGATTGTTGTCCTACGGACTAAACCCTCTGGTTTATATAGACACCGGAGGGGGCTAGGGTTACACAAAGTCAGTTACAGAGGAAGGAATCTACATATCCGAATCGCCAAGCTTGCCTTCCACGCAAAGGAGAGTCCCATCTGGACACGAGACGAAGTCTTCTATCTGGTGTCTTCATAGTGCAATAGTCCAGCCACAATACATAGTCCGGCTGTCCGAGGACCCCCTAATCTAGGACTCCCTCAGTAGCCCCCGAACCAGGCTTCAATGACGATGAGTCCGGTGTGCATATTGTCTTCAGATTGCAAGGCGGGTTCCCTCTCCGAATACTTCAAAGTACCTGACTGAAATGCAGTGTCCGGCTTTTCATCAAATGATGCGCTCATCGGCTTCCGCACCTTCATGACTTCAGCTTCCATGTGTCGAGCGAATACGAGAGGTCGGGGCATTTTTACACTTGCCACCCTGACCATGCAAAAATTGTCTTATTTAAAGAGACGGGGATGTTCAGATCTAATCCACACCATCTCCCCAAACAAGGAATACTCGGAGCTTGCCCGCATAGACCACCCCAACATGGCTAGCGCTCGCAGCTCCTCCTCGCGCCCTCACGGCCCCAAGGAGGGTGATTGGGAAAAGTGTTCCATATCCCACGACCAACTGGTGAAGCTGCAGACGCAGGGATTTCTTCCCCCCGCAGATCTAGTCCCCATCCGAGCCAGACTGGCTTCCTTCGACGGTGGGGAGCAGGCGGAGAAGTTCCCCAACCCATCCAGGGGGGTACGAGTATGTTTTGTTCCCTATTTGCTGAGAGGCGTTGGATTTCCAATCCATCCATTCCTCCGAGGGCTGCTAGAGTACTACGGCCTCCAACTGCACAACTTCACACCTGCCTCCATCCTGCACATTGTGGGTTATGTTGCCCTTTGCGAGCTATTTCTGGGTTGCGAGGCCCATTTCGAGTTATGGAAGAAGCTGTTTTGTCTCGTCCCTCGTAACCAGGAGGGATCAATGTTCCAAGTAGGCGGAGCCGAGATATGGCGCATCGCCGGGACTGGATACCTATCCGGCACGCCGAGGAAGGCCTCCGAAGAATGGCCTTCTGAATGGTTTTATGTCGAAGACGTCTCCCTTCCTGACCCAATCCGGAGGGGTCTTCCTGAGTATTCAAATACTCCATTGAAGAAACGCCTTAGCTGGTGTCCTCGGAACCCTAGGGAGGAAGATAACATGGAGGTTCATCAGCTGATGAGCAAGATAAAGATGCTTGCTCAATCCTGATTGCCAATAGTCGAGGTTATGGCAATATCCATAATGCGAGGGGTTCAGCCACTCCAGTACCGAGGGCATCCCATGTGGCACTTCAATGGAGAAGACGATGCCACCCGCTATGGTCGGAAGGGTCTGGACACTCACACCGCTTTGGCGAAAATACTGTCCGGATTACATAAAGGGGGGGGGGGGGGAGGAGGAGTTCATCCACATTAAGCCCAGGGATGGATTTTCCATGTACAATCCTCCCAGCTGGGTGAGTTTTCGTCCCACTACTCTACTCCATCAACTCCCTGAATCCTTTCTCATAAATATTATTCCATCATTTATAACAGGAATGGCGGAAGGTCACCAGGGAGATCCATAGCCCCGCACCACAGCCAGAGGACTACAACCGGGCTCTCGACCCCGGATTCGAAGAGGATCTGGACATATTCGTGGACCTCGGGGAAGGGGGGTTTTCGCAGGCGAGCTGCGACGGCACCGAAGTGGCTATCATTGCTGACTATCCCGACCTTCTCCCTACGATGCTTGTAAGTAATCAGGAGACTTGTCCTTTGATAGAATTCCCTCTATCTACCTTACCTACCGTGCAATATTATGCTCTAAAGGGGAGGCGGTCGACGCGCAAAAAGGCGGCGCCTGTGATGGGCAGGCCTTCGAAGAGGAAGGCAAATAGAAATATGGCCGAACCTTCATTGAAGAGGTATGGTTTTAAATACGCCCCATGGCCGTCATCTCAAAATATGACACTACTCGTTGTGTCTCATCAGGAAGAACATTCACCGGACTATATCCAGAGATCTTATCGGTCATGCCTCCACTAGCCGGATTCCGGAACCTGCCACGAGGACAGAGGCTAATGCGGAAATGACACCGAGTTATCATTCTGCGGAGGAGTCAGATAAAGTATCCCCCACAAACTCCGAAGTGGAAAGCACCATGAATCATCGGCGCTGGCGGGCCGGTCTTCGCGGCCCTGGTTTTTCAGAAGAAGCTTTCAATGCCTTCAACTCGGGTGATGCATACATCCGAGCTTCTCAAGATGGGCTTTCCAGAGCCACAGATCAATATTTGAAAGATATGCGAGTAAGTACACATTTGTGCAAAACTGATAATCATATACCAGTAGCCCCCGAGACTTTGAAACAGTTGGTACAACTAATTTACTGATCGTTATATGACCAGGTGCTCACAGAGAAGAACAATTTGTTGTCTCAAGAGCTAAAAGAGTGTCAGAACCAGCTGACTGCCCCTACCGCCGAACTGGAGAAATCCAAGAAGGCGCCGTCTGGTAATGTTCCCCTCCATCGAGGAAACATAATCATATTCCAGGATTATTAATACATGTGCGAATCTTATGACAGAGGCACCGAAGGTCGCACAAGTAGGAAGTCCAGGAGCTCAAAGGCAAATCGGGCCAGAAGTGACGTATCCTATTACACGTCAGGGTGGAGAAGAACAAACTCCAAGATGCCAACACCAAGCTCGGCGAATAGCTAAAAGATGTCCGAGCCCAGCTAGTTGACTCCGTTAAGGAGAATAAGAAGCCGCGAGGCGGCATATTTGATATGTGTTCGGACTTACCTTTGCATAGTTCGGCAAGGGAAGGAACTGATAGAATTATGTCTGTAGGTATATTGACGGGCCGTCCTGAATAGGAGGTGTCCAGATCGTTGAGCGATCTGCTAGAAGAGCTATCGCATATGCACGAGCGATCTCGGCAGGCGATGCAAAGCATTGCTAAGGCTTTATGGCCATCTGACTGTCGGTGCGGGGACGACACCTATGGGATCACAAGAATCCCTACTACGGTTGCGGGGCGCGGGGTCGTGAGAAGAGCGGATCGAAAAGATAGAACACGGTATCTTTATCCAGGTTCGGGCCGCAAGAATGCGTAAAACCCTACTCCTGCTTTGGTGGCTTGTTTATCTGTGTTCTTGAGCTAGCAATGGGGCGTGAGGAGCTCCAAAAAGCCGAATCCTCCTCCTGGTCGCCTTGGGCCTCCTTTTATAGGGAAAGGGGTCGCCACAGTGGCACACAAGAGGTGGAAAGGGTACAATGATGCGAGTTTATCCCTCGCATTACATGACAAGGCGCCATTAATGCGTCTTGCCTAGGTGTCCTTGCTTTATCGGGGACGAGGAGAGCTCTGTCTCGCCCGTCGCCGCTCCCCTTCAGCGTTGACACGCATACAGCCAGCGGTGCCCGTGGTGCCATGTAGGCAGGCAAGCAGCTGAGGTGGCGCAATGGTGGGTCTCCACGAAGATCATGCTTGCCGCCACGCAGGTGCCTGCCCAACTGGTTGGGTCGGCAGCTGCATGCGAATAGCGGTGAAGGTTTGATTGGCGTGGGCCTGATGGTGGCCCTACGGGTGTCCTTGGCAAGGGCCTCGCCATAGCCCCGGCAGCGGTCTTGCTGGGGCCCCGGCAAGGGTCTTGCCGTGGCGCCTGTTGTTATCCCCGGCAAGGCTCTTGCCAGGGGCCTTGTGGTCCTCCTTGGCTGGGATCCCGCCAAGGGTCGTCATCTTCTATAGTGTGTATCTGATCTTGAATGTCGTCACAAAGATCTGCATGCCACCACGGGGATGTCTCCCGAATCCTTGCCCCATGGGGGCAATGGACTCAAGGGTGACTCGCTCCATAGGTGTGGGACGAGCTGCCACGGAAAGGATCTTGCCGGGTTTTCTAAAGCCGCCCCCCGGCAAGGATCTTGCCGGGGGAGTCCGCTTCGTCCCCTTTGCTCTTCGTGGTCTTGGTCTTGGCGTCGTTCTGTTCCTTTCGAGCTTCAGCCATACCTTGGATCACCTCCCTTGCCTTCCTCAGTGCGGTGGTGCCCGCGGCTCAGACTGCCCGTGCACAGTTATAGCGGTACAAAATGTGTACCCCTCTTTTTGTACACCGACAGGAGCCCCCAGGCCTGGGCCACATGTAAGCGCAATCGCGTCGTTGGGCTAGGCCCAAAAACGGTGCGCGGGCAGGCAGGGTGGTTTTTACCACGGTAAGTTTCTTCGCTCGCCGCGCTTCCCATGCCTCCCAAGCGTGGCTCGGCGTGGGGAGGCGTGCATGACGTGGGTGGCATGCGTGGGGCTGATCTCTGCGCGCATGCATCACATTGCAGTAAATGTGAAAGGAGGCGGCCCGCGTTTTCCCCCATAAGAAGGAATAACCGTGGGCGCGCTCCTCACTTTCTCCTCCTCTCTCGCACCTTTTCCAATCTCAGAGCCGCCGTTTCCTCTCTTCCTTCCCCCCTAAGATTTCGCTGTCGCCTGCCGTTGCTGCTTCGCCGCCCTCCTTCTTCACTCCTCTAGACTTCTTGTCCGCCATGGCGCCCAAATCTGCCAAGGGCAAGGGGGTGGCTAAGAGCTCCGAGACCGTGGAGCCGCCAGAGAGCGCGCTGTCGGGGGACCGGACGAAGTCTGCCTTCTTCTTCCCCTTGTCGGTTAGTGTTCATGATCTCCTGGCCTCCTTCAAGCCCTTATGGGGAGTGAAGACCGGGGGAGAGAATTCGGGGCACCCGGCGAAGCGCATCATTCCTGCCGCCTGCGCCGATCCTGCCCCAAATCGGTATCCCTTTTTTGTCGATTGCCTTTCTTGCGGGTTATGCCCCCCTTTTTCCGATTTCTTCTGTGACATCATGCACACCTTCGGCTTTCGCCTCTTGGATTTCACTCCGAATGCGGTGGCGTGCTTAATTCTCTTCGCGCATCTTTGCGAAGGCTTTGCCGGAGTGCAGCCCAACATGGCACTCTTTCGCCATTACTTCTTCCCTCGAATCTAGCCTGGAGGCGCCGTCTCCGGATGCGTCGCCTGGATCTCAAGATCCAAGGGGGCGTACCCAAACGGTGCCATGAAGGAGAGGTGGGATGAATGGCGTGGCTGGTGGTGCTGGATCGAAGACGAAGACCCGCCGAAATTCTGCAAGGTCCGCCGAGCGCCGCCGGTCCGTCGCAGCGATTGGAGTGACGTCGATGCTGCCGACGGGAGGCTTACTATCGCCACCACCAGGATCCTCCGGCTGACCCAGGCTGGGCTCACCCTGGAGATGATTGGGGCGGACTTCATCCACCGCCGGATCGCCCCGTTACATAACAAGGGGAGCGTAGCCTGGCTTTTTACGAACCCGGCTAACATCATGCGGCTCCGCCCTGGCCTCGACCACAACTTCATGGTGATGGGGCATGCCCACTTCTGTTAGCGACTTTTCCAGCTCGATGTGGGTCGCGACGGCAAGATTGAATGGACCGGCAAGGCCGCGAGGACTGCCACAAAAGTCGGCAAGGCCGTCAAGGGGTCGTTCTTCAAGTTGCCAGCGGGGGTAGTCCCGTTGTGCAATAACTCACGCCGGTCCCAGATCATTGCTATGATGCCGGACTGCAACGCGCATGGCCCTGTCCTGAGCTGGTAGGAGCCGACGGATGCAGATGTGCAGCAATTCTTCGACTCCTTGACCGAGGTGTACGTCAATGCTAACGTCGAGCGGTGGCTTGTCATGGACATCACCCAGGCGGAGCAGGACTACATCGCCACTAGGGCGAGGGAGGCACAGCTTGCCGTGGAGGCCGGCAGCGCCGGGGGTGTGGAGGACAAGGCCGCGACGGCTGCGGAGGAGGAGCAGTTCACCCTGTGGGCGGCGGCCACCCGGGAGGTCAGCAGCGCCGACGCTGGAGCTCCGCTTGTCGAGGACGCGGCCGACGAGTCATCGTCGGAGGAGGACGTGGCGGCAGGCTCGACGCCGATCAGTGGAAGAGGGCGATTCCTGCGGCGGGCTGGCTCCGGCGAGCCGGTCCGGCCCGGCAGGGCTACGCGGCCTCAATTGACCCTGGATGGGTCCGGGCATCACACGAGGGCCACGGTGGCGAAGGGGCTGACGAAGGCCGCTGAGAAGAAGAGGGTGACGGCCCCTTCCTCATCCAGGCGCGCACAAACCCCGCCGCCTTCTTCGCCTCCTCCTTGCAGGCGTCGACTCGGACGATGATGTGGAGCTCCCTTTTGATGTCGGGTCTCTTAGCCCGGAGAGGAAAAGGAAACTGGTGGAGGAGGAGGAGACGGATGACGAGTAAGTACTTTGTTCCTTACTGTCATTTCCATTTCCCCGAATCGGGTCACTTGTCTTGATCCATTTTTGCCTTTGCAGGGAGACAGAGACGTTGGCCCAGAGGGCGAAGAGGGCGAGGACCTTGGCGAGCGGTCAGTCCTTGGCTGGGGCTTCAGAGACACCATTGGTGGTGCTGAGCAGCCCGGACAACAGCCCCCGGCGCAGCCCCCAGCGTAAGTTCGTCACCCTTTTCTTACTCGACATGTGGTAGGCGCTCGATGCTATGGTGCTGACCTTGCCGGGTTCGGAGGAGGGGAGCGGCAGCAGGAGGAGCCACATAGGGCTGCTCCCAACACACCACCCCCATCGACTACGCCGCCGCGGGGGGCGTCCCTGGCAAGGGCATCAGGCACGGAGCCTACACCCATGGAGGAAGAGGGGAACTTGGGCGCTGGTGACTCTACCGCGGCGCCAAATGCTGGCGGAGAGGGGACTTCTGCTTCACAGCCTGGCACTGGTCAGTCGCCTGTCCTTCGTCTCTGTTTTTTCCTTATTCTTCTCTTGGTTTCATCGCCCCCATTGCTGCCCAGGCCCTCCCCCAACAGACATGGAGGACGTGGACACTGTTGTGGGAGATATTGCTGAGGAGGCCGCGGCGGAGGCCAGCAGGATTACTGCCGAGTTGGCCGCCAAAGATGCTGATGAGGCCGCTGCTGACGAAGCTGCCAAGGGTGCCGCCGAGGACGCCGCTGCGGGGGGCGCCAAGGCGACCGACGAGGCTTCTGTCGAGGGCGCCAGCGGTGAACCTGCCGGTGAGGCCGGCAAGGCCTCCGCCGAGGAGGAGGTGGCGGGCGACCATCCTCCCTCCTCCTCTACCTCGGGCCCCGGCAGATATCTGAAGGTGGGCGACGATCTTTTCGTCCATCTTCCGAGGCGTCAAGCGAGCCTGGCCCGAAGGGGATGCCTTTGATGGTTAGGTGCTTGCCGCCACCGGGCTTGAGGTGGTTGATGAGCCGGGCGTTGGTGCCGACGGTTCTCCAGAAGAGCAGCTTTTCCGCGCCATGGGGGCCGATTTCTGGAAGCTCCAAGTGCTCTACCGTGCCCGCCTGGACAAGGTCAAGTCCAGGATGGCAGCGGTGGACAACGCGGAGGTGGACTTCAAGGCGCGCATCACTGAGACGCAGACCTAGTTTCACCAGACTCGCGAGGAGCAGAGGGCCTTTCAGGAAGAATTGGCCAAGTGCAATGTGGAGATCACCATGAAAATGGCCGACGTCGAGAAGGCTCAGGAAGAGGCGGCGAACTTGGCTGCCGCGGCCGAAGCTGCCCGGAGCCAGCATCAAGCCGCCTTGGATTCCCAGGAGGAGGACCTCTCCGCGCGTGAAGTGAAGCTTGCCGCAATGCTCTGCGGCAAGGATGAGGAGCTCGAGGCCCTTGTCACGCGACGGACTCGCAAGCTGGAGCAGAGGCACAAGGAGGCACTCGATGCCCAAGCTCTGGCTCATGCCGGCGAGGTGAAGGGGCTAGAAGCAGAGCGGGACGAGCTGAAGGAGCAGGCCCTCAAGCTGTCCGGCGAGAAGAGCACGCTCAACCACGCCTTGATAGAGGCACAAGGAGCAGTATCAGCAAGACTGGGGAGCTGTCCGACGCGCAAAACTCCATCAGAGACCTCAAGCGGAAGCTGGAGGATCTCGAGAAGTTGTTGTCGGGGAGCAGGGCTCGGGAGGAGACCTTGACCAGGAGCCTTGAGGAGGAGAAGCAGCTGCGGGCAAACGAGGCCGCCTCCCACCAGGAATATGTGGTGGCGAGAACAGGTGGATCAGCCATCTGGAGGTTGTCGCCGGCAGGGTCACCTTGCAATTGGCCACCATGGGGATGCCAAACGTGAGGTACGCCCCCGAGCGCAGCGACCCGTCAACGCCAGCTGACCCAGTTCTTCGATGGCGCCCTCGGAGCCTTGGCCTATCTTCACTCTAGCAGACGGCCACGCTGGCCGAGGAGGCCAGCGACTTTCTTTGGAGTGGTCGTGACCAAGGTCCTCACCAAGGTGGCGCACTGGAATCCCGACCTTGACTTCGCGGCCGCGATGAAGAGTTTGCCGGATGGTGTTGACCTCACGGTGCTCAAGGAGCGCATCAAGCCCATCACCGACGGCATCGACGAAATCAAGAGGGTGGAAGGCCAGCGCCGGGATTAGGCATCCCGTTCTTCTTCGCCGCTGTGGGTTCCCGACCAAGAGAAATTTTATCTTTAGTTAGAACCGCAGCGATGAGATGATTTAATATAACTTTGAAGTACTCTTAATTTTCATGCATGTTATTTCCCCGTTCAATTCCTCTTTGTATGCGTGCCCCTACGTCGATCGGGTAGGATTGCCGGCGCGGAAGCCCCTAGCGGCATTTTGGGGACGGATCCCGTGGCTCGCCGCACGTAGTCTTTGCCGGACGAGCCACCTTTCCGTTCCAAACGTGACCGCTCGGACTGTCGAGCTTGACTCGAGTCAGAATCGAGGGCGTTGACGATCGCGGGAGGTTACTCTGCCATTCTCGACGCGGCCGCTTGAGCTGTTGAGCGGACTTGAAACAGGGCAAGGGCGTTGCCAATCGTGGGAGAGCCCCCTGGCGTGCAGGTTTCTTATACAAAGGCATGACATCTCCGGGGGGGAATAACCTCAAATAAGAAGGGTAGCACAAATAAGAGTTCAGTGCAACTTAGCTTCTGTTTGCGATCGCTCGAGCGTCGATCTTCCGGCCTCCTTCCTTCTTCAAGGATCACGAAGATGAAGGAGTGCTGGGCTAACTGCTAGAGCCGATTCTCACAACTGCGCCCCCCTACCTAGCGCGCCAAAGATGTCGGTGCGGGGACGACACCTATGGGATCACAAGAATCCCTACTACGGTTGCGGGGCGCGGGGTCGTGAGAAGAGCGGATCGAACAGATAGCACACGGTCTCTTTATCCAGGTTCGGGCTGCAAGGATGCATAAAACCCAACTCCTGCTTTGGTGGCTTGTTTATTTGTGTTCTTGAGCTAGCAATGGGGCGTGAGGAGCTCCAAGTCGCCTTGGGCCTCCTTTTATAGGGAAAGGGGTCGCCACAGTGGCACACAGGAGGTGGAAAGGGTACAGTGATGCGAGTTTATCCCTCGCATTACATGACAAGGCGCCATTAATGCGTCTTGCCTAGGTGTCCTTGCTTTATCGGGGACGAGGAGAGCTCTGTCTCGCCCGTCGCCGCTCCCTCTCGTGTTGACACGCGCCCTGGCCAGCGGTGCCCGTGGTGCCATGTAGGCAGGCAGGCAGCTGAGGTGGCGCAATGGTGGGTCTCCACGAAGATCCTGCTTGCCGCCACGCAGGTGCCTGCCCAACTGGTTGGGACGGCAGCTGCATGCGAACGGCGGTGAAGGTTTGATTGGCGTGAGCCTGATGGTGGCCCTATGGGTGTCCTTGGCAAGGGCATCGCCATAGCCCCGGCAAGGGTCTTGCCGGGGCCCCGGCAAGGGTCTTGCCGTGGCGCCTGTTGTCATCCCCGGCAAGGCTCTTGCCGGGGGCATTATGGTCCTCCTTGGCTGGGATCCCGCCAAGGGTCGTCATCTTCTATAGTGTGTATCTGATCTTGAATGTCTTCACAAAGATCTGCATGCCACCACGGGGATGTCTCCCGAATCCTTGCCCCATGGGGGCAGTGGACTCAAGGGTGACTCGCTCCATAGGTGTGGGACGAGCTGCCACGACAAGGATCTTGCCGGGTTTGCTAAAGCCGCCCCCGGCAAGGATCTTGCCGGGAGTCCGCTCAAATCCCTTTGCTCTTCGGGTCTTGGTCTTGGCGCTGCTCGTTCTGTTCTTTCGAGCTTCAGCCATACCTTGGCTCACCTCCCTTGCCTTGCTTTCGGTCTTGGTGGTGCCCGCGCTCGACTGCCTGCACAAGTTATAGGGGTACAAAAAGTTTACCCCTCTTTTTGTATATCGACACCGACTCCCCTCCAGGAAGTATGGAGGGGCTTATACAGCTACTCCAGGGAGTGCGGCCGGGAAGGTGCGCGCGAAGCCTGGGCAATGGTGAAAACGTGGTATACCAAGCTGGACCCAAATCACATGGCCCGGGTCAGACCTGTAGGGTCAAATGGAGAAGAAATTCCCGTTAGTTTGGTATATGATCAGGTTCAAATAGCCGCCAAGTATTCCCAGCAGGATTGTAGGCTAAATAGATTGTTAGATGGCATAGACGAAGAAGTGTTTCAGTCTAAGTGACCATGTACTTCATTTGACAGACTATGTCTTCTAGCTAAATTGTAAAAAACGCTTGTCATGGCAGACATTTTCGCTTCAACCTCTGGACCCTAAGGTGCGGAGTGCTTCCGAATACCCGCTCGGTAATATAAACCGGGGTATGCGTGGAAGCCAGGCGTATGGGTCATAGTTGCTTGAACAGACAAGTATCCGGCTAGTTGTGCTATATTACATTTAAATCGTAAGAAACATCCTCCAGAGAGTTCCTTTCCCTTGGTAAGCATGCATCAAAGTGCATGTCCGAAATGTGTTTGAAAAAACCACAGGATACATAACATCTGGGGGTTCATAATGCGACAAGTAAACAACATCTTTAGTCCACGGACTGAATATTCCCTTAAGAATGCTAGCTTCTGGCTTTACCCAGTCTGAGGTACACATCCGGATGACCCGGTAGTAACATCACAGAGGTGATCCCTTTATGCCCTAGCCGAACTAACGGGAATGTAGGGCATAAGCACAGGAGCCAGGCAACCCAGCTTGGCCAAAACTTAAGTCATATGGATGCATATAATGGCAAATAAAAGAGACATATGTGGTGAGCTTGATGCTCGGAAAATAATAGTAATAAGCTTTTGTGCAAGAAGGCCCCAGGTATAGTTGACATACATATTAAGAATTGTATGCGTTATAGGTGTACGGTTTGACCGTACAAAAGCTTTACAGCGTAAGAAATAAAAGTGAAAAGAGAGAAAAAAATCAATATGGGGAGGAAAAGGGGAAAAAAGGAGACGGACGAAGAGTCCGGCGTAGAATCTTTGGAGTCTAGCCGCGCTCCATGGGTTCGGCTCCAAGCGGTTGTCTGATGCATTACGCAGGCGGTATGCTCCTCTGGTGAGAACTTCGTCAATGATGAAGGGACCCTCCCACTTGGGCTTGAGTTTGTCCTTTTTCTTCTCCGACAAGCGTAGAACGAGTTCGCCAATGCTATACGTCTTGGCCCGTACTTCTCTGCTTTGATATCTACGAGCCTGTTGTTGATAGAATGCGGAACGGGCCTTAGCGACGTCGCGCTCCTCCTCCAGGGCATCTAAGCTATCCTACCAATTCAGCTCGGCCTCTCTTTCTTCATACATGCACACTCGAGGTGAGTCATGAATAATGTCGCAGGGTAACACAGCCTCTGCACCGTACACCGTGAAAAAAGGTCTATATCCAGTAGAACGATTGGGCGTGGTCTGCAACCCCCAGAGTACGGAGTCGAGCTCCTCCACCCAGTGCTTGTCTGATTCTGTCAAAGATCGCACTAATCTGGGTTTGATGCCGCTCATAATAAGATCGTTAGCTCGTTCGACTTGACCGTTGGTTTGTGGGTGGTATACGGAGGCGTAATCGAGCTTGATGCCCAGATTAGCACACTACGCTTCACCTCATCGGCTGTGAAATTGGAGGCGTCGTCAGTGATAATGCTGTGTGGAACACCATAACGGTGCCCAACGCCGGATATAAAATCTATCACTGGCCCGGCTTCGGCCGTTTTGACTGGTTTGGCCTCTATCCACTTAGTGAATTTATCTACCATGACCAACATGTATTTTTTCTTGTGGCTTCCTCCTTTAAGTGGTCTGACCATATCAAGCCCCTAGACCGCAAAAGGCCATGTTGTGGGGATTGTTTCTAGCGCGGTGGGTGGCATATGGCTTTGGTTGGCGAAAAGCTGGCATCCGACGCAACGTTGGACAAGGTCCTACGCGTCTGCTCGGGCTGTTGGCCAATAGAAACCTATACGGAAGGACTTGCTTACAAGGGCCCGGCGGCGGCGTGGTGACCGCCGAGACCGGCAAGAATTTTAGCCAAGAGCTGCCGCCCTTCCTCCTTGGAGATACATCTTTGTAGTACTCCGGTAGCGCTTTTCTTATAGAGTTCTCCCTCGTGAACCTTGTAGGCTTTAGAGCGTCGCACAATGCAGCGTGCCTCATTCTGGTCCTCAGGAAGCTCTAGCCTATTAAGGTAGGCCAAGAAGGGTTTGGTCCATGGGGTGATGACCGCCATGATGAGATGGGACGATGGTGTAATTTCTGTGGCTGAGCCCCCGATGATGTTGGTGTGTTCGGATTCTGGAGTTGTATTCGGGTCTGGATTTGTAGTGCTGCTCTCCCCTTGCCACACTACGGATGGCTTGAAAAGCCTTTCCTGGAAGATGTTAGGTGGGACGGGGTCGCTCTTGGCGCCGATGCAAGCGAGGACATCCGCCGCTTGATTACTTTCTCGAGCCACATGGTGAAACTCGAGCCCCTCGAACCGAGCTGACATTTTGAGAACGGCGTTACGATAAGACGACATCTTCGGGTCTTTTGCATCGAAATCTCCATTTATTTGAGATATTGCGAGGTTTGAATCCCCGCGCACTTCCAGGCGTTGTATGCCCATGGAGATGGCCATCCAGGGACCATGCAATAAGGCTTCGTATTCCGCTGCATTGTTAGAGTCCGTGAACAATATTTGTAGGACGTACTGAACAGTATCTCCGGTAGGGGATGTTAGGACAATGCCTGCCCGTAGGCCTACCAGCATTTTGGAGCCATCAAAGTGCATGATCCAGTTGGAGTATGTGCCGTACTCTTTAGGGAGTTTGGCTTCCGTCCATTCGGTGGTGAAGTCAGCCAATACTTGAGATTTAATGGCCCTGCGCGGTTTGTATGATATGTCGAATGGAAGGAGCTCAATGGCCCACTAGGCAATCCGGCCCGTAGCATCGTGGTTGTTTATTATGTCATTGAGTGGTACTTCGGAGGCCACCGTAATTGAACACTCTTGAAAGTAGTGTCGTAGCTTCCGGGATGCCATGAAAACTGCGTATGCTATTTTTGGTAATGAGGGTACAAGGATTTGAATGGTGTGAGGACGGTGGATACGTAGTGTATCGGCTTCTGGAGCGGGAATTTTTTTCCGTCCGCCTCTCGTTCGACGATGAGCACCGCGCTCACGACTTGGTGTGTGGCCGATATGTATAATAACATGGGTTCACCGACATTTGGCGTGGCCAAGATTGGGTTGCTTGCTAGGAGAGCCTTTATTTCTTCCAAACCGGCCGTTGCCGCATCCGTCCACTCGAAGTGTTTGGTGCGTCGGATAAGGCGATACAGCGGTAATGCCTTTTCTCCCAGTCTGGAGATAAAGCGGCTTAAAGCTGCCACACATTCGGATAATTTTTGGACCTGTTTAAGGTCTGTTGGGGTAGCCAACTATGACAAAGCTCGGATTTTAGCTGGGTTTGCTTCAATTCCTCTATTGGAAACGGTGAAGCCCAGAAGTTTTCCCACGAGAACGCTAAATACACACTTTTCCGGATTGAGCTTGATGTCATATGTTCGGAGGTTGTCGAATGTGAGACACAAATTGTCTATTAAGGATTCGACGTGTCTAGTCTTGATGACTACATCATCCACGTATGCTTCGACTGTCTTGCCGATTTGTTTTTCCAGGCATGTTTGAATCATGCGCTGATAGGTGGCACCAGCGTTTTTGAGCCCGAAAGGCATAGTGTTGAAGCAGAAAGGCCCGTATGGGGTAATAAATGCCGTTGCGGCCTGGTCGGACTCCTTCATCTTGATTTGATGGTATCCGGAGTATGCGTCAAGGAAACACAGTGAGTCGTGTCCTGCGGTAGCATCGATGATCTGATCAATGTGGGGGAGGGGAAAGGGATCCTTAGGGCAAGCCTTGTTGAGGTCTTTGAAATCGACGCATAGGCGCCATGATTTGTCCTTCTTTGGTAACATCACCAGGTTTGCTAGCCAGTCTGGATGTTTTATCTCTGATGAATCCGGCCTCGAGTAACTTGGCTAGCTCCTCTCCCATGGCTTGTAGTTTGGGTTCGAAGAAGCACCGTAATGTTTGCTTGACCGGCTTGTATCCCTTCAATATGTTTAGGTTATGTTCGGCTAGCCTGCGTGGGATTCCTGGCATATCAGAAGGGTGCCAGGCAAATATGTCCCAGTTTTCGTGTAGGAAAGCCCGCAGTGCAGCGTCGACCATGGGGTCCAGCTGGGCCCCGATGGATGCTGTTTTCGTGGAGTCTGTTCGGTGGACCTGGAATTTGACTATTTCGTCTGCTGGTTTGAAGGAGGTGGATTTGGATCGCTTGTCGAGTATCACGTCGTCCCTATCCACTATGGAGCGTAATGCGGTTAATTCTTCAGCCGCGAGGGTTTAGACAATGCCTCAAGGGCTAGGGCATCGGTTTTATTTTCGGCGCGGAGTGCTATGTCCAGATCACTGGCAAGAGTGATGATTCCATTGGGCCCGGGCATCTTGAGCTTCATGTACCCGTAATGGGGTATGGCTTGGAAGCTTGCAAATGCATCTCACCCTAAAAGGGTGTGATATCCACTGTTAAAAGGGGGCACCTGAAAGGTTATCTCTTCGGAACGATAGTTTTCCGGCGTGCCGAATACCATGTCGAGTGTGATTTTTCCCGCACACTGTGCCTCCCGACTGGGGATAATTCCTCGGAAGGTCGTGCTGCTTTGCTCAATGTGGCTCCTGTCTATTTCCATTTTGTTGAGAGTTTCCTCGTAAATGAGGTTTAGTCCACTGCTGCCATCCATGAGGACTTTGGTAAGCCGGAAACCGTCCACAATTGGGCTGAGGACCAGTGCGGCAGGTGCCCGGACTGTTCTAAATTTTGGTTCGTCACTGGCATTGAAAGTTATGGCCCTGTCGTTCCAGGGTTTTTTTTGCTGCAACTTGGCAGACTTCGGCGAGGCAGCGGAGTGCCCTTTTGCGCCTATTGTTCGAGGCGAAAGTCTTGAAGACTGTCAACACTGTATGGTTGTTGTCTTCCGTGGGATGTTGCTCTGTGGTGTTTTTGATGAGGAGATCCTCGCCGCTCTTGGCCACCTGCCGGAGTATCCAACATGCTCTAAGGCTGTGGGTTGGTATGGTATCCGGTGTTGTGTGCATCTTGCATGGCCTATCAAGCCATCCCTCTAGAACGGTTCCGCACCTCGTAATGGGCTTTGATTTTTTGGTTACTGGATCGGGCGACCGACAAGGGTGCACTCTTTTTGTCCGGACGGGGAGTTTAGTGAAAACTGGTGGCTCCCAAGAGGCTGCTTGAGTTTTCCAGGCACTTTCCATTGCGCAGTACTTCTGTACTATGGTTGCCAAGTCAGCGAAGTGTGATACATGATGGCGATTGATTGCATTAAGGATTCTCTTGTCTGTGCAGTTTTTGCAGAATAATGAGATTGCGTCTTCATCGCGGCAGTCTTTGACCCTGTCCTTGACAAGGAGGAATCTGGCCCAAAAGTGATGGACCGTTTCCCGGGACTGCTATCTGATGTGGGTAAGATCGCTTAATTCTGGGTGGGTGGGTGGATTTAAGTCCGGACCTTGACCCCGCATGGGATACAGAGCTTGAGAAACTTCGAGCTTAACAGTTCGGGCTCCGAAATATCAACCAATTTTTTAGGCCCACTGTCTGATTCTAAGTTCGAAGTGCGGGGCAGGTCTTCCCACGGGTGAGTATCGGGCTCTGTGAGTTCGGAGATCCGAACATAGTTCGTCCTCAACACAGGGGAAGAGTCGTCACACTGCTCCTCCAGTACCGCTATCTGATGGGTGATCGGTGGAGATTCAATTTCTCTCTGATCGGGTTTAAGCTCAATCTGATCGTAGTCCATAGCGACTCCCAAGGCGGCGATGTGATCCAGGAGCTCATTTAGAAATGAAAAATCCATCTGATCCATTTGTTCGGAGTATTCTGAGCTGATGAAGAGGCGATTTTCGATGACGCGAGAAGTCATTGTCGGCCCGACGGCCGAACGGGCGACCATGGTAAAGCGGCCCAGCCGGAGGGTTTGGCCTGAGGCCAGGGCTCCTCCGGAGGTGATGTAGTCCTTAATAACAAGGTGAGCCATCAAGCCTATCTTCGACGTCACAGTGGAACTCTCAATGAAAGCACCAATGTCGGTATCAAAACCGGCGGATCTCGGGTAGGGGGTCCCGAACTGTGCGTCTAAGGCTAATTGTAACCGGAGGCGGGGGACACAATGTTTATCCAGGTTCGGGCCCTCTCTATGGAGGTAATACCCTACTTCCTTCTTGATTGATCTTGATGAATATGAGTATTACAAGAATTTATCTACCACGAAATCGTTATGGCTAAACCCTAGAAGTCCAGCCTATGAGATTATGATTGTTGTCCTACGGACTAAACCCTCCGGTTTATATAGACACCGGAGGGGGCTAGGGTTACACAAAGTCGGTTACAGAGGAAGGAATCTACATATCCGAATCGCCAAGCTTGCCTTCCATGCAATGGAGAGTCCCATCCGGACACGGAACGAAGTCTTCTATCTGGTGTCTTCATAGTCTAGCAGTCCGGCCACAATACATAGTCCGGATGTTCGAGGACCCCCTAATCCAGGACTCTCTCAAGGGGAGTGTTGTGCGGTGTCGGGGCCTGGTCTTTAATCCCGTTGATCGGGTCTTCTGATAATCCAGCGGGGCAGTTGGGTCTACATGGGGTCTCTGATGGGTCTCTAACCAACCTATACTAAGCAGTTTAGGATAAACAGGTAGGTAACAATAGCAGGTTACAAGATCAGGCTATGCATCAGAATAGGTAAAGCAGTAGCAGCAACAATTTCTAATGCAAGCATAAGAGAGAAGATAATAGGCGATATCGGAATGTTCAATGGGGGATGCTTGCCTGATAGCTCGGCGGCAAAGGAAGGGTCGTCAGCTGTGTAGTCGAATCCAGGGCATCGTCAGCGGTCTCGAGGGTCTACCGGGAAGAAACGGGGGAGAAGAAACAAATGAATACACGGCAACAAAACCAATTACAAACAAGACAGAACTACAAGCTAAGCCGGAGTGATCTATTGCAAAGTTAAGTGCTACCGACGGAGCGGGAAATCACCGGGAAAGTTTCCCCGGTTCTGGACGTTTGTTAGACAGATGATCCGGAGGGGACGGTTCCATGTTTAGGTAGTTAGGCACACCCGACAGGCTTGTGGTTAGCGTATCCGGGTTTGTCTCATTTTTCTGATCAACTTTGATGTATAAAGTTTTTCCATCCGAGTTACAGATGAATTTCTATGAATTTCCGAATATTTAAACAGTTATTTGGAATTCCCTGAAAATTGGCTAAGTCTAAGTAATCCTTAGTTTTAAACATCACTTGGCTATTTTCAAAAGTCTATAATTATTGTTCTACCCATCCTATGGCTTAGTGCCTTTTACCAATACTGATCACTTTCATGTGATCTACAAGATGGTCTCAGTTGCATCTCTTCTAGATCCCTGCAACTTGTTTATTTTTTGTCCTAAAGTAGCTACCACAATTACTCTGTTTTTCGTCTCTTCTACTAACAGAACATAAACTTTTGTCATTTTCATTGGATTTAATCCTTAAACCTTTTAAATTTGATCAAATGGAACATTTTGAACCTTGTCAAGTGTACTACCTTGCCATATTTTTTTAGACTTGTTAGCAATTGTTTTGCCGGAGTTTAGGGGATGTCTGGAGGGTTAGTCATCATAGAATTAGAAAAGCTATCTAGGCCTATAGTAACTTGTAACTTTCAGTTACTGTAGCTGCACCAGTACAAGCAGAGCAGTGGCAGTAGGCAGCGAGCAGCAGCGGCAATGGGGCAGCAGGGGCAGCGTAGCGGCGGGGCCGTCGATGGAGCAACGAGCGACTAGCAAAGGCGGCTCCCGGGGCAGCCACGAGCAGCAACAGGAGCAGCGTCGCAGCAAAGCATCAACAGCAGTTCGTGTGCGTAAATGGAGCTCCAGCCATGGTTGCGGGATGGCGTCAGGTGCAGTGGGGCGTGCGCGGATGGGGACGGCTCCGGCCAAGGCGGGCGACGACCGGCGAGCGGGCGGTGCGGGCGCGAACGACGAGCAAGGGCCAACACGGCATGCAGCAATGGTAGCCGCAGCAACAACAGAAGGTACCAGCGAGTAGGGGCGCACAGCTGCGGTGGCAAGCGACGGCAAGCAACAGCAGTAGTAGAGCAGCATCAGTACGGACGAGCAACCGCTAGAGGCAAAGCAGAGAGCGTGCGTGCGTGGACGAGTTCCGGCCATGGTTAGCGGCGGCGCGCGTGGGACAGTATCTACGGTGATGGATTCAAAGGGGAAACAGGGGAAGCTGGGAGAGGAGCTCACCGCGGAGCCGTAGGCATGCTCGGGGAAGGCCGAAGTGTTCGAAGAGCACTAGTTGGGCGGTGGCGTGCCGGCGACCGAAGAGGAAGGAGCGCTCGATCCCGGCGATGTAGAGGCGCCCAGCTCGAGCCATTCGATGTACTTGAAGTAGAGGAGCGAGACGGAGCTCGTGGATATGTCGGGATGGTGCGGGCTGGCTAGTGGCCGCGGGATCAACGCGGTGATGGCGATGGAAGCGCTCGTTGTCGAATAGAGGAGGAGATCGAGCGAGAGGAGAGTAGGTGCGGCCTAGGGTTTGTCCAAGAGGAGTGCTTGGCTAAGGGAGTCTTGGATCAGGGGGTCCTCGGACGGCTGGACTATTTACATGGGCCGGACTATTGGGCTATGAAGATACAAGACAGAAGACTTCTTCCCGTGTCCAGATGGGACTTTCCTTTGCGTGGATGACAAGCTTGGTGATTTGGATATGTAGATTCCTTTCTCTGTAACCGACTTTGTATAACCCTAGTCCCCTCCCGTGTCTATATAAACCGGAGGGTTTAGTCCGTAGAGGCAATCATAAACACATAGGACTCCTAGGGTTTTAGCCATCACGATCTTGTGGTAGATCTACTCTTGTAATACTCATATTCATCAAGATCAATTAAGCAGGAAGTAGGGTATTACCTCCATAGAGAGGGCCCGAACCTGGGTAAACATCGTGTCCCTCGTCTCCTGTTACCGTCAACCTTAGACGCACAGTTCGGGACCCCCTACCCGAGATCCGCCGGTTTTGACACCGACATTGGTGCTTTCATTGAGAGTGCCACTGCACCGTCACACAAAAAGGTTTGATGGCTCCGTCTGTCATCTACAACGATGCAGTCCAGGGGGAGGTTTTCCTCCCCGGACATATCTTCGTATTCGGCGGCTTCGTACTGAAGGCCAACTCGCTTGGCCATCTAGAGCATACCAAAAGCTACGCCCGTGGCCATCGGGTCAGATTTGGAAGCTTGAATTACGTGACCGATATCTGCGGATACTTGATCTTCGATGGATTCGAGCCCATGACGGCTGCTCCCTGCCATCATGATGAACATGATCTAAATCTGTCATCACACCGTGCTCAGGAGATAGCACCTATAACCGCTCTGGCCCTAGATCCTGTGTCGACCGATTCTCCGGGTATTAATTCCTAGAAAATGGCCCTTGTGCTCATCAACCCCAGGATTACTGTTAGCTGATGAGACACCAACTTGATACAGAAACTCCAAGCAAAACACAAAATATGTGGTACAAGACCATTCTGGTCTGTGAGTACAACAAATGGTTTCTAGCGGTTGATGGCGGAAGCGGGTTGTAAATCATCAGTGTCTATGGGACTCCATTTCCCACGGGAACAGCTGACCAGGTTAACTCCTATCTTCGCGAGGCTGCTATCACCGTTGCTTTCGTGTTCCGGGCTGTCCACACGGTCGCTCCTTTCCACAAGAAGAAAATCTGGCCAAGACAATAGCCAGGGACAAGCCGGTTGAGTACTTGGAATGTACTGCAAACATTATGAAGACGGGAATAATATAACAATAATATGCCGAAAATATCTTATGCTCATGACGTCGGTCACAAAAGATAAATAAACTCTGATACGTGCAAGCATGTTAATTATGAATATGCAATAATATGATAGTATTAGGATTATGAAATAAATAAGATAAAGGACTTCAAAAGAAATGCCACAATCGGGCGTCTGAGCGACACCGCATAAAGGGCTTTAAAAGAAATGCCACAGTCGGGCGTCTGAGCGACACCACATAAAGGGCTTTAAAAGAAATGCCACAGTCGGGCGTCTGAGCGACACCACATAAAGGGCTTTAAAAGAAATGCCACATTCGGGCGTCTGAGCGACACCACATATAGGGCTTTAAAAGAAATGCCACAGTCGGGCGTCTGAGCGACACCACATAAAGGGCTTTAAAAGAAATTCCACAATCGGGCGTCTGAGCGACACCACATAAAGGGCTTTAAAAAAATACAATCATAGTGAATATCCAGGAGGTAGGACCGTCCCAGGGATATTCGATAATACCAATGATATCACGGGTTAGTCCACAACAAAATAATAATCATCATTATCACATGCCACAAGTCATAATGTCAGTTTTAATTTAACAGTTTCACCTCCGAAGACCGACACTTGACCCATCCCAGACTGTAATCCTTATCCATGGACACGGCTATTCGAATAGGTTTAATCTTTGCAGAGGGTGTACTCTTTACCCACGAGTAACGGATTCCTTTAGTCCATCGACTAATTCCGCTTCACGGCCTTTTGTTGAAAACACACCTAACTTGCACACACCAGCTTAAATCACACTTGTCTGGAATCACCCACGACACCTGTCAAGCAAACTCTAAGTGGGGAGGCTACAACCTCGCGTAGCATGGGATCAAATTTATATCGCGCGCTCTAAGGGGTGGCCTCCCCACTCGGTCTCAACCGGAAACACCCATGCCCCCGGACCAGGTGGCCTGCCTACCAACTACAACCGGTATCTTCCACCATGGCCTCTCTGTACGGTGTGTGCTAGAAAGAGGTTGACAACTTACTGAACCGTACTCTAGTTGTTGTAGAGACGAGTGGTAGTACGAAGCAAGTATGGGGGTTACTGGAACAAGACTCGATCTACGGTCGACTCAGGAGGTTTAAGTATTTCCCTGCATGACATGTATAACAAATATATCTCAACCAACACGATCACCGCTCACCATACCTCACTATGCCATACCGGACATGACCGTCCCAACGGGGACCGACGACAAACTCATGCCTACCCAAGGAAGAGGCTTTTCCCGGATTCCTTCTGGCATGCAAGCAAGGCACATGAGGATGATTATTATCACAAGTGTGGTCATTCCCAACAGCATGGGAATCACAAATATGCATCCATGCACATGATCATCTCACATGAAATAACAAGTCCTCCAAAAATGAGGTAGTGTTATAAGCGTGTCAACGAACACACAAAAGTATTATGCCGGGGTTCAGAATGCTTGCCTTCAGGTCATGGGAAGGCAGGGTGCATTTCAAACTCTTGAAATATTTCTCCTGTCTTCAAAAATCCTATTTTAGAAATATAAATGAATTAACACACAAAAATAAAAATAGCACAAAAAGTTGTTCTGAAGAATTTTCAAATAAATCTTAAAATAAACTAGACAATATTTGAGAGAGGTAGGAAAAAGAATTAATTCATTTGGAGTTATATTTGAAAAGATATAGCAGGTCAAAGTTTGGTCAAAATCTGTTATTTAGACTAAAACAGAAAAGAAAAACGCTTTCAAATAAACACGTACATGTCGAAAACGCATTGAAGTGCGCTTCCACTTAACCCACGTGGACTGGGACGGGGTCACTTACAAGGGGTCTAGGGGCCCCACCGGGTCGTTTGACCAGTCCCTCTCCTCCTCTTCTGCCCGGCAGAGGTGGGGCGTCCGGCGATCGCCCGGCGAATAGCGCCTTCTCGCGGGCATCCGAGAGCAGGATGGATCCGCCACTCCTAGGCGGTCCTTCCGGTGGTCGCAGGGTCGCCGAGGTGGAGGGAGTCGCCACGGCGAGCCTCCGCATGGCGGAGGGGGCCGGTGACAAAGTGATTTTTGGGCTGCGGTGGTCTCCAACCAAAATTGATCGAGGTTGCACTTTCGCAAGAGGGAGGGGAGTTCTTGGTGGAGAGATTGGAGAAGGAGAGGCCACAGTGGCGATGGAATCGGCTGGGGCTTGGCGGCGACGAACCGCCGGACTCGAGGAAGAAGGCCTTCCCTCCTCGAATGCCGCTGGGGTAGCTCTAGGAGGATCACTTTGGAGGTTGATCGAGGGCTAGATGGAGCTCCGGGCCCTTATATAGGCGGTGGAGGTCGGTTCGGGCGGCCGGGCGATAAGGACGACGACGAACCGCCTCCAGAAGCTTGGGCGACGTGGCGGCGACGAGCGCTAGAGGACGAGGCTGCGGATGAGCTCGCACTGTTCCAGGGGCATGTGGCAAGCCGGGGTGGCTTTGGCGGTGCCGACCGTGGCAGAGGCATGCTGCGGACGCCGGCATGCCGCCAAAAGCTCTGCCGGCGGCGCTGTTGGCTGCCAGGGCGTCTTGGCGCATTTCCGTGAGGAGGTTAGTGCGTGGCGTGGCGCTGCAGAGCGGGCCAAAACCAGGGGGGCCAGCGTGTCGGCTCGGGCGCGGCTCGTGCAATACGCGCGCTCTGGGCGCGTCCAGTGCACGCACGGAAGGTGTTCGACACAATGCCGTGGCACGCTACAGGTCACAGTGAGGTTGGCAAGCAACAGAGCTAGGTTGTTGATAGAGTGAAGCTCGAGGGGACAAGGTGGTTTGGTCGGTGGCCAAGTTCACAATGCCAACAACAACTCATGTCAAATCTGATCATGCACTCTGTGTGTTTGACAAAATGCCACAGGCACTTAGGCTTTTCTTGGAGGGGCCAAATCTCCCAGATCAGTGTCTCCTTGGATGCACAAGAGGGTGGTGAGGTTAGTTGGTGAAAAGCACAAACTTGCTAGTGCAAGTTTTGCAGAACTTCAAATCTGGACATGATGTGAGTGGCATTATTTCATGAACCAAATTATGCCAATGGTTGCATGCTCCTGGACTTAGGGGTTTAGCATGGAGGACTACAAGTAGGAGAAGGAATCAAGGGCCAAAGAGCAAGCAATAATAGGGATGTTGTACAAACCATCTTGATGCACCAAAATGAAGATTAGGTTGATTTACTCAAAAATTTCAAAGAACATCCTTGGATTATTGCATATAATGGAATCATATGCTGCTACTGACATCCCATAATTTTGGTGGAAGCTAGAAACAAATATTTAAAAGGGTTGTAGTGCAAAAATGCCTACTAGACCTGAGAAGAAAAACATGTGTAGCACTCTAAATATGAAATGAATGAACTATATTATTGCATAAAAGTGATTTAGAGGCATCACATGACATCTCCAAATTTTGGTTGGATTTTTAGTTAATTTTATCAAAAGGTTGTAGTACAAAAAGAGCTCCAAAACTAAAAATAAGTCATTTTAACGAATATATCTCAGGGTGGAATAATTTAATAAATAAACCTACTGATTCTGAAATTGTATTAATGAGAGGGCATAGAAGTCCAATATGTTTTGGAAGGATCCACTTGGGAGAAATTCCTTAATATTAAAGGAAAAGTTTTGAAATCAACAGAGATATTCTTGCAGGCAAATTTTTTTTTAAACTCCTGGAAAAATTTTAATAACTAAAACCTGGTTAAATTTTTGGGGTGTTACAGATCCGGAGCAGATTGCACCATCTGAGGATGGGATGCTCAACCCCGCCATGGAAGCCGCAGACTCAGCGGCGGTGGAGCCGCACACAGTTCCAACCTCGAGCGGGGCCTATGTCATCGGAACCTCGGATTCATCTCTGGCCATAAGTTTCGAACCGCGCGCATCCGCGCCCATCGAACTTGATCAGGCGCCGATCGTCGAGTTCAGCTCCGCGGACATCTTCCGGTACTCACCTTTAGGAGACTCGCAGCCGAATTATATCCGTCTTGAATTTGAAGCTGATGATGGAGAATTTCGCTTCCCACCCACCACCCACTACATAGCCATTGTCGAGGACTCAATCAACATGCTCGACTATGACTCCGAAGACATCGACGGTATGGACGACGATGCCGGAGAGGAACAAGCACAAAAACCACCGCTCACAGGGCGCTGGACAGCCACCTCCTCGTATGACGTATACATGGTGGATACAACCAAAGAGAACAGCGGCGACAACGAAAATACCGTCGAGGTTAAGCCTCCTGAGACACAGCCAAAGCGCCGGCGTTAGTGCTGCTCTAAGCCACGGCATAGTAAAAACAGCGATACCTTCACAGGAGAAAACAATACTCCGGACGATGCCGAAGACAATGAAGACCCCGTTGGGCCAACCTACGAACGGGAAGATAGGCGAGTTAGCCCTGACGAACAGGCCATGAACGAAGACTTGGAGGACAGCAACTACCTTCCGCTCTTCGAGGACGAGATGAGCCTAGGCGACGAAGACTTTATCGTGCCTGAGGAGCCCGTCGAACAGGAGCGCTTTAAGCGCCAGCTAATAGCCACTGCAAGGAGCCTGAAAAAGAAGCAGCAGCAGCTTCAGGCTGATCAAGATCTGCTCAATGACAGATGGACTGATGTCCTGGCAGCCGAGGAATACGGCCTCGAGCGCCTAGCCAAAAGTTACCCGAAGCACAAACTGTTACCACAATTCGATGATGAGGCGCTGGAGCCCATCCTACCAGCGCATAATGCGGCTGACCGGCCACCACGCGACTGGGACAAAGCGACACCTCGAGCCGACCAGCCCACATTACCTCGCTGTAAATACAGGAATACAACAGCTCAGGGATGTACATATGACATGCGGCATGACCTGGAAAACAGAGCAGGTCAGACCAGATCGATCTATGGATCACGGGGGCGTGCCCCGATGCGTGACGATGGCCGTCCGGCGGGACATGATAAACATAACCACGTCCGGGCCGAAAACCACAGACGAACTCCATCCGAGCTACGTCACAACTTGGCCCGATATAGAGGCGTCGCACACCCCCTTTGCTTCACTGACGAAGTAATGGAACATGAATTCCTGAAGGGTTTAAACCCATAAACATAGAATCATATGACGGGACAATAGACCCCGCGATATGGATTGAGGATTTTCTTCTCCATATTCATATGGACCGTGGTGATGATCTTCACGCCATCAAATACCTCCCGCTAAAACTCAAGGGACCAGCTCGGCACTGGTTGAACAGTCTGCCCGAAAATTCCATTGGCAACTGGGAAGACTTGGAAGATGCCTTTCTTGACAACTTTCAAGGCAAATATGTCCGACCTCCGGATGCCGATGACTTAAGTCACATATATCAACAACCCGGAGAGTCAGCCAGGAAATACTGGACTAGGTTCTTAACTAAAAAGAACCAGATCGTTGACTGTCCGGATGCCGAAGCCCTAGCGGCCTTTAAGCACAACATCCGTGACGAATGGCTCGCCCGACACCTCGGCCAAGAAAAGCCGAAATCCATGGCAGCCCTCACGACACTTATGACCCGCTTTTGTGCGGGCGAGGATAGCTGGCTAGCCCGTAGCAATAATCACGCAAGCGAACCTGGCACTTCTGAGGCCAGAAACAGCAACGGCAAGCCACGACGCAACAGACACAAGCGTTGAAGCAACGGTGACAACACCGAAGACAGAAGACACGGCGGTCAACGCCGGATTCAGTGGCTCTAAGTCTGGTCAGTGGAAGAAGCCATTCAAAAGAAACAATCCGGGTCCGTCCAGTTTGGACCGCATACTCGATCGTCCATGTCAAATCCACGACACTCCTATTAAACCAGCCAATCATACCAACAGAGAGTGTTGGGTTTTTAAACAGGCTGGCAAACTAAACGCCGAGCACAAGGAGAAGGGGTCCCAAAGCAAGGACGATGACGAGGAGCCCCGGCCACTGAACACAGGGGGACAGAAGAAGTTTCTCCCCCAAGTCAAAATGGTGAACATGATATACGCTACCCATATCCCCAAGAGGGAGCGCAAGCACGCGCTCAGGGACGTTTATGCGATACAGCCAGTCACCCCAAAATTCAACCCATGGTCATCCTGCCCGATCACCTTTGATTGCAGGGATCATCCAACTAGTATCTGTCATGGCAGTTCAACCGCATTGGTCCTCGACCCAAGCATTGATGGGTTCCATCTGACACGAGTCCTCATGGACAGTGGCAACAGCCTGAACCTGCTTTATCAGGATATAGTGTGCAAAATGGGTATTGATCCCTCACGTATCAAGCCCACAAAAACCACATTTAAAGGTGTCATACCAGGTGTAGAGGCCTGCTGTACGGGCTCAATCACATTGGGAGTGGTCTTCGGATCCCCGGACAATTTCCAAAGCGAAGAATTGATCTTCGATATCGTCCCCTTCTGGAGTGGCTATCACACACTGCTCGGACGAACCACATTCACTCGATTCAATGCGGTGCCGCACTATGCTTATCTCAAGCTCAAGATGCCCGGACCACGCGGTGTCATAATAGTCGACGGAAACATGGAATGTTCCCTCCATACTGAGGAACACACTGCTGCCCTCGCAGTAGAAGTACAGAGCAGCCTTTTTAGGCAGAACATCAATTCAGCGGCCAAGCTCCCGAACACTGACAAGCGAGTCCAAACTACTCTACAGTAGGACAATCTAGCTCGTCAAGAGCTTGACTAGCAATTCGGCCTCCGTCCCAGTCCTGATCAAACGGCGGCATTCGTACCGCGCGTACATAAATACACACTTAAAATACCATGGGCATAGATGGATTCACAGCTAGATCGTGGTCCTTAGTACGGCTCAACCGCTCGTGGACCCGCATACTTTTACTTTTTTTCAGGTCTCTTTTCTTTCCCAGGTCCTTCCTGGTGACCTGATCAACGGACCTATAGAGGGACGGACACACCAAGACAGCAAGAAGCATTGATATATGGGGGAATTTCCAAGTGGTTTCTTTAAATGATCGCTATACCTGTTTTTGAGGACCCACACACAGCTCTCCCTTGGTCGTGGCATGTTAAATAGCCCTGTTGCTTATCACATTACTTGTACAACATACGCTTTGACGTATTAATCAAACTTCAGTGAAAAAAGTTTGCGGCCCAAATTTTGCAGCATTTGTCTATTATTTTATTTTTTCCTTTTCTTGATATTTTTATCAAATTGCGCCCGTACACTCTGGTATGCCTTAATTCGCCAGGGGCTTCATTACGCTCCATAATACGACAACAAAGTTCGAACACTTTTTTACATTGTAAGTTCGACACTCTGAACTTATAACATTATATGCATCAGCTCCGAATCATGTCTTTTGTCAATAGTTGGGTTGCCCGACTCCTGTGCTTGCTACCATACGTTCCACTATATCGACTAGGGTAGTAAAGGGAGAACTACTGCGATTGTGTCCTGGTTCATCCGGATTAGCACCTCAGTAGAGAAAGCCAAAAACTGACTGTCATGATGCTGCGTGAGCCGGTCAACTGTTCGAGAGGTTACAAATCTTTAGTGATTTTTTCTGCATTATGCGATGAATAAGTTTTTATCCAACCAGGTGTTTACAACATACCAAGTTCGGACTTACGAACACTAGGGGCTGCGCCTAAACTTTTATTGTCGAAACTCCCATGGCCAAGTGAGGGTGATAAAGCCACATAGTCCGACTGCCTTGTTCGTTGCGCTAAACACCTCCTTTAAGGACCAAACTTTGGAGTAAAGAGTGTTTAGATTTATCCCGAACACCCCCGTACTATCTACGTGGGGGCGGAAGCCGACAACTGGCCAACTCTCAGATTTAATAATACGGCCGCACATGAGGTAAAGTTTTAAATAACAAGCATTATATTACATAACGATCTTGTTTCATAACATAGGACATGATAACATGAATGTATTCATGGAAAGATTACATCCTTAGCGAATTGCTCGGCCACAAGGCGGGACCCCTCCATGACATTGTCAAAATACAGCTAAGGGGTGCGGTCCGCCTTGCCCGCGGGCAGTCCCTCGGTCATAAGCTTCGCGGAGTCCATCTTCGCCCAATGCATCTTGACTCGGGGGAAGGCCATTCGTGCGCCCTTGATGTAGACGGACCGCTTGATGGCATCCAGCCAAGGGCACGCATTAATGAGCCGCTTCACGAGCCCGAAGTAGCTGCTAGGGATGGCTTCGGCAGGCCATAGCCGGATTATTCAATCCTTCTTGGCTAGTTCGGTCGCCTTGTGCAGTTCAACCAACTATTTTAGCTGATCGCTCAACGGCACCGGATATTCTGGCGCAAGGTATTGCAATCAAAATAGCTTCTCTGTAGAGCTCCCCACTTCAGCTCGGAAAAATTCTGCAACGTCTGACACGCTGCGTGGCAGATCTGCAAACGCCCCTGGAGAACTCCAAATCCGGGTCAGTAATAGGAACCTTCACATATTTGCTCTACATACAAAAGGGCGATTTTTCTGGCCTCCTGAATCTCCTGGAGGGCGCCTTGGGCTTCAACCCGGGCATTGTGCATGTTTTGACAGGCCTTGCTGAGTTCGGACTCTTGATCCTTCATGTTGCGCTCCAAGGACTCGCACTCCTTGACGGCGTCCTGGAGCTCCTGTTGGACCTCACTGACCCTAGCCTCGTGCTTTTCACGGGCGGCCTTTTCCTCGGCCGCTTTCTCCTCGGCCTCGGCCAGCGCCTTCTTGAGGGTCTCCACCTCGATAGCCACTCCTAACAAATAAAATGGCACTTTAGTCAGCACAAATCATTCATCCTTCCTGAATTTATACAAGGTTATTGCATACCTTGATTATCTTCCAGCTGCTTATTCATGCGGCCTATCTCCTCCTCGGTCCGCTCCAGACTCTGCTTCAGTCCGGAGACTTCAGCAGTATGAGAGGTCGCAGCCAGTACCGACGCCTGTTTGTTCACATTGACATGTTAGGTTAGTCTCCTGTGAAAATTATTTGATCCTCTGTTCGGCTTTTCTTTCCGAACACCGGACAGAGTATCAGGGGCTACTGTCTACACTGTGACATTATTTTTATAATTACAGAGCTTACCTTAAAGAGTGTTAGAAGGCTTGTGCATGCTTTGGTCAGTCCGCTCTTCGCAGACTGAATCCTCTCAATCACCGTACCCATAAGGGTACGGTGTTCTTCAACAATGGAAGCGCCTCGCAGCTATTCCAGCAAAGTATCCGGCGCCTCTGGATGGACAGAGGTCACCGGCGGAATAGGAACGCCCCCTTCTTTCGAAAAGGGCTGCTTGCCTAATTCCGGAGCCGTATGGGTCTCCGGAATTATATTCGGCTGGGGGCCGAATTGGATACGGCCCCCATCGACATTATTCATGAGGGTTGCTCCCCCATGTGTCCGGCAGCCGAGGCTTCACCCTCCGGCGCCTCCCAGACGGCCTCCTGATTCTCTCCCGGGACTGGGATCCTTCAGGACGATGCCTCGGTGCCATCCATATCCTGGGGAAAGGAGGCCGCAGGAAGGGTCCCATTGTCCATCGCGTCCGGGTCCAGCGAATCCTGTGATAAGGACCGCTCGAGGTTGGACCGAGCCGGACAGCAAATACATGATTCAACACGTCAAAACAATGATGTAGAGAGGCTGGATATAAGAATGTGTCTGGGTACTCACGATTTCGCCAGGGGCTTGTCCCTGGGCTGCCACTCCGAGCTGCTGTCGGTGGCCGCGGTGGAGCTGTCCGGAAGGGAAGCTTTCCCCTTCTTGGACGCTGTTGGATGTTGGGTTCCGGCAGACCCTTAAGGTTCGAACACTGGGGTGCGCACGAAGATCTCTCCCCTACCGATCTACGTCCGCTCGCCTCGTGAGATCTAAGCTGGAAATGATGAACAACACAAGGGACACGAGATTTATACTGGTTCGGGCCACTGTTGTGGTGTAATACCCTACTCCAGTGTGTGGTGTGGTAGATTGCCTCAGGGGCTGATGATGAACAGTACAAGGGAAGAACAGCATCGCGAGAGGTGTTCTTGAACTGATGCGATGAACTGCTTGGGTGAGTTCAACCGCCTCTCTCTCTCTGCTAGGGCTCTATCAGATGTCGGATCTCCTTTTCTCTACTGTGGTGGCTAGTCATATTTATAGAGGCCCTGGGCCTCTTCCCAAATATTGAGCGGGAAGGGCGCCAACAACGGCCATTTTGAAGGGGAACATCCAGTACAAGTTATCCTGACTAAAGTTGGTCTTCGGCTGCCAAAAGCACTGGCGATGACGCCGTTTTGGGCTCCACGGTGACCTCCATCCTGCCGCTCCGCTGGTCTTGGTCTCGTTGCACTGAAATGGCCACCTTTGCCTGATGCCTCGGTACTCCACATCCGTGCTTGCCCCCTTTGCACCAAAGAGGAAACAAGGACATTGCGCAGGTCGGCGCCCGCCTGGCCTCGATCGTCATGGCTTGCGTCACGAGCACCTCGCGAGGTACCCTGCCTTGATCTCTTCGCCTCCTTGCGAGCCTGCCTGGCGAGGCCGTCCCTGAGGAAGCCTTGCGTCGTCCGCCCCGTGAGGCCTGGCCCCTCGCGAGGGTCTTGAGTCTTGTGCTCATGAAGACGGGTTGTACTGGGCCACCACTTGAGCCACGACGCAGGCCGCAGGCAGGCAAGTCTGGGGACCCCTATTCCTAGAACCCCGACAGTAGCCCCCGGGCCCAAGGCGCGCTCGGACTTGGCTTAGCGGAGAAGTGAAGGGGCAAGTGCGGAGCGCCGTGGGCCCCATCAGCCTGCGGCCTTGGGCGCCGCGTGGCGGTTGATTGGACGTGGGCGTCTCCTCTTCCCCACACTGCCTCGGCAACTGCTCGACTGACAAAAGGCTGGCTCTGGGTTAGCCTTACCTCATTACCCTTGTTCTCCTTAATCCAGATCCCCTTCCTTGCTCTCCGCCTACCTGCCTCCAAAATCTCCAGATCTGCCGCATTCTCTCTCCTCCGGCGAACTATGGCCCCCCACAAGACTCCTGCTAGGGCTGCATCGGCCTGGTACTCGCCGGCCCTGGTCTCTCCCAACGTGACGGAGAAGAATCTCGCCCTCACGCGCCGGATGGCAGCATCGCAGATCAACGAGTTTGGGGAGACTGCGCTCCGTCTTGGCTCCGCCCAGCCGGAGGACAAGGGGAGCACCTTCTATCCTTTCTTCATGAGTGCCGTCATCGCTGGTTTGGTTCATCCCTTCTCTGAGTTCTTCCTTGCTGTCCTTCGCCAGTATCAGTTGCATGCTGTGCACATCCACCCCAACTCCATCCTCCTCTTGTGGATCTTCTCCTACTACTGCGAGGTGCACGTCGGGGTGACGCCCTCCATGGCCTTGTCGCGCCACTTCTTCTCCCTTCGGGTCTACGGCGGCAATATTTCAGTGTGCGCGAGTTTTGTCGCGTACTCCAAGTCCAACGCCATCTCGAAGGCCGGGAAGAGGGCCGAGGGCTTCCGGAGCAAGTGGGTTATGGTGAACGCTGGGTGCCACAACCCTCTGCTGGAGCTGCCGACGAAGCGGCCCGAGGCCGTTGAGGCGTGGTCCCGTGCGAAGCTCGATGATCGGCGGGCGAAGCAGGTGTTGGAGAGGATGAACGCCGACCTCAGGCCGGGCAGCCTGAGGGCGGCGAAGCTGACCGGGGCCTCGCTCCTGAGGGAGTTTCTGTCACACCGGGTGGCCCCTCTTCAGGCACACTCGCGCGCGCTGTGGAGGCTCGTGGATGTAGATGTCGTCCTCCGCCTGAACTTGGACGCCCTGAGCGATGAGGACCTGACCGCGACTATGCGCTGCTTGGTTGGAGAGGAAGTGGCAGGCCCGGTGGGTGCTCTGGTCCCTTTGTTCCTCCGTGATGACTGGGAGCTGGTGGTGGACACCATGCCCACCTTCAACGGGGTCGGCCTGGTGCCGGCGGAGGACCCTGAGGGTCAGGCGACGGCGACGGCGAACCTATCCTCCGGTGAATCCAGTGGATAAGAGGAAGGAGATGATGACGATGATGAGGAGCGCGACTCAGAGGTGACATTCGAGGGGACGGGGGAGACTTCTCCCCGGCGTAGGGCGAGCACCCTCCGCTCCATGCCTGACGATGATGAGGTCGACGCCAGGCGGGGAGGGGAGGACGCGCCCCTGGTCCTGAGGAAGGACAGGTCCAGGCTGATCTCCCGAGGGGCCACCCCGGCCCCTGCATCGGTCGAAGTCAGCTCCAGTCCTTCAGGCGCGCCTTCTCCTACGACTGGGCCTCCCGAGGTTGAGCCCCGCAAGAGGCTTTCAGGCTTCAAGCTTGGCCGGAGTCCGTGGGATCCCGCGGCAGTCAACAAGTAAGTGTTCGAATTCCGCCTCGCTCCTGTCTTTTGCTGTCTAGACCTGACATCTTCCATTGGGTAGGCTGCTGCCCGTGGCGAAGAGGCTGAAGGGAGGCGTGGCGACCGCGCCTGAAACGGGCTCGTTAGCCATGGCCGCGTCCCCCGCCCGATCATCATCGCGAGGCCAGCAGGAACGCTCCGGCGAGGAGTCAGCCCCCGTGGCCCCGTTGACTCTAGAGGCGCCCGTGCTTGACGCTGGCGCCGAAGTTGCCAAGACTCAGTAGGTCCCTGCCTCCCAGGTCGTGATTACGCTGTCGTCTTCTCCTCCTACTCCGCCAGCCCCCGTCTCCTCTGCTTCCTCTGCTGCCTTGGACCGTGTTGCCGATGAACTGAACCGGCTGCGGGAGGATCTTCGGAGCATGGACCCCCGCTTGGTGGCTAGGCGCCTGGAGTTGGTCTCCAGCTGGGCTAGGTCTGACGCCTCCGTCCGAGCGGCGCTGAGCCAAGCTGTGATGGCTTCCGAGGAGGGGAAGCAAGCCACCTCCCAGGCCATGGCAGCCCGCAACGAGGCGCTGAAGGTTGCTTCCACCGCCAAGGGCCATTGCAAGACGCTGGAGGGCGAATTGCAAGGGCTGCGGGACGAGCTCGCCAAGGAGATTCGCGACCGCCAGGTGAAGGAGGAGGAGATGAAAGCTCGGGAGGCTGCTATCAAGGAGCGCGACGCCGAACTGTCAGCTGACCTCGACCAGCTGAAGACGCTGGAGCAGGCGCTAAAGATGGAGAGGGCCGAATTGGATGCTGATGCGAAGATCCTGGCCGAAGACCGCACGGCCTTCACGCTCTACGAGCAGAGGGCCCGCATAGCGCTGAAAACGCTCTATGATGGGGGCCTGGAGAAGCCACTAGCTGGAGCCAAGGAAGGCATTGCTAAGCTGGTTCCCTTCCTTGTCGAGGCGCTTGAGGAGGTCGTGGTCGGGATCGGCCCCATGGCTGAAGTCGAGGATCGCATCCTCTCCTCCGCAGCGCTGACGCGGATCCTCAGCCATGTCTACCTCCGCAACCCCGACGCCAACCTCGATGACCTGCTGGAGCCCGTGGACGCCAAGTGCTCCGCCGCTGCTGTTGAAGCCGTCAAGGGTCGAGAGGAAGCCTTGTTGTCGAAGTTCCACGCCTTCAACATCGCGCCCAAGTGAGGCGCTACCGGCCCCGCAGCTCCAGGAGGTGGAGCTGCCAAGTGCGACTCTACCACGGGTGGTGGCGCAGCCCAGGGTTGACCTTCTCGCGACCTTTTTCCTGCTTTGATTGCTGCAACATGCACGATGCCTCATGGAGGCGTTTAAATTTGTGTCTGGTATTGTGCGAACAATTTATGGTCTGTAATATTTGCTCCTGGATTTGCTAGATTTTGCGATTTCCTTCCTATTTTCTTGCGTTCTACGTCGGCAGGGCCCGGCCCCGCGCATACCTCAGCCGTCGTTAGCCCCGACCGGATCACCAAGATGGAGCTAAGGAGTGAGGGGCTACGTGGCAAGTTAGGCTTCTGAGTTGCGATGCTCAGGAGTCCCCCTTGACATGAAAACAGCAAATAGGGAGGGGACGGAGGAGAGGATTTTGGTCGTTCTACGTCGGCAGGGTCCGGCCCCGCGCATACCTCAACTGTCGTTAGCCTTTCGAAACTAAGGAGTGAGGGGCTACGTGACCAGTTAGGCTCCTGAGTCGCGATGCTCAGGAGTCCCCCTTGACGCTCAAACGAGTCTTCATACCTTGGCTCCGCTCGGGGAGGGGCGCGCGATGACCAGGTCCGAGGGACCTGGCTGGGTGGCATGTGCTCGGGCGTGGCCCGAGTGCAGCCCCCGTGTCCACCCCCCTCCCGCGGCACTCCCGAGGGGAGGCTTTGTGATGGTGCCAGACACTGAGCTCTGGGCTCCCTGAGGTTGATACAACCGTGGGCTGCCCTCAGTTGTTTATCACCAGCGCGGAGCATAGTGCTTCCATATGTGTACGGGCATAGCCGCTCCTCGGCAGTGTCGTCAGCCAGCACGGAGCATGGTGCTTCCACTGGTGCGTGGGAGGGGGGCTCCCCTCCGGGAGGTTCTCCCGGGGCGTGTACAGCCCCGCCCTAACACGTGGCAGGCACGGTAGGGCTAGGAGAGGTGTATCTGGGCACCCGTGAGCCAGCGTGGGACTCACGTGGCCCTACCTCGAGGCGGGTTGCGCCTAGCTCTGGGCCTTTGTGGACGGTATGTTCCTACAAGGTGGTTAGAATGCAAAATGCTCTACATCCTCAGGTTCCGGCCCTCGAGCAAGCTCAGCCGCCGCTAGTATGACAGGTCGCAATGCCGTGGGTCAAGGCCAGGGGGTGAGGGCTGGAGAGCCAGTAAGAGCCCATGAGTCGCGATGCTCAGGCACCCCCCTTTTAACGTGCAAGCACTTTGATGAGAGTGGAGATGTCTGTGGTAGGCAGCAGACGATAATCATCAGTAGGTTAAGCATTTATAAGCAAATCAACTTAGACAGATGCAAAGAAAGCAAACGCCACTGGGTCAGGCCCGAGCGGCTTGGGGATGATGCAACCCGAGGGGCGCGCCCAACAAGGTAAGCACAGAACATGAGCAAAACGGATACATGCCGCAGGGACGGACCCACGCGACCTGGGAATGATGCAGCCCTGTGGGCGCTCCCAGCTGAAACAAAAACTGGCAAGAAGTCACCTGATGCTGTTGCAGAACGCCAGTTGGTGCAGCTGGCGGTGCGGGGAGAAGAAGCCAGTCCTCACGAGCCCTCGGGACTCCGGGCCTCGGGAGGCTCAGGAGGTCCGGGCGGCCCGTTGAGGTCCATCTCCATATCCTCCAGGAACGCGTGATGCTTGGCCACCTGAGCTTCCAGAATGCTCCTCATCAGGCACTGGTGGGCTGCAGCCGCGTTCGGCAAGCCGAAGGGCATGCGAACGAAGCTGTGCGGTGGGCCTGCGCATCGCCCCACGCACGAAGGCCAGAAGCACTCCTGAGAAGCAACTCGATTGAGCCCTGGGTAGTTGATGCAGACGCACAGCCCGCCATCCTCGCTTGGATGGGGAGCTACGCGGGGCAGACGGCGGTTGCCGTGCATGACTCTCGATTCCTCCACATCTTGAGCGGCATTGGTGATGAACTCCTGAGGGTTGGGTCCTTCTTTCCTTACGCCTTCCTGACTAAAACTTGTCGTGAAGCACGCCTCCAAGTGGTGCCCAAGGGCCTCCCTCGTGACCTTGGCAAAGTCGGTGGCTCCCTAGGAGAGAGCCCTCGAGCCCTGCCCGAGGAGGGCGTCGGGCGCGCCTTCCTATGCGATGGAGGGTGGCGCCCCTTGGACGGGCGCATGTCCTGATGTGGCGCCTCCGGAGGTGCATGACTCCTGAGGCCTTGAGCCAGGTGATGTCTTCTTCTTCTTGGGAGCTTCTCCAGGGAGGTTTCCAGTCTTGCTGTTCGGGACTTCGATCGACGCGGCCTGGAAGGCACGCTCGAAGGAGCACACCGCATCCTTCTCCTCACAGGGGACCGTGATGACCCCACCGCTTCCTGGCATCTTGAGGACGTTGTAGCCATGGTGAGTCACTGCCATGAACTTGGCCAGAGCCGGATACCCGAGGATGGCGTTGTATGGCAGGCAAATGTGAAGGACATCAAAGTCAATGAGCTCGGTGTGGTAGTTGTTGCGCTATCCAAAGGTGACAGGAAGGCGGACTTGCCCTATCGGGGCAGTGGAACCATCAGTGACTCCTGAGAAAGGCTTGGTTGGCTGAAGCTGATCATATGGCACTTGGAGATTGTTGAACGTCTCGACGGACAGAACATTGAGTCCTGCTCCGCCATCGATGAGGGTCCTGGTGACTTGCACATTGCTGATAACTGGGGAACAGAGCATTGGGAGGACACCAGCCGTCGCCGTGCACTTAAGCTGATCCGCTGAGCTGAACGTGATGGAGTACGCAGACCACCTGAGAGGGCGTGTGGCCTCAAGCTTGGGGAGGACTGCGTTCACCTCGCGAGCAAACTGCTTGAAGATGCACTCAGGCGGCCGGGCTGAGCGCCGCCAGGATGCAAGCGATTGCACGTGGCTCCTGGAAGCCCCCAGCCCCCTCGTCTTGATGATGGTCTTCATTCCTTCTTGGTGGTGGTGGCAGAGGAGGAAGGCCTGCGTTGCCTTGCGGGCGGTCCTCGCGAGGTTGATCTCTCCAAGCTCCCTCGCGAGGCTGGTCCTGCCAGCGGTCCTCGCGAGGTCGGTCACGCCACCCTTGGCATGGGCCACGGTCGTCCCATCGTCCTCCACCTCTTGCTCCGCCTCGGCCGTAGCCTCGATTGTTGCGCTCGGGACATCGACCGACATGGCCTTCTCGCACGGCCCTGAGCTCTTGGCATTCGTTGGTGTTGTTGGTGTGGAGATCATGGTACACACAGTATCGGCTGCTCTTGGACGACTCCGGCTGGTCCCTCCCGCGCTTGGCGTCTGGCTCAGCTGCGAGTACAGCTGCTCCCTTGCGCTTCACATCCTTGGCCTTGGCTTTCTTCTCTTCTGGGCCCGCTGCCGGGAGCTCGAGAAGGGAGAGGCGCCCTTCCTCAGCCCTTGCGCACTTGGTCGCCAGGTTGAACAACTCCAGAGACGTGCACATGCCTTCATGGATTGCCAGCTCCTCCTTCATCTTGACGTCGCGAACGCCATCAGAGAACGCCGAAATGATGGCCTCCTCAGTCACCCTGGGAATCTTGAGGCGAGCGTTGTTGAAGCGCTGGATGTACTTCTGCAAGGTCTCTCCAGGCTGCTGCTTGATGCGGCGCAGGTCACCCATGGCCGGCGGACGGTCGTGAGTGCCCTGGAAGTTGGCGATGAAGCGGGTGCGCATCTCATCCCAGGAGGAGATCGTGCCAGGAGCTGTGTTCAGAGCAGTGAGCACCGTCCTTGAGTGCCACGGGAAACCAGTTCGCCATGACCTTTTCGTCTCTCTTGGCGGCTTCGATGCCCAGCTCGTAGAGCTGCAGGAACTCCGCGGGGTCTGCAGTGCCGTCGTAGCGAGGAGGCGGGCTTGAACTTGCCTGGCCAGGCGACACTGCGTAGCTCGGGGGTGAAGGCGCGCCAGCCTGTAGTGGCCACCAGAGCCCTTTGCTGGTGCTGGGCTTGCTCCTAGAAATTCCCACGCGCCGCCGCTTGGAGCAGCGCGAGGTCTTGACGTGGTGGCGCAGGGATGCAGTCATGGCGCACCGGTGCCGGGAGCACGCGAGCACCTTCTTGGGGGCGAGGGATTTCTTGGCAGCTCCTTTCTTGTCGCGCAGGCGCCAGACACAGTGGATCTCGCACTGGGGCCGCGCGCCTTGGAGCCAGGGCGCCTTCTTGGGGAGGAGGCGGCGGAGGCACCTCCTGATCTGCATCTCCTGCGCTGCATGGAGGGTGAGGCAGCGAGAGGGACGACATAGTAGAGCCCCCTGCGGCGCTGACGAGCTCGGTGATGCAGGCGAGCCAGTCCTCGTAGAGGTCATCGACGGGGTGGTAGTGCAGGAGCTCACGCGCCAGGAGCAATGCAGCGTGCGCGTCCGTGGGGGCGAGACGGGCGTGGGACGACGAACCGGCTGGAATCAGCAACGGGGTGGCGGTGCGGCCTTCCCGCCGCACCGATGGATGCAGAGACGAGGCCTGCTGCTCGTTCCCTGCCGGGCCGGTGGCGGCGTTGGCGGCAGGCGACGGGGAATGACGGGAGCGCCCGCCGACGGGCGCCGTCTGGGCAACGCGAGTGGCGAGAGCAGCCCGACGCTCGACACGAGCCCGGCGAGCGTCAGCCATGGACACGACGGAAGATCGAATGCGAATAGCGGAAGAAAGATTCCGGCGCACCCCTACCTGGCGCGCCAAATGTCGGATGTTGGGTTCCGGCAGACCCTTAAGGTTCAAACACTGGGGTGCACACGAAGATCTCTCCCCTACTGATCTACGTCCGATCGCCTCGTGAGATCTAAGCTGGAAACGATGAACAACACAAGGGACACGGGATTTATACTGGTTCGGGCCACCGTTGCGGTGTAATACCCTACTCTAGTGTGTGGTGTGGTGGATTGCCTCAGGGGCTGATGATGAACAGTACAAGGGAAGAACAGCCTCGCGAGAGGTGTTCTTGAACTGGTGCGATGAACTGCTTGGGTGAGTTCGACTGCCTCTCTCTTTCTCTCTCTCTCTCTCTCTCTCTCTCTCTCTCTCTCTCTCTCTCTCTCTGCTAGGGCTCTATCAGATGCCGGATCTCCTTTTCTCTACTGTGGTGGCTAGTCCTATTTATAGAGGCCCTGGGCCTCTTCCCAAATATTGAGCGGGAAGAGCGCAACAACGGCCATTTTGAAGGGGAACATCTAGTACAAGTTATCCTGACTAAAGTTGTTCTTCGGATGCCAAAAGCACTGGCGATGACGCCGTTTTGGGCTCCACGGTGACCTCCATCCTGCCGCTACGCTGGTCTTGGTCTCGTTGCGTTGAAATGGCCACCTTTGCCTGATGCCTCGGTACTCCACATCCGTGCTTGCCCCCCTTGCACCAAAGAGGAAGCAAGGACACTGCGCAGGCCGGCGCCCGCCTGGCCTCGATCGTCATGGCTTGCGTCACGAGCACCTCGCGAGGTACCCTGCCTTGATCTCTCCGCCTCCTCCGAGCCTGCCTGGTGAGGCCGTCCCTGAGGAAGCCTTGCGTCGTCCACCCCGCGAGGCCTGGCCCCTCATGAGGGTCTTCAGTGTTGTGCTCATGAAGACGGGCCATACTGGGCCACCACTTGAGCCATGCCGCAGGCCGCAGGCAAGCAAGTCTAGGGACCCCCGTTCCCAGAACGCCGACAGAAGCCTCGGCTTCCAGACGCGTGGAGGCCGTCCTCTTCTTTCTCCCCCCCCCCCTGTAGGGGGGGAATGGCTGTCTTCTTCTTCTTACTCCTCTTCCTCGTCGTCCTCGGCGGTGGAGGAGTGAGCCTCGGCTTCTTCGGACGTCACGTCTGAAGTGCCCTTGCAACGGAGACAACCTCTGGTCCCCTTGGCCTTCTTCTCCGGCACTTGATAAGGTGCCGGAACCAACATCTTCGTCAGAAACAGGATTTCTGGGTCTTCGGGCAGCGGAGCTAGACAGTTAATCTGCTCCGCCTTCTCTGTCCAGGTCTGAAAGAATCAATAGGGAGGCTTAGATGCCTTCCTCGAGTATGCAAGTAAAGGGTACACCTTGAAAACATGAAAACTTACCGGACTAGCAGGGTGGGTTAAATCGTGCCCGCGATCCTCGGTCGTGGGCGGTGGCGCCTCGTTGGCCTTGAAGAGCACCTTCCAGATGTCTTCGTGCATAGTGCCGAAGATCTCCAGTAGGGTCCGGTGCTTGGCCGGATCGAACTCCCATAGACGGCAAGTCCGGCGTTGGCACGGAAGGATCCAGCGAACAAGCATCACCTCGATCACATTGACGAGCTTGATTATCTTGTTTATCATGTTCTAAATGCACGTCTGGAGCGATGTCAGCTCGTCTGGAGAAGACCAGGTCAGGCCTTTCTCTTGCCAGGAGGTGAGCCGCATCAGGACTCCGGACCCGAATGCGGGAGCTGCGGCCCAGTTGGTGCCGCACGGCTCTGTGACGTAGAACCACTTCGACTGCCACCCTTTGATGGTCTCCACGAAGGAGCCTTCGAGCCATGTGACATTGGGCATCTTTCCCACCATGGCGCCTCCGCACTCTACTTGTCGACCACTCACCACCTTCGACTTCACATTGAAGGTCTTCAGCCATAGTTCGAAGTGAGGTGGGATGTGGAGGAAGGCCTCACACACGACAATGAATGCCGAGATGTTGAGGATGGAGTTGGGGGCCAGATCGTGGAAGTCCAGCCCGTAGTAGAACATGAGTCCGCGGACGAATGGGTGGGGAGGGAATCCCAGCCCGCGGACAAAGTGAGAGATGAACACCACCCTCTCATGGGGCTCGGGGTGGGTATGATATGTCCCTCGGCTGGAAGCCGATGGGTGATCTCCTTGGCCAAGTACCCAGCCTCCCGGAGCTTCGTAATGTCCTTCTCCTTGACAGAGGAGGCCATCCACTTGCCTTGCGCTCTAGATCCGGACATGGCTGAAGTGCTTTCTGGGGGCGGAGAAGATGAGAACTTGAGTGCTGGACCTCGAGAATGGGATGGGCAGAGAGAGAGAGAGAGAAGGCATGTGTCGGTGTACTAGAGTAGGGGTACCCTAGTATCCCGTACTCGTGCACGGACAGTTGCAGCACCCCGCGGCAGGGTTTTCCTCGTCACCGCCAAGATCCTCCGTGGCTCCTTTGGAGCCATTCAAGAACAAAGTATTTGATTAAGAAGACAAGGCCCCGGCAAGAGGAGCTTGCCGGGAAGGCCACTCGAGGCATGCAGAAGACAAGGCCCCGGCAAGAGGAGCTTGCCGGGAAGGCTCGGAGCGCGACAAGCCTCCAGACGCGACAAGGATTCGGCCGCGGCAAGGCGCTTGCCGCGGCAAGCAACCTCTCTCCATCTCCGCTCCAGCTCATCCAGCAACGTGTCGCCATGGGACCATTCCATGCGCCACAGGTCGAGAGGCTGTGCAGCCAGCGGAGAGCAGCGATAAGCGGCGCCGACAAGCTTGCCATCGTGGCGGCGGTGGCGCACCTGACGGTCTCTGCAGAATTTGTTTGGGGCGACAATCGACAGCATTTATTGCTTTTGTCCCTTGCCGTCGAGTTAGGTATTTTGCATCGCATAATCGCTCGGTAGGTGTACCAACTCCTGTTTTACATTTGTACCCTCGCCTATGTTGCCACCTGTCGGAGACCCCTTGAGCATATAAAAGGAGGCCCATGCGCAACGTAGAAGGGGTTCGAGTTTCAGTTCATTCGACTCACTAGAGACTAGATACGCTCACGCTAGGTTTTGTAGCTCGCATCGCTCCCTAGCAAGAACACAATACATCAAACAAGCAGCAGAGAGGAGTTTTATCTCTCCGGAGAGCTCCGAAGCTGGGTAAACTGCTCGTGTGCCTCGCCTCGATCCGCTCTTCGTGCAATCTCCGCCCCCCTCCGAACCACAAAGGGGCCTGGTCCGCCGGCCCCATAGGTGTTCGTGGGTACGATCAGCCTCCCCGACATCTTTGGCGCGCCAGGTAGGGGGCGTCGAGGCCGTGTGAATCTGATCTGACGTTCACACGAGCAGCGTCCTCAACATCTTCCTCAACATGCCACCGAAGAAGAAGGCTTCGGCGGCAGCAGAGCCGGCCGCGTCGTACCCACCCTCACCGCAGCAAGCGGGTGGTGAGGCAGACGCTGGCGGAGGAACGTGCGCCGATGAAGGTGTTCGCGACGTTGCCAAGTCCAAGGACAAGGCCCCGCAAACCTCGGCGTCCGCGCATCCCCCGTGCCCATCTCAGGAGACGCGGCACCAACAACGTCACGGCGTTCACAATGCCATACGTTCGTTGGATCGAGATCCTCAAGACCAGCATGCGCGCCAACATGCTGGCACGAGTGAGATACGGTCGCCCGGACGGGGTACTGCTCCTTCTAACGTAGTTAGAAGTCCGAGCATATCCCGCTCCTCGCACCGTTCGCCAATGCCACCCACTACTCCAGCAGAAGCTCTGGCGAGACCTCAACTGCTCCTCGACTACCCTCCAACGGCCAACAAGGTCAACGAGTGGAGGGCCACTATCCAGAGCCTCATCGGCTTTGCCAACGGCGATGCTCCGCGGCAACCAACGCCATCATTGCCACGGCAAGACGACAAGGCACGAGCCGGTGGCGACGAGACTGTCGGAGGTGCAACCACCGTGCACTCTCCGCCACGAAGGCCAAGATCGCTGACTCACCGGATCCACCTCGACAGCGACTCCACCGCGTCATCGGATCCGCGAGCTCGCCGCGATCAGCGCCAAGTTCTTCATGAGCGACAACAAGAGGACGCTCGAACTCACATCGAGCGCCGGAGAGAAGCGCGACGTCAGTCCGACAAGCGCGCCCAGGCCTTCGCTGACGTCGGCGCGTCGGAGGAGCCGCGACTTGCCAGATGCGGTAGGTTGCCCTGCGTTCACTGCGTGAGCTGCGGCAAGTCCAAAGGGCCCAGCCGTAAAAACTTCAAACCAGACGTGCGGAGAAGTATGATGGCAGGACGCATTCGTCGGAGTTCCTCGGCATCTACACCATCGCGGTGCAGGCTGCGGGGACGGGACGACAAGATCCTCGCCAACTACTTCCCGCCGTGCTCAAGCCCAACGTCGAGATCTTGGCTCATGCACTTGCCGGACAGCTCCATATCCTCTTGGGCAGATCTGTGCCATCGGTTTGTTGGCGCCTTCACAGGTGGCCACAAACCTCATGGCCAAGAGAGCGACCTTCATCTGCCGCCGAAGGAAGGAGAGTCCCTGCGCCAAGTTCATTCAGAGATTCAGCCGTGTGCACTACAACATCCCAGATGTCCACCCGCCATGATGATCGGTACGTTTAATCGAATGTGCGGAACCGCCGGATGAGGAGGAGATGGCAATGTGCAAAGTCAAGGACGTCGATGAGCTGTACGCCTTGGCCGACAAGTGTGCACGCTGAGGAAGGGAGGAGACTCCCGTGAGAGAATGCGAAGCAGGATCTCGACAGTGAGGAGGCCGCCCGGCGGCGCAGGGCAACAGGAAGAAGAAAGGTAGAGAAGTGCTAGCTGTTGAGCAGTCCGGCAACGGAGGTGGCGACAAGAACGCCAAGGCTGGTGGCTCCGGCAAGGAGGTTGCTGCTGACGCCAACCACCAGTCGGTGGCGGCCGCCGACAAGCAGGACGGCTCCGGCAAGCAGTACTGCAAGATCCACCGCACCAAGGGCCACGACCTACAGAGCTGCAAGAAGGTCGAGTAGCTTGTCGAACAGCAGAGGGCTGAGTATGAGCGACGCGACAAAGAGAAGGCCCAGGAAGGTGCTGGGGGAGCAAGCAAGAAACGTCCCGGCCGGGGAGGACGCCGCGGCAAGGCCAAGCAACGGCAAGGAGACAGACCTCCCCGCGGCCGCGACAAGGATGAAGATGATGATGACGACGAAGATATGGAAGACGACGACGCCGATGAGCAGGAGTTTCAGAAAGCCACAGAGGTCCTCTGCGTTGACGGAGGTGCTTCCCTGCATACCTCACACCGCCAACTCAAGCAATGGATGCGGGAGGTCAATGCAGCGGAACCATCCGTAGAGTCACGCAAGCCTTTGAAGTGGTCCAGCACGCCTATCGTTTTTGACATTGAGGACCACCCTGATCGCATAACTGCGGTCGGGTGCTTGCCGATGTTGGTCTCACCAACCATCCGCAACCTCAACGTCACCAAAATACTAGTTGACGGCGGGGCCGGCTTGAATCTGGTCTCCTCCGCGGTGCTCCAGAAGCTTCAAATCCCTGACAGCGAGCTCGAAGAGACCGGCACTTTCCAAGGAATCAATCCGGGACGGAGCAAACCGAAGGGGAAGATTACGTTGCCGGTAACATTTGGCAGCGAGCTGAACTTTAGGACTGAGAGGGTCACATTCGACGTTGCCGATTTCCCATTGCCTTACAATGGGATACTTGGCCGTCCCAAAGACTCGCCAAGTTCATGGCAGCCTCTCACCACGCCTACAACCTACTCAAGATGCCAGGCCCGATAAGCGTCATCTCGGTCCATGGTGACAAGAAGGATGCCCTTATCTGTGCCGACAAGATCTACCGGGATGCAGCAGCCGCGACAGATTGCCAAACACTTGCCGCTGAAGCTCCCGGGGGGAAGAAGACAAAGTCCAAGTCCGGCAAGAGCTCTAATGCTTACTCCGGCAAGCGCACCTCTTCGGAGTGCTGCGCTACCGTCGAGGACGCACCACCGAGCCCCACCGGCAAGTGCAAGAAGATGGTAGCTCCGCCAAAGACCAAGAAGGTGCCCGCCAAGGAGGACGGCGCTGGTGGTACCTTTACCATCAGTGCCTCTCTCGACCCTAAATAGGAAGGCGCGCTCGTTGCTTTCCTCAGGCGAATGTCGGCGTGTTTGCATGGCAACCGTCTGATATCCCCGGTGTTCTCGTGAGTAATTGAGCACCGCCTGGCCGTTTGTCCTCATGCCGCGACCCGTCAAGCAAAAAGTCGAAGCAAGCGGTGGAGCGCCAAGAATTCATAGCAGAAGAGATCAAGAAACCGAAGCAGCGGGCCTTGTCGAGGAGTGCTCCATCCTACGTGGTTGGCCAATCCAGTAGTCGCGCATAAAGCAAATGGAAAATGGAGACTTTGTATTGACTTCACGGATGTTAATGAAGCTTGTCCCAAAGATCCATTTCCCTTGCCGCATTGACCAGATTGTCGACTCCACGGCTGGATGTGATTTGCTTTTCGTTTCTTGATGCATACTCAGGATACCATCGGATCTTCATGGCTGAAGAAGATGAGGAGAAGACCGCATTCATTACACCATGTGGCACATAATCTCTCATACGGATGCCTTTCGGTTTAAAGAATGCTGGTTCAACATTTGCAAGGGTAGTCCATGAAGCTTTTGAGCCGCAGATGCACAGAAATGTAGAAGCCTACATGGATGACATAGTGGTCAAAAGCAAGGACAAAGCAACTCTGGTTCAAGATTTGGACGAGACCTTTGCAAATCTGCGCAAGATCAACCTTAAGCTCAACCCCGAGAAGTGCGTGTTTGGAGTCCCTTCCGCAAGCTTCTCGGGTTCTTCGTGTCTCAACGAGGGATTGAAGCTAATCCCGACAAGATCAAGGCCATTGAGCAGATTGAAGCACCAAAGCGCGTCAAGGATGTCACGAAGACTTGCCGGTTGCGTGGCTCCTCTCAAAGAAGTTTATTTCTAGGTTCTGCTGAGCGCGCCTGCCGTTTTCAAGATTTTGAAAAAGGCAGGTCCAATGAAATGGACTCCGAAGCGGAGGCTGCGCTGCAGGACTTGAAGAGATACCTGTCCTCCACTCCAACACTTGTCGCACCTAAGCCACAAGAGAAGTTGTCGCTATATATAGCGGCAACCAATCAAGTGGTTAGTGCTGCGTTAATGCAGAGGGAGGCGGATGACGAGCCAAGAACCACGGCAAGCACATCCAAATGACAAGCGAGGGCTTCACCGACGAGCTCTGGTCCCGACAAGGACGAATCCACGCAGACGCATGACCGGATGTAGAAAAGGATGGTGCAGCGCCCAGTCTACTTTGTCGGTTCCCTCCTGCGGGGCTAGGTCGAGGTACTGCGGTGTGCAGAAATTGCTTTTCGGCCTCCTCATGGCCTCGAGAAAGCTGCGCCATTACTTCCAAGCACATGAGATCACAGTTGTCACTCGCTTTCCGCTGAAGAGGATACTGCAGAATCCAGAAGCAATGGGCAGGATTGTTGAGTGGGCATTGGAACTGTCAAGCTTTGATCTCAAGTTTGAAAGCACATCAACTATCCAAAGCAGAGCGTTGGCAGAATTCATAGCAGAATGGACGCCAACGCCAGATGAAGAGATTCCGGAGACGAGCATTCCCGTCAAGGAAGCAAGCAAACAGTGGCTGATGTACTTTGATGGTGCCTTCTCGCTGCAAGGCGCCGGTGCCGGCCTGCTGCTTATCGCACCCACCGGAGAGCACCTCAAGTACGTAGTCCAGATGCACTTTCCCAAGGAGCAAGCAACAAACAATACTGCAGAGTATGAAGGTTTGCTTGCCGGTCTCAGGATCGCTGTGGACCTTGGGATCAAAAAGCTTATTGTCAGGGGTGACTCGCAACTTGTCGTCCGCCAAGAGAACAAAGATTACGAGTCCGTTGATGGAAGCCTCGTTGATGAAGTGAGGAAGCTAGAAGAGCACTTTGACGGCCTGCAAATGGAACATGTTCCAAGAGCTCGTAATGATATTGCTGATGGCTCGCCAAAGTGCGCTGCACTTAAGTTGCCTGTGGAACCAGGGATTTTCGTGCTCAAGCTGACTCAGCCAACCGTAACACCATCAACTGGACAAAGCAAGAAGAGGAAGTTGATCTCTGGTGACTACTTTCTGGCAGAGCTTCCCGAAGCCGTCGTTGCGAAGGTCCCCAAGATCAACACCAACAGTGCTGAGGGGCAGTCTGCTCCGACAAGCCCCAGGGTTTGTTTCGTTGAAGCAGACGCTCCCGACAAGTCTTGCTCCGGCAAGCTTGCCGGGGAACATCAAGCTCCGGCAGGGCCGCAGGTCCTTGCCGTGGAAGCTGATGTTCCCGCAGCAGCAGATGTGCCTTTAGTCCTTGTTGTCGAGCCACAAGCTCATGGGCGCAGATTTTCCATTTCCTTCAGACAGAGAACTTCCCAAGAGCAAGAAGAAGCGGAAAGAGTAGCCCGGCAGTCAAGTATGTACCAGTTTTGTCGACAAGATACTCGCATGTAAGAAGACTCAACGGTGTGAAATTGAAGTGTATTCCTGGGGAAGATGGACAGCGGCTGTTGGCGAAGATACACGGAGCCATATGTGGTCACCACATTGGCGCAAGAGCACTTGCCGCAAAGCTTTCCGGCAAGGTTTCTTCCGGCCGACAGCCTCCGTGATGCAACTGCACAAGTAACCAAGTGTGAAGCGTGCAGTTCCATTCCAAACAGATACACCAGCCAGCTCAAGCTCTCCGTGGCGATCCCTTTATCCCGCCATTTTCGGTCTGGGGCTCGACATCCTCGGCCCCTTCCCCGAGTCGTCGGGGCTTTGAGTACTTGTACGTCGCTATCGACAAGTTCACAAAGTGGCGGAAGTGGAAGCGATGAGGACGGTGGCAGCACGGTCAGCGATCAAGTTCTTGGTCGATTGTTTGCCGTTTGGAATCCCTAACAGGATCATCACCGATAACGGCACTCAATTTACTGAGTCGCACCTTCATGCAGTACATCCAAGATCTTGGCGCCAAGGTTCGCTTTGCTTCCGTTGCTCACCGAGAAGCAACGGTCAAGCCGAGAGGGCAAATCTTTGAAGTGCTGCGCGGGCTCAAGACCGTAACTTTTGACAGGCTGCACAAGTGCGGAAGAAACTGGATCGAGGAGCTGCGGTGGTTCTTTGGTCGATCAGGACGACGCCAAATCGAGCCACCGCTAGACACCTTTTGCTCTAGTCTATGGAGCAGAGGCAGTTCTCCCCGCGGAACTTCGTGTCACGGATCGCCTCGAGTGCTCGCTTATGATGAGCTTGAGCAAGAGCAGCTGCGACAAGATGACGCGCTGCTCCTTGAGGAGGATCGTCTTCAGGCCGTTGTGCGAGCTGCTCGCTACCAGCAAGCTTTGCGTCGCTACCATAGCCGCAGAGTTAGTGCCAGAAGTCTCGAGGAAGGCGACCTTGTTCTTCGGCGCGTTCAGACCGCCAAGAATTCAAACAAGTTGACGCCAAAGTGGGAAGGCCCTTATCGGGTGAAACGAGTCACTAGGCCTGGCGCTGTCCATATGAGACCGAAGATGGCGTCGGTGAGCAACTCCTGGAACATTGAGCATCTTCGTAAGTTTTACCCATAGGGCGCGGTTGCTTGGAACGCATAAGTCTTGCCGCTGTTGCATGTAATCCTTTGTCAAAGCGAGCGCGAGGCCCTGCATCGATAAAGCTCATGTGTTATGCGCACAACTTGTCAAATTCATGCTTTCATCATTTTATTGCATGTTTTGACTAACACTTTGTGCAGCAACCACACCCGTAAGCAAAATCGAGCCGCTGGCTCCATAACTCTATTTCCTCTTCTTTCTCTTTTCTCAAAGAAAGGAAGGCTCCCTCGCACAAGTTAACCCTTGAGGTAGGAGAAGATAATACTATGGACCAGGCACCGCTCGAGGAAGTTTCGCCTCATCGGGAAGCAAGAGACAGAAAAGCTAAGTTGCCAAAGTTTGAGCAATCAATTTTTAAATTTTTAAGTTATCTTCCTCGAACGATAGTACTTTGTATGGAAAACCTGTGTGCAGAGGAACCAACACTCGGCTAGTCGCGCCCTTACTTTGTTTCGAGTCCGCTCAACAACATAAGTGAGCTGCAGCTAGTCGCGACAAGGATGCATGTCGGAGGCGGCACCGCCAAGAAGGCTCTTGACGTTTTGCACTCAGCGCCAAGGCAAAAGTGCCCGCACCGACAAGTCCCCCAAATGCGTAAGGCGTAAACGCATAAAGGAAGGAATCAAGTAGAGGAAATAACGTTGCATTGATCGCCTAATATAGAGTATATTACAAAATATCTTGTCGCTGATCTAACTAGGTGTTCTATACATTATCAGCAGCGAAAATTGAAAGATAAAATTGGCGGCATAGTCTTCGCGGTCGCCATCAATCCGCTTGATCTTGTTCACCTTATCCACAATGGGTGCGACAAGGGCTTTGAAGCTCCTCCACGTTAGCATCTGGCGGCAAGGATCTCGAGGACGCCGTTAAGGTTGAGGCCCGGATTATGAAGGCCACCTTTATCAACACCTTCTCGAGGGCTCCTGCATAGATCTGGCGTGATTCCTCGGCCAGCTGCTTTGGGACCTCTTCCCGGAGTCGCTGGAGACCCGTCACCACGCCTTTGAAGAATAAACTGAGTTTGGCGCTGGGTTGGAGATGCTCGTCGGAGGAGTATGCAAGGTCCGCCATCCCCAGCTCCATCACTCGTTGTGGATGTCGTGGCGGTGTCCACAAGACCTTCATCCAGTGCTCCACGCTCTCCCTCAAGGTGCTCTGGATGGAGGCAGCATTCGCTAGCAGCTCCTCCTTGGCCTTGATCGCCTCCAACAAGCCCACCTCCCGCCTCCTGGCGCCGTCCAACGTCTGCGTCGAGTGGTCGGCTTCAGCTCAAGATCCGCCTTGGAATCCTTGGCGGCGCCGAGCTCCTTGCCTCTATCGGCAGACGACTCTGCAGCTCGCCAAGAGTGTAGGCGTCCTTCTCACGCTCATGCTTGAGCGCGGCAAGCTCTTCGCCGCTCTTCTTGAGGCTGGCCTCCAGCTGTGCCACCTTCGCCTTCAACTCTCCTTGGCGGCCTCGGCGGCCGCGGCAGCGTCCTTCGCTTCCTTAAGCGCCCCGCCAAGTGACTCCTTGCACGCGGCAAGGCCTTCTTCGTGGCTGTCCAGGTTGACCTTCCGCTGCGCCAGCTCGCTTTCCTGCGCGGAGAGCTTCTCGACAGCCAGCCGCTGCTCCTCCTCAGCCGCGGCCTTCTCAAGGATGAAGGCCGTGCGCTCTTCTGCAAGTTTCCCCCGCGCTTCTGCTACGTCGTGGAGAGCTTCTTGGTTGGCGCTCCGGAGCTCTTCTGCGCGCTTCTCCATATCCGCTCCTGCCCTCGCGACAAGTGCTTCCCGGGACTACAACTTGGCTTGTCGGGCGCGGTAGAGCGACAGCAGCTTCTTCAAAGAACTGCTCCTCCTCGAACTTCGCCCGCCGATGCTTAGCGCGTCCACCAGCGTCAGCCCAGCAGAGGCGAGTAGCTCGCCGTCGAAGGTCTCTCCTCGACCGGCGCCACAGCTTCGGTTCCTGTGGAGCTTGATGAAGACACCCTCGCCGGCCTTCGGTAGGCGCTGGCTGGGCTCCTCGAACTGGCTGCAGCAGCGGCGGGGGAGTCGGCTGTCGGTGTAGCGCCTGGCGCTCCTGCGGCCTCAGGGCCGTCAGTACGATCGCCCGACCCCTCGCCAGCTGCTGCGTTGGCAGCCTCGGCGGCCTTCTCGCCAACAGGCTCGTCGACGACGACCTCTTCTTCCACGACGGCGGCCTCGTCGGTGTTGCCGCGCGCCTCCTCCTCGCCGGCAGCCTCGACCTCCATCGGCTCTGCGTCAGACGAAGAAAGAGCAGTCAAGCAAATGTTCAAAAAGAGAAACAAAAGAAAACGAGCCCAAGGGAAATTTTCGTGTAAGGAAATTACCTGCAACGGGATCCGCAGCCATGGCCTCGACCACTGGAGGGTCACTGGCGCTGTCCCTTGCCGGGGTAACCTCCCTTGCCGGAGTAGCCTCCCTTGTCGGAGGGCGCTCCCTTGCCGGAGAATCCTCCCTTGGCGGCGTAGTGGCAGCAGGCAGGATTTCGGGGGCGGCTTCCGAGCCCTCTTGATGAGGCTGCTCTGCTCCTACACAAGCAAACAATCAGGTACCAACGAAGAAGGGGCACCCCTGCACACCTAATAGTAAGGAGAAAACTGCACACTTACTCTGGGGGCTGTGCTGGGGGCTGCTCTGAGGAAGGGTTGCCGGGTCCGGCAAGGGGTCTCGGACGCGTCCCCTGTTGCCACGGGAGAATCGTCCTCAATGACGCACCGTCGGGATCTTGGCCCTCTTCGACGCTCTCGGGCCAGCGTCCTGAAAAGGAAAGAGTCCGAGCAAGCAAATCAGATTCAAGATGAAGCAATAAAATTGAAGAAATACAAGCACAATCTCAAGAGCTTACTCTTCGCCTTCCTCCTCGGAGCTGAGCGGAGAAGTCAAACTCGGCTCGCCTCCGGTGCGACGAGGCGGGGAGTGGGCTCTCTTGGCCGCTTGGCGGGCGTCGGCGGTGGCTCGAGAAGATCCCGCCCGGTTGTCGCAGCAGTGTGAGGCGCTCAGCGGCAACCTCGCTTGCAGCGGTAGAGCGCGTTCTTGGCGTCTTCTTCTTGTGGGCGATCTGCCGCCCGACTCGTCTCGGCCTTGCGGAGACGCCTCTTCGGCGGAGCCGGGCTCACTGGCGGCAAGTCGCTGGGTGGTGGAGAAGAAGCGCCCTCGGCGGGTCCACTCGACCCGGCCTCGGGCTCGACAAGCTCGTCCTCGCCGGTGATCTCCCCTCGCTCGGCAAGGCTTGCCGCCTTCGCAGCGTCCGCCTCCTCCACGGTATACCCGAAGGCTCCAGCGGCAGCGGCAGCAGCCGCCTCCACCACCCTGGTGGCAATGCGCGCCATCTCCTCGTCGGTGGTGTCGCGGGTGAGCCTTTTCTGCTCGTCGGAGCGGATCGGCACTTCTTCCAAGTCGTCGAAGAACTGCTGCACGACCTCGTCGGGGGGCTCCTGCCAGGTTGGGACGATCCCATGGGAGTCGCACAACGGCATCATGGCGCGGATGCGGTCGAGCGCCGAGTTGTTGCACAAAGGGCGACCCCTCGGCAACCTAAACCACTCAGGGTGGTCGGGTCGTTCTTGAACAGCTCTAGCAGCATCGCATCCAACTCCAAGACGGTGAAATTCCAGTTCAGGCCCGGGCGCAGCCTCATGATGTCCGCCGCATTTTGGAACTCCCAAGCAGGCCTCCTCCTCTCCTGCAAGGGAGCGATGCGGCGGCGAAGGAAGTCTGTGCCAACTGCGCCTACGGTTAATCCGGCAAGCCTGAGGCGCAAAATCCGGGTCACAGCTATCTTCAACCTCGCATCCTCCGGCGCCAAGTTACTCCAATCTCTGCCGCGCACTATTGGGGTTTGGCGCACGACAGTGAATGGCTGCGGCTTCTCCTCTACGACCCAACACCAATTGGCTCTCCACTCCTCCCACTTGTTGCGGAACTCTCCTTCCAGATAGGCTTCTTTCTTGCCGATCCTGGAGACCCAAGCTATCCCTCCGCCAAGTGGCTCTCCTCTCTCGACGCGGGGCACGAAGAAGTGGCGGAAGAGTGCCACATTTGGGTGGACTCTGACAAAGTTTTACAAAAAGATGCGAAAACTGCCATGGTCAAGACGGCGTTGGGGGTGAAATCAAGGAGGCGGAGGCCAAATGTGTTCATGATATCGCAGAAGAACTCGGAAAAGGGCGGGCAAAGCCCGCAATAGAAGAAAAGGGCAAAAAAGGGGTACCCAGCTGGGGCCAAATCAGAAGCGGAGGCGGGAGTACCTTCGTGCGCGGATGCGCACGCGTCTCCGTCGACAAATAGAGGTATAAGACATCCCTCAGATCCCTTGCGCCGATCTGGTGGGGAAGATGGCCCGCTCCTTGCGCAACGCCGCGAGCCGCTGCGCTTCGGCCGACTTGACGCCCTTCTCCTTGTCGGCTTTCGGAGCCATGGCGAGGGCGGCGGAGGAAGCCGACAGCGGTGAGCACGCTTGTGGCGAAAGGGGGCGGGGCACTGCTCTCTTCGCACTGGAGAAGAAGGGGGGAGCGGCGGTGGTTTTCTTGACAAGACAACAATGGAGGAGTGGACGGCCTGCCCCTGTTTCCTCGGCTTATAAAGAGGGGGAGGGGGCGGACGTTCCGCTTTTCCTAATAAAGAAACCCCCACGACCACGCCCACGATCTCTCGCACGGCGCCACGTCCGGTGCGCGCCGTTAGTGGGGGTCGTGGTGGGTCCAGGGCGATTTGCGACGTGGTCGAGGCCGCGGGTGACCGGGCCCTGGGTGGGGCCGGGCCCGACAGCGCTCGGCACCATGTAATGACCCAGGGGGGCTCTGTCGGTGTACTAGAGTAGGGTACCCTAGTATCCCGTGCTGCGTGCACGCAGACGATTGCAAGACCTGTGGCAGGGTTTGCCTCGTCACCGCTTAAGATCCTCCGTGGCTCCTTTGGAGCCATTCAAGAACAAAGTATTTGATTAAGAAGACAAGGCCCGGCAAGAGGAGCTTGCCGGGAAGGCCACCTCGTGCATGCAGAAGACAAGGCCCCGCAAGAGGAGCTTCTTTGGGAAGGCTCGAAGCGCGACAAGCCTCCGGACGCGACAAGGATTCGGCCGCGGCAAGGCGCTTGCCGCGGCAAGCAACCTCTCTCCATCTCCGCTCCAGCTCATCCAGCAACGTGTCGCCATGGGACCATTCCATGCGCGCGTGTCGAGAGGCTGTGCAGCCAGCGGAGAGCAGCGATAAGCGGCGCTGACAAGCTTGCCATCGTGGCGAGCGGTGGCGCACCTGACGGTCTCTGTTGCCTTTGTTTAGGGCGACAATCGACAGTGCATTTATTGCTTTTGTCCCTTGCCGTCGAGTTAGGTATTTTGCACTGCATAATCGCTCGAGTAGGTGTACCAACTCCTGTTTTACATTTGTACCCTCGCCTATGTTGCCACCTGTCGGAGACCCTTGAGCATATAAAAGGAGGCACATGCGCAACGTAGAAGGGGTTCGAGTTTCGGTTCATTCGACTCACTAGAGACCAGATACGCTCACGCTAGGTTTTGTAGCTCGCATCGCTCCCTAGCAAGAACACAATACACCAAACAAGCAGCAGTAGGAGTTTTATCTCTCCGAAGAGCTCTGAAGCTGGGTAAACTGCTCGTGTGCCTCGCCTCGATCCGCTCTTCGTGCGATCTCCGCCCCACTCCGAACCACAAAGGGGCCTGGTCCGCCGGCCCCATAGGTGTTCGTGGGTACGATCAGCCTCCCCGACGGCATGGGTGAAAAGGGTGAATCCTTATCCCTTTATAAAGGCAGTGAATATCATGCGCCTCCCCACTCGCCTATTCCCCAAGGGCCGTGCATATGGCACGGTTGGGTTACCCATGCCCGTATTGATGAGAATCCCGCAATACGGGGCCACGATCTCTGCTTTGACAAGACGTGCCAATAAAACCGCACCTTGGAATATGGAGTGGTGATAACCCACAAGTGTAGGGGATCGGAATAGCTTTCGAGGGTATAGTATTCAACCCAAATTTATTGATTCGACACAAGGGGAGCCAAAGAATATTCTTGAGTATTAGCAGTTGAGTTGTCAATTCAACCACACCTGGATAACTTAGTATCTGCAGCAAAGTATTTAGTAGCAAAGTAGTATGATAATAAAAGTAACAGTAGTGAAAGTAAAGATAATAGTTTTTGGGTTTTTGTAGTAGTTGTAATAGTAGCAACGAAAAAGTAAATAAGCAAAGAACAATATGTGAAAAGCTCGTAGGCAATGGATCAGTGATGGATAATTATGCCGGATGCGATCCCTCATGTAATAGCTATAACATAGGGTGACACAGAACTAGCTCCAGTTCATCAATGTAATGTAGGCATGTATTCCGTAAATAGTCATACGTGCTTATGGAAAAGAACTTGCATGACATCTTTTGTCCTACCCTCCCATGGCAGCGGGGTCCTAGCGGAAACTAAGGGATATTAATGCCTCCTTTTAATAGAGAACCGGAACAAAGCATTAGCACATAGTGAATACATGAACTCCTCAAACTACGGTCATCACCGAGAAGTATCCCGATTATTGTCACTTGAGGTTGTCGGAGCATAACACATAATAGATGACTATAGACTTGCAAGATAGGATCAAGAACACACATATATTCATGAAAACACAATAGGTTCAGATCTGAAATCATGGCACTCGGGCCCTAGTGACAAGCATTAAGCATAGCAAAGTCATAGCAACATCAATCTCAGAACATAGTGGATACTAGGGATCAAACCCTAACAAAACTAACTTGATTACATGGTAAATCTCATCCAACCCATCACCGTCCAGCAAGCCTACGATGGAATTACTCACGCACGGCGGTGAGCATCATGAAATTGGTGATGGAGGATAGTTGATGATGACGACAGCGATGAATTCCCCTCTCCGGAGCCCCGAACGAACTCCACGTCAGCCCTCCCGAGAGAGATTAGGGCTTGGCGGCGGCTCCGTGTCGTAAAACATGATGAAACTTTCTCTCTGATTTTTCTCTCCCCGAATGTGAATATATGGAGTTGGAGTTGAGGTCGGTGGAGGTCCAGGGGGCCCATGAGATAGGGGGCGCGCCCAGGGGGAGGGGGCGCGCCCCCTGTCTCGTGGACAGGCCTTGTGGGCCCCCTGGTCTTGATTCTTTCGCCAATATTTTTCATATTTTCCAAAAAGTCCCTCCGTGGATTTTCAGGACATTCTGAGAACTTTTCTTTTCTACACATAAAACAACATCATGGCAGTTCTGCTGGAAACAGCGTCAGTCCGGGTTAGTTTCATTCAAATCATGCAAGTTAGAGTCCAAAACAAGGGCAAAAGTGTTTGGAAAAGTAGATACGTTGGAGACGTATCAACTCCCCCAAGATTAAACCTTTTCTTGTCCTCAAGCAATTCAGTTGATAAACTGAAAGTGATAAAGAAAAAAATTTACAAACTCTGTTTGCTCTTGTTGTTGTAAACATGAAAAGCCAGCATTCAAGTTTCAGCAAATATTATGAACTAACCATACTCACAATAACACTTAGGTCTCACAATTACTCATATCAATAGCATAATCAGCTAGCAGCCATAATAATAAAACTCGGATGACAACACTTTCTCAAAACAATCATAACATGATATAACAAAATGGTATCTCGCTAGCCCTTTACGAGACCAAGAAACATAAATGCAGAGCACCTTTAAAGATCAAGGACTGACTAAACATTGTAATTCATGGTAAAAGAGATCCAGTCAAGTCACACCCAATATAAACCAATAGTAATGAACGCAAATGACAGTGTGCTCTCAAGCGGGTGCTTTTTAATAAGAAGGGTGATGACTCAACATAAAAGTAAATAGATAGGCCCTTCGCAGAGGGAAGCAGGGATTTGTAGAGGTGCCAGAGCTCGATTTTAAAATAGAGATTGAATAACATTTTGAGCGGCATACTTTTTGTCAACACAACAACTATGAGATGGCTGTATCTTCCATACTACATGCATTATAGCCAGTTCCCAAACAGAATGGTAAAAGTTTATACTCCCCCACCAACAAGCATCAATCCATGGCTTGCTCGAAACAACGAGTGCCTCCAACTAACAACAGAAGTGGGGGAGTTTTGTTTAATTATTTTGATTTGCTTTGATCTTTTTGGATCATGGGACTGGGCATCCCGGTTACCGGCCCTTTCTAGTGAATGAGGAGCGGAGTCCACTCCTCTTGAGAATAACCCACCTAGCATGGAAGATATAGGCAGCCCTAGTTGAAACATGAGCTGCTCGAGCATACAAAACAGAATTTCATTTGAAGGTTTGGAGTTTGGCACATACAAATTTACTTGGAACGGCAGGTAAATACCGCATATAGGAAGGTATAGTGGACTCATATGGAACAACTTTGGGGTTTATGGAGTTTGGATGCACAAGCAATATTCCCACTTAGTACAAGTGAAGGCTAGCAAAAGACTGGGAAGCGAGCAACTGAGAGAGCGACAACAGTCATGAGCATGCATTAAAATTAATTCACACCGAATACAAGCATGAGTAGGATATATTCCACCATGAACATAAATATCATGAAGGCTATGTTGATTTTTTTCAACTACATGCTTGAACATGTGCCAAGTCGAGTCACTCAATTCATTCAAAGGAGGATACCATCCCATCATATCACATCATAATCATTCTAATAGCATGTTGGCACGTAAGGTAAACCATTATAACTCATAGCTAATCAAGCATGACACAAGCAACTATAATCTCTAAATGTAATTGCAAATATGTGTACCTCATAATAGGCTGACTTAGAAACGATGAACTCATCATACTTACAAAAACAAGAGAGGTCGAGTTCATACCAGCTTTTCTCATCTCAATAAGTACATCACATATCGTCATTATTGCCTTTCACTTGCACGACCGAACGATGTGTATAATAATAAGAGTGCACGTGCATTGGACTAAGCTGGAATCTGCAAGCATTAAACTCAAGAGAGAAGACAAGTAATATGGGCTCTAAGTTAAATAAACAATCATGCATATGAGAGCCACTAAACATTTTCAATACGGTCTTCTCGACCCCCAAAGGAAAGAAAAGAAAATAAAACTATTTACACGGGAAAGCTCCCAACAAGTAAGAGGAAGAACTAGAAATCTTTTTGGGTTTTCATTTTAATTTCTACTACAAGCATGGAAATTAAACTAACTAATTTTTTTGGTTTTTCTTAAGGTTTATCAAACACACAAGAAGAAAACTAGAAGAAGAAATTTAAACTAGCATGGATAATACAAAGAAAGAGTATGAGCACCGACGACTAATGTGTGAACATGAATGTAAAGTCGGTGAGAAATATGTACTCCCCCAGGCTTAGGCTTTTGGCCTAAGTTGGTCTAGTACCAAGGACCGCCTGGCTGATATCCATAAGTGAAACTGGGGTCGTACTGAGATGCAGCGGCAACCGCCTCCTGAGCTGCGGCGTGTTGGCGAGCTGCCTCCGCTCTCCCCTCGTGTTCAGCTGCTTCCTCCCTGGTGACAACATATCTTCCTTTTGCCTGATAATCAAAAAGGTGGGGAGCAGGAAGAGTAACATGGACGACGTTGCGTCTGTCATAGATTAGTCGATATTAGAGGAATTGTTCATTCCTCCTTAGCAATTGATGATTGACCATATCTTCATAATCCAAATAAACAGGAGGTATCAACATATCTCCCTCTCGTGGGGCTATACCAAGATAATTAGCCACACGGGTTGCATAAATTCCTCCAAATAAATCTCCCTTTCTACTATTATTCTGCAAACTACGTGCAACTATTGCCCGCAAGTTATAACCTTTATAACCTGACACAGCACTCTTGAGGACACAAAGATCAGGGACACACATGTGACATGCTTCTTCTTTACCGTTAATGCATCTACCAATAAAGAGAGCAAAATAATGTATAGCCGGAAAATGAATGCTCCCTATGGTAGCTTGTGCAATATCCCTGGATTCTCCCATGGTAATACTAGCAAGGAAATCTCTAAATTCAGATTTGTGAGGATCATTAATATTACCCCACTGTGGGAGTTTGCAAGCAGTTGTGAAATCCTCTAAGTCCATGGTATAAGATGTATCATAAATATCAAATATGACAGTAGGAGAATTACGCGCACACTTATATTTAAACCTCCGCACAATAGAATCAGTCAATTGATAGTACTGAGGACACTTATCTTGTAAGAAGTCCTCCAGCTGGGCATTATGCACAAACGCGTCAAATTCCTCCTTAAAGCCTGCTTCGACCATAAAATTATCGGATGGCCACTCACAAGCTCGTACATCCGCGTCCCTCGGCATTTCAACATCTTGCTCACGTATGGCAATCCTGGGCCCTTTCTTCACCGAGGAACCACCTTGGTACATTCTTCTAAGCATAATTCTTTTTCTGAAAATAATTCTGAAATTTTAGTAACTTCAAAATAAAAGTGAATAAAACTAAACAAGATTGATAGCAACTACTCCTACAAGTGCCTAGAGCCTATATCATGCATTAGAATTGCTTGGGACCTCATAAATTTAACATGCAAGCTCAAGAACATGGTCACCTATGCAGAAAAAATTTGCAATGAATAAAGCACTAGAACAAAAACTAATTGGACCAATGGAGGAGTCACATACCAAGCAACAATCTCCCAAAGAAGTTTTGTGAATGGAGCTTTGAGCAAGGAGATCGAAAATCGCAGCAAAATGAGCTAGAACTTGTGCTTGAGCTGGATGGGGATTTTTTGGGTAGAAGATGAAGTGTGTGGGTGCTGGCATAAGTGGAGGGGGGCCACCAGGGGCCCACGAGACAGGGGGTGCACCCAGGTGGGGTGGATGCGCCCTCCACTCTCGTGGCCTGGTGCTTGCCGCTCCTACAGTGTTTTCAGTGCCTAAAATCCTCAAATATTCCATAAAAAATCATACTGAATTTGCAGGGCATTTGGAGCACTTTTATTTTCGGGATATTTTTTTAATGCACAGATAATTCAGAAAACACACAGATAATACTATTTTTGTTTTATTTATTCTAAATAACAGAAAGTAAAAAGAGGGTACAGAAGGTTGTGCCTTCTAGTTTCATCCATCTCATGGTCATCAAAATGAATCCACTAACAAGGTTGATCAAGTCTTGCTAACAAACTCATTCCGAATAACACGGAACTGGAGAAATTTCGAATAACACTAAGTTACCTCAACGGGGATATGAAAATCCCCAACAATAAGAATATCATACTTTTTCTTGACAGTAGGGAGAGGAAATTAAAAACCTCCAATAATGATAGTTGGAACTTTCCTAATAGAATTGATGCTATGAACTTGAGATTGTTTCCTCGGAAAGTGTACCGTATGCTCATTACCATTAACATGAAAAGTGACATTGCCTTTGTTGCAATCAATAACAGCCCCTGCAGTATTCAAAAAAGGTCTACCAAGGATAATCGACATACTATCATCCTCGGGAATATCAAGAATGACAAAGTCCGTTAAGATAGTGACATTTGCAACTACAACAGGAACATCCTCACAAATACCGACAGGTATAGCAGTTGATTTATTAGCCATTTGCAAAGATATTTCAGTAGGTGTCAACTTATTCAATTCAAGTCTACGATATAAAGAGAGAGGCATAACACTAACACCGGCTCCAAGAGCATGGTATAGTTGGTACCCCGGGATCTCCAAGTTTCTTTGGTATTCCACCCTTAAAAGTGTAATTAGCAAGCATGGTGGAAATTTCAGCTTTCGGTATCTTTCTTTTATTTGTAATGATATCCTTCATATACTTAGCATAAGGATTTACTTTCAGCATATCAGTTAAGCGCATACGTAAGAAGATAAGTCTAATCATTTTATCAAAGCGCTCAAAATCCTCATCATCCTTTGTCTTGGATGGTTTAGGAGGAAAGGGCATGGGTTTCTGAACCCATGGTTCTCTTTCTCTACCGTGCTTCTTAGCAACAAAATCTCTCTTATCATAATGTTGATTCTTTGATTGTGGGTTATCAAGATCAACAACAGGTTCAATCTCTACTTCATTGTTTTTGCTAGGTTGAGCATCAACATGAACATTATCATTAACATTATCACTAGGTTCATGTTCATCACCTGATTGAGTTTCAGCATCAGAAATAGAAATATCATTGGGATTCTCAGGTGTGTCTACAGTAGGTTCACTAGAAGCATGCAAAGTCCTATCATTTTTCTTTTTCTTCTTTTTAGAAGAACTAGGTGCCTCTAAATTATTTCTCTGAGAATCTTGCTCGATTCTCTTAGGGTGGCCTTCAGGATACAAAGGTTCCTGAGTCATTCTACCAGTTCTAGTAGCCACTCTAACAACAAAGTCATTTTTATTATTTAATTCATCAATAAAATCATTTTGAGCTTTGAGTACTTGCTCAGCTTGAGTAGCAACCATAGAAGTATATTGGCTAATGAGTTTGATTTCACCTTTAACTCTAGCCATATTATCGCTTACACGTCCTATCTCGAAGGCATTATTCTTTAACTCTCTACCAACATAAGCATTGAAACTTTCTTGTCTAGCCATAAAGTCATCAAATTCATCTAAGCATGGGCTATGAAATTTAGTAGAGGGGATTTCAACTTTATCATATCTATAGAGAGAATTTACCTTTACTACCTGTGTCGGGTTATCAAGACCATGTATTTCTTCAATAGGAGGTAAATTCTTAACATCTTCATCTTTAATACCTTTTCTTTCATTGATTTCTTTGCCTCTTGCATATCTTCAGGACTGAGAAATAAAACATCTCTCTTCTTCGGAGTGGGTTTAGGAATAGGCTCAGGAGTTGGCTCAATTGGTTCAGGAATTGCCTCGGGAATTGGCTCAGGAAGAGTCCAATTATTTTCATTAGTCAACATATTATTCAATAGTAATTCAGCTTCACGATCGTTTCTTTCCCTGAAAACACAACCAGCACAACTATCCAAGTAGTCCTTGGAAGCATCGGTTAGTCCATTGTAAAAGATATCAAGTATTTCATTTTTCTTAAGAGGATGATCAAGCAAAGCATTAAGTAACCGGAGAAGCCTCCCCCAAGTTTGTGGGAGACTCTCTTCTTTGATTTTCACAAAATTGTATATTTCCATAAGGCAACTTGTTTCTTATGAGCAGGAAATATTTAGCGTAGAAGTAATAAATCATATCCTGGGGACTACGCACACAACCAGGAGAAAGAGAATTATACCAAGTCTTAGCATCACCCTTTAATGAGAACGGAAATATCTTAAGGATATAAAAATAGCGAGATTTATCATCATGAGTAAACAGGGTAGCTATATCATTCAACTTGGTAAGATGTGCCACAATAGTTTCAGATTCAAGGCCATAAAAAGGATCAGATTCCACCAAAGTAATAATCTCAGGATCAACAAAGAATTCATAATCCTTATCAGTAACAGAGATAGGTGAAGTAGCAAAAGCAGGGTCAGGTTTCATTCTAGCATTAAGAGACTGCTGCTTCCATTTAGCTAATAATTTCTTAAGATCATATCTATCATTGCAAGCAAAGATAGCTCTATAGCTTCTTCATTCATAACATAACCCTCAGGAACAAAAGGCAATTCATAATCATTTGGAGAATTTTCATCATCACTATCATCAATAATAGCATCTTCAATAATTTCATTCCCCCTAACTCTAGCAAGTTGTTCATCAAGAAATTCACCTAATGGCAAAGTAGTATCACGCACAGAAGTAGTTTCGTCATGCATAGCAGAAATGGCATCATCAATAACATGCGACATATCAGAATTCATAGCAGTAGCAGGTTTAGGTGTCACAAGTTTACTAATAACGGAAGGAGAATCTAGTGCAGAGCTAGATGGCAGTTCCTTACCTCCCCTCGTAGTTGAGGGCAAAATCATAGTTCTACCGTCTTTCAAGTTCTTCATAGTGATCAACAGATATAATTCCCAAGTGACTCAGAGAATAGATCTATGCTCCCCGGCAACGGCGCCATAAATTAGTCTTGATAACCCACAAGTGTAGGGGCTCGCAACAGCTTTCGAGGGTATAGTATTCAAACCAAATTTATTGATTCGACACGGGGAGCCAAAGAATATTCTTGAGTATTAGCAGTTGAGTTTTCAATTCAACCACACCTGGATAACTTAGTATCTGCAGCAAATATTTAGTAGCAAAGTAGTACGATAATAAAAGTAACAGTAGAAAAAGTAAAGATAATAGTTTTTGGGTTTTTGTAGTAGTTGTAACAGTAGCAACGGAAAAGTAAATAAGCGATGAACAATATGTGAAAAGCTCGTAGGCAATGGATCAGTGATGGATAATTATGCCGGATGCGATTCCTCATGTAATAGCTATAACATAGGGTGACATGTAACTAGCTCCAGTTCATCAATGTAATGTAGGCATGTATTCCGTAAATAGTCATACGTGCTTATGGAAAAGAACTTGCATGACATCTTTTGTCCTACCCTCCCATGGCAGCGGGGTCCTAGCGGAAACTAAGGGATATTAAGGCCTCCTTTTAATAGAGAACCGGAACAAAGCATTAGCACATAGTGAATACATGAACTCCTCAAACTACGGTCATCACCGAGAAGTATCCCGATTATTGTCACTTGGGGTTGTCAGATCATAACACATAATAGGTGACTATAGACTTGCAAGATAGGATCAAGAACACACATATATTCATGAAAACATAATAGGTTCAGATCTGAAATCATGGCACTCGGGCTCTAGTGACAAGCATTAAGCATAGCATAGTCATAGCAACATCAATCTCAGAACATAGTGGATACTAGGGATCAAACCCTAACAAAACTAACTTGATTACATGGTAAATATCATCCAACCCATCACCGTCCAGCAAACCTACGATGGAATTACTCACGCACGGCGGTGAGCATCATGAAATTGGTGATGGAGGATGGTTGATGATGACGACGGCGACGAATCCCCCTCTCCGGAGCCCCAAACGGACTCCGGATCAGCCCTCCTGAGAGAGATTATTGCTTGTCGGCGGCTCCGTGTCGTAAAACGCGATGAAACTTTCTCTCTGATTTTTTTCTCCCCGAACGTGAATATATGGAGTTGGAGTTGAGGTCGGTGGAGGTCCAAGGGGCCCACGAGATAGGGGGCGCGCCCAGGGGGAGGGGGCGCGCCCCCTGTCTCGTGGACAGGGTGTGGGGCCCCTTGTCGGATTTCGGGTTCCGCCAAACCCTCTAGGTTCGAACTCTGGGGTGCACGCGGAGATCTCACCTCCTATCTACCTGCACCTCGTCGCCTCGCAAGGATCTGAAACTACACGGAGAGCAACACAAGGGACACAAATGTCGGATCTCGGGTTCCGGCAGACCCTTAAGGTTCGAACTCTGGGGTGCGCGCGGAGATCCAACCCTCCACCGCCTCGTACGTCGCCGAATCATAGGGACCTAAACTACTAGAAAGAACAGCACAAGAGACACGGGATTTATACTAGTTCGGGCCACCGTTTTGGTGTAATACCCTACTCCAGTGTGTGGTGTGGTGGATTGCCTCTTGGGTTGATGATGAACAATACAAGGAAGAAAAGCCTCGCGAGGGTGAGGTGTTATTGTGGCTAGGCTCTCGATCGGATTGGATCAAGCTAAGATGAGATATCCCCCCCTCTACTGTGGTGGCTAGCTCTACTTATAGGCAGAGGCCCTCGGCCTCTTCCCAAATATTGAGCGGGAAGGGCGCCAACAATTGGCCATTTTGAAGGGGAACATCCAGTACACGTATCCTGACTAAAGTAGGTCTTCGCCTGTCAAAGGCTCTGGTGGTGACGCCGGCTTGGGCTCCATGATGACCTCCTTCCTGCCATTGCGACGGTCTTGGTCTTGTTGCACCGAAACGGCTACCTTTGCTTGATGCTCTCGCCTGCGCTTGCCTCCTTTGCACCAAAGAGGAAATGAGGACACTGCGCGGGCTGGCGCCCGCCTGGCGCCCTTGGTCGTCATGGCTTGCATCATGGGCACCTCGTGAGGTACCCCGCCTTGATCTCTCCGCCTCCTCGCGAGCCAGCCTGACGAGGCCGTGCCTGAGGAAGCTTCCTGTCGTCCGCCCCGCGAGGCTTGGCCCCTCGCGAGGGTCTTAAGCTTGTGCTGATGAAGATGGGCCGTACTGGGCCACCCCTTGAGCCACGCCGCAGGCCGCAGGCAGGCAAGTCTGGGTACCCCCGTTCCCAGAATGCCGACACCCCTGGTCTTGATTCTTCCACCAATATTTTTTATATTTTCCAAAAAGTATCTCCGTGGATTTTCAGGACATTCCGAGAACTTCTCTTTTCTACACATAAAACAACATCATGGTAGTTCTGCTGAAAACAGCGTCAGTCCGAGTTAGTTTCATTCAAATTATGCAAGTTAGAGTCCAAAACAAGGGCAAAAGTGTTTGGAAAAGTAGATACGTTGGAGACGTATCAAGTGGCAGGCTAAAAAACGGTTCGAAAAATGACCGGGCGGTGACATGATGTCACGCTACGAAAAGTTGTCAGCGAATTGGACTCATGAAATATTATACTCTCTACGGTTGTGCGTGGAATTTGTTTTGCAGAGCCAGACGTGTTTTCTGTGTCCGAAGACTATTGTGGAGCATTTGGAGAAGGAACCCGCCTTGCAATGCTGAAGACAATCTGCGCGCCGAACTCATCATCATTGAAGCCTGGTTCAGGGGCTAATGAGGGAGTCCTGGATCAGGGGGTCCTCGGATGGCCGGACTATTTACATGGGCCGGACTGTTGGGCTATGAAGATACAAGATAGAAGACTTCTTCCCGTGTCAGGACGGGACTTTCCTTTGCGTGGATGGCAAGCTTGGTGATTCAGATATGTAGATTCCTTTCTCTGTAACCGACTTTGTATAACCCTAGTCCGCTCCGGTGTCTATATAAACTGGAGGGTTTATTCCGTAGAGGCAATCATAAACACATAGGCTAGACTTCTAGGGTTTTAGCCATTACGATCTCATGGTAGATCTACTCTTGTAATACTCATATTCATCAAGATCAATCAAGCAGGAAGTAGGGTATTATCTCCATAGAGAGGGCCCGAACCTGGGTAAACATCGTGTCCCCCGTCTCCTGTTACCATCAACCTTAGACGCACAGTTCGGGACCCCACCGACATCGGGGTCAAGTAGGATGCCGGGAGGGGTCGGATGGCCGCCACGCAAGTGGCCACGACCGGCAGATGGCCGCCACGGCCATGCTGCCTCCCCTTTGTGTATAGAGGGCAGGGGAGAGGCCAGTGGTGGGCTTGGGCCGCACTGTTCATACGGGCCAAGGTGCACATCAACACTTTCTCATTTTCTTTTTCTATCAAACATTTTGTCTCATTTTTCTATTTATTTTAGGCACTAAATGATATTATTTCTACAAGGTACTGCACCTATAATTCAAATACAACATTTTGGGTGCTACACACAAGGTTCCATTTTATTCGGGATGGTTTAGACATTTGTATAATTTAAAAAGGCCATTTTATTTTTGTGTCAGACCACTTAATTCCAAGGAATTTATATGTGAGTCCAATGAAGTTAGTTTCAGCATGAAGACGGCCAGGGGAACTTATAGAATAAATAAATTTTTTTGTTTTACCTTGAAGAAATAATTATTTTGACTTTATTTTAAGTTTGAAAATTTCTTTGATTTTTACCAAGAGGAAATTTGGCTTATCCAATTATGATGACACAACACCATTAGCATGGGTTTACTGTAGCTTGACACCAGGGGTGTTACAAATCTTCTCCACTACAAGAAATCTCGTCCCGAGATTTAAGAGGTGGAGTAAAGGGGAAAGAATTGGTTACGAACTTCTAATGAGTCTTCTTGATCTTGGTTGCTCCTTTTGAAGAGGTCGATCCATTACACTATTGTTCTCATTTCTCTGTATCAATGCATCATGATGAAGTTGCCGTCCTTCCTTCAGGATCTTTGTCGTACTTATGAAGGGACAAGCGTTAACTTTGGAAGAAAGGACCTCTACAAGGTCGCTTATCTGGTAGATAACATCAGGGAAGGTGGCGGAAAGTAACTCTCGAATAGGAACTTAAGAAAATATCGAGAGCAAAGTAAGAAGGTACCATGAGAAGTTTCGAGCGGGCAAGCAATTGTTCGATGCTTAAACAGAAGGTGAAAGGGGTTAAGAGCAACAAGGAAGGTGGATCGTGAATTACATACGAAGCCAGTGTGAGGAATAACTTTTGGAAACAGGGACATACAGGATAGTCAGGTTCTGATCCTGTGGAACTATGGGTTATGTCGGTGTTCTGGGAACGGGGGTCCCCAGACTTGACTGCCTGCGGCTGCTGGCGTGGCTCAAGTGGGGGCCCAACACGACCCAACTTCATCAGCTCGAGCTCAAGACCCTTGCGAGGGGCCAAGCCTCGCGGGGCGGACGACAGGAACCTACCTCAGGAGCAGCCTCATCAGGTAGGCTCACGAGGAGGCGGAGAGATCTAGGCAGGGTACCTCACGAGGGTGCCCCGTGACGCAAGCCATGACGATCGAGACCAGGCGGGCGTCGGCCTGTGCAGAGTCCTCGTTTCCCCTTTGGTTCAAAGAAGGCAAGCACATGCCAAGGCATCAGGCAAAGGTTACCGCTTTGGTGCAACAAGACCAAGACCAGCAGAGCGGCAGTGCGGAGGTCATCGTGGAGCCCAAGACGGCGTTACCGTCAGAGCCTTTGGCAGCCGAAGACCAACTTTAGTCAGGATAAGTGTACTAGATGTTCCCCTTCAAAATGGCCAATTGTTGGTGCCCTTCCCGCTCATTATTTGGGAAGAGGCCCAGGGCCTCCCTCTATAAATAGGACTAGCCACCACAGAGAGAGAGAGAGAGGAGATATTCACAAGAGAGAGAGAGAGAAGCGACCGAACTCACCCAAGCAGTTCATCGCACCAGCTCAGGAACAGCCCTCGCGAGGCTGTTCTCCCTTTGTATTGTTCATCATCAGCCCCTGAGGCAATCCACCACACCACACACTGGAGTAGGGTATTACACCACAATGGTGGCCCGAACCAGTATAAACCCTGTGTCCCTTGTGTTGTTCATCGTTCGTAGTTTAGATCCCTCGCTAACCATTCACGCATGAGCTGGTAGGGGAAAGATCTCCACGCACACCCCAGTGTCCGAACCTCAAGGGTCTGCCGGAACCCGAAATCTGACATTTGGCGTGCCAGGTAGGGGTGCGCTGGAATCTTTCTTCCGCTGGTCGTGTGTGATCTTCCGTTGTGTCCATGTCTACGCTCGCAGAGATCGCGCCGAGCGCCGGGCTGCTCGCGCCGCTCGAGTCGCCCAGACGGCTCCTGTCGGCAGATACCCCCGTCGTTCCCCGTCGCTTGCCGCCAACGCCGCCACCGGCCCGGTGGGGAACGAGCAGCAGGCCTCGTCCCTGCATCCATCGGTGAGGCGAGAAGGCCGCACCACTACTCCTTCGCTCGCCCATGTTGGTTCTTCGTCCCGCGTGCACCGTGCTCCCATGGAGGCCCGAGACGTGCTCATCACGGCAAACAAGCTCCTGCACTACCATCCCGTTGACGATGTATACGAGGAGTGGCTCAACCGCGTCGCCGAGCTCATCCGCGCCACAGGGGGCTCCCCCGCGCCGTCCCTCTCGCTGCCTTGCCCTTCACCCCGCGCGGGAGGCAGGGAGCTGGAGGTGCCCCCGCCACCTCCTACCCAAGAAGGCACCCTGGCTCCAAGGCGCGTGGCCCCAGGCCGAGACCCTCCGCGTCCGGCACCCGTGCAACAAGAAAGGAGCTGACAGGAGATCCCTCGTCCCCGAGAAGGTGCTCGTGTGCTCCCAGCACCGGAGCGCCGCGACCACGCTCCAGCACCACCGCGTCAAGACCCCGCGCTGCTCCAGGCAGCAATGCACGGGAATCCACAAGAGCAAGTTCCGCATCAGCAGAGAGCCCCTATGGCAACTGCAGGCTGCCGCGCCTTCACCGCCGAGCTATGCAGCGTCGCATGGCCCGGCAAGTTCAAGCCGGACCTGCCTCCTCGCTACAACGGCACCGCCGACCCCGCGGAGTTCCTTCAGCTCTACGAGCTGGTCATCGAAGCCGCCAACGGGGACGAAAAGGTCATGGCGAATTGGTTCCCCATGGTGCTGAAGGATGGAGCCCGAACCTGGCTCCCGGCACGATCTCCTCTTGGGACGAAATGCGCACCCGCTTCATCGCCAACTTCCAAGGCACTCGCGACCGGCTTCCGGCCGTGAGCGACATGCGCCGCATCAAGCAGCAGCCAGGAGAGACCCTGCAAAAGTACATCCAGCGCTTCAACAACGCCCGCCTCAAAATCCCCAAGGTGACTGAGGAAGCCATCATCTCAGCCATCTCCGATGGCATGCGTGACGTCAAGATGAAGGAGGAGCTAGCAATGCATAGACTTGTGCACATCCCTGGAGCTGTTCAACTTGGCGACCAAATGCGCCAGGGCTGAGGAAGGGCGCCTCTCCCTCCTCGAGCTTCCGCTGCCGATCCGTAAGATAAGAAACCCAAGGCCAAGGGCGTGAAGCGCAAGGGGCTACCGTGCTCATGGCGTAACCAGACACCAAGCGAGGCAGGGATCAGCCCGAGTCATCCAAGGGCAGCCAGTACTGCGTGTACCACGACCTCCACACCCACAACACCAACGAATGCCAGGAGCTCAGGGACGTGCGAGAAGGGTGTATCGGCCGACGCCCCGTGCGCAATGATCGGGGCTACGGCCGAGGAGGAGGAAGAGCCGCAGGACACTGGGAAGACCGTGGCCCTCGCCAGAGATGGCGTGACAGACCTCGCGAGGAACGCTAGCAAGATCAGCCTCGCGAGGAAGGTTGGAGGGACCAACCTCGTGAGGGTCGCCCTCAAGGCAACGCAGGGCTCCCACCTCTGCCGCAGCCGCCAAGGAGGTACGAAGACAATCATCAGGATGAGGGGGCTGGGGGCTTCCAGGAGCCGCGCGCGATCGCTTGCATCCTGGGTGGCGCTCAGGCCACAGCCTCTCAGCGCATCTTCAAGCTGTTTGCTTGCGAGGTGAATGCAGTGCTCCCCAAGCCTTAGGCCACACGCCCTCTCAGGTGGTCGTTGTGTGCTATCACGTTCAGCTCAGCTGATCAGCTCAAGTGCGCGGCAACGGCAGGAGTCCTCCCCATGCTTTGCTCACCAGTCATCAGCAACGTGCAAGTCACCAGGACATTCATCGACGGCGGAGTAGGACTCAGCGTCCTATCTGTCGAGACATTCAACGATCTCCAAGTGCCATACGATCAGCTTCAACTGACCAGGCCCTTCTTAGGAGTCACCGATGGCTCCACCGTCCCGATAGGGAAAGTTCGCCTTCCCGTCACCTTTGGACAGCGCAACAATTACCGCACCGAGCTCATCGACTTCGACGTCGCCCACATTCGTCTGCCATACAATGCCATCATCGGGTACCCATCTTTGGCCAAGTTCATGGCAGTGACTCACCACGGCTACAATGTCCTCAAGATGCGAGGAAGCGGAGGAGTCATCATAGTGCCTTGTGAGGAAAGGGATGCAGTGTGCTCTCTTGAGTGTGCCTTCCAAGCCGCAGCAATCAAAGACCCAGATCACAGGAGCGGGAGACTTCCCGAGGCGACCCCCAAGAAGAAGAAGGCTTCGCCAGGTCCAAGCCCTCATGGTGTAGGCACCTCAGTAGGCATGGCAACAGGACCCGCGCCCGTTCAAGGGGCACCACCCTTTGTCGCATAGGAAGGCGCACCCGGCGCCCTCCTCAGGCAGGGCTCGGGGGCTCTTTCATGGCGAGCCACCGACCTAGCCGGGGTCACGAGGGAGGCGCCCGGGCACCACTTGGAGGCGTGCTTCGAGGCACGTTTCCCACAGGAAGGTATGTTTCCAACGTATATATTGTTTTGATTGATCCATGCTACTTTATCTATTGTTTTGGACTATAATGGGCTTTATTTTCCACTTATATATTACTTTTGGGACTAACCTATTAACCGGAGGCGCCCCATCCCAGAATTGCTATTTTTTTTGCCTTTTTCAGCGTTTCAAAGAAACAGAATATCAAACGGAGTCCAAACGGAATGAAACCTTCGGAAACGTGATTTTCTCACCGAACGTGATCCAGGAGACTTGGACCCTACGCCAAGGAACCAGAGAGGCGGTCACGAGGGTGGGGGATGAGCCCCCCCTAGGGCGCGGCCCCTGCCTCGTGGGCCCCCTGTTGCTCCACCGACGTACTCCTTCCTCCTATATATACCTACGTAGCCCCAAACGATCAGAACAGGAGCCAAAAACCTAATTCCACCATCAGAATCTCCTGTATCCACGAGATCCCATCTTGGGGCCTGTTCTGAGCTCACGAGGGGCATCCACCACGGAGGGCTTCTACATCAACACCATAGCCTCTCCGATGAAGTGTGAGTAGTTTAATTCAGACCTTCGGGTCCATAGCTAGTAGCTAGATGGCTTCTTCTCTCTTTTGGATCTCAATACAATGTTCTCCCCTCTCTCGTGGAGATCTATTCGATGTAATCTTCTTTTTGCGGTGTGTTTGTTGAGACCGATGAATTGTGGGTTTATGATCCAGCTTATCTATGAATAATATTTGAATCTTCTCTGAATTCTTTTATGTATGATTGAGTTAACTTTGCAATCGCATATATGATGTGTCAACTAAGGAGATGGCATTCAATATTGTGTATATGATGTAAAAACTAAGCATTGCAATACAACATATGCATGATATATGTAATATAACCCTGCGAAGTTTGAGCATACACCTCAGGGGGATAATAGGACTGGTCATCTTCTTCTGAATCCTCCTCTGAAGAGCTATCTGTAACCAGCAAGATATCTGCTTCAGCGGGTAGCATTGTCTGCTCTGAAGACCTTGTTTTCCTCCAGATTTCTCCATCACCAATTCAAATGGCCGATGCACAGGAAGAGCAGTTGAATATACAAACATTGTCGACAAAAGCAATGAGAAATACAAAAAAAGGACGACATGATATAATTCACATATATGATGCTTGGCTAAACAGCATGGCATTGCATAATTCACATAGATAATGCCTTGCAACAAGATAACATTGCATAATTCACATATATAATGTCTTGCAACAAGATGGCATTGCATAATTCACATATATGGTAATTAGACACTACACGTGTGGCATTCACACAAAGCATGTCTAAACTAAGCAAATGACATAGCAATGCAAGATACCATAATACGATATGAGCAACATAACCCTGCCAAGTTAGAGCATGCACCTCGGGGAATAGGACTGGTCGTGTGTCTCTGCATCCTCCTCTGAGGAGCTATCTGTAACCAGCAAGACAAGCACTTCGTCATATAGCATTGTCTGCTCTGAAGACCTTGTTTCCACTCCAGATTTTTCCATGACCGTGCCGAATGGCTGATGAACATGAAGAGTAATTGAACGTACTAAATTGTTGACAAATTTAACACGTAATAAAAAAATAATGGCATGATATAATTCACATATAAGATGACTGGCTAACCAGGGTGGCATTGCAAAATTCACATATATGATGCCTGGCTAAACAAGATGGCATTGCATGATTCACATACACTAAAGAAACTAAACAGATGGCATTGACACAAAGCATGTCTAAACTAAGCAGATGAAATCTTTGATGTATACAGTAAGCAATGTAAGGCACCATATGCATGATATTACCAACATCAGCATGCCAAGTTAGAGCGAAGACCTCATGGGGTAAATAGGAGTGGTCTTCTGCTTCTGAATCCCCCTCAGAACAGTTATCTTCCTCTTGATTACGATCCAAAATGGGTGGAGGGGGGCTGCCTTTGCGCCCACCATGGAGTGACGTCTGCGTGAAATTTTATTGCCACGCAAGGCTCGTCTCTTTTGCTCTACATGATCAGTTCCATTGTGTACAATAACTGACATGCATAGGAATAAAACATAGTGATATTATGCAAGGAGTGCATGCACAAATCCAGAGTGATGGTAGCGAACTGTGGATAGACCCAAAACTAATGATAGCAGGCAGATAATAGCTTTAGTTAAAAAATATAGATAATGGCTCCTTTAATGTTTGTTTGCACCCAACATGAAACTCATAGTAGACAACCGAGATTAACCAGATAGTAGACAGATAGTACTAATTGCTGCCCCAATATGTACCCCACAACCATTTAAAAACTCAAGTTTCAGCATTAGTTTGTACCTGACTCGGAGTCTAATAGGTGAACATGACGATAATGTAGCATGTCATCATATTAAGCGATGCATAAGGTAAGCAGACACGGAAGAGTGTGACCTCTCTTGCGGACCTATGTAGTCCTCAAGGTCATCTGGTTAGTTGATGATGGTAATGCAGTTGTCGTGGCTGCCGGCGGCGGGGAAGAAGATCTGAGGCGGCGATAGACAGTCTAGAGAGCGGATCCCTGCTATGGCGAACCCTTCTATCGTTGGTGGAACACAGCGCCGGAGGAGAAGGACAAACCACACAAGGTTTTCTTTGACACGTATCTGTAACAAAAGTAATTGTGTAAGGGCTTGTTTGAATTTGAGGATTCTAACAATGCAGGGATAGGAAATACACAGGAATAGGATAGGAATGCACGTGCAAAACAGAGAATTTAAAAACACAGGATGTCTGCCAATCTGGGTGTTTGATTCACAAGAATTGGAAGATCACAGGATGCAACGAAGCATGGTGAGATTAAGTCAAACCACAAGAAAATGTACGGTTATAATGCTATTATGGTACTATCTCTCAGTCTTGTGCTTCATGAATAAGAATATGAAAAGGAGGACAAGTGGAAATTAGAATTCCTACGGTTTTTCTTTCAAGGAAACACTAAAGGAAAAAATCCTACAGTTTTCCTTTGCTCCATTCCTTGCACCAAATTCATGAAAAGTAGTACCATAGGAAACTTTCCAATTCCTATGTTTTCCATTCACTTTTCCTTTCAAGCACTGGCGATTCTAGTAGGCAGGCTTGAGCAAGGAAAAGCCTACACTAAAAAAATGTTTTTGTGCTACTTCTATTACTTTGGACCCAGGCCATTGCCCTACTAGCTCAACTCCCAGGCCCATCGACAAATGCATAGCTCAAACGCGCAGAGATAAATAATGATGGTATTCAAGAGATTCCATCACGAATAGCTAATTTGCCTGATACCTCACTGCTTGTCATATAGTAGGATAAAATAATCGTATTTCACGTTACTATGTGTGCTTATTGGACAATATATATAACATGTAGAGTAAAAAAGAGATGCAACAAGTGTACAACCTCTTTGGCGAAGCCATGTCGATCTCAGCTGATTGGGTTGGCCGGTGAGGATGCTCCGGCTGACTCGGCTGTCAGAGGAGGGGAACAAGATCTTAGGCATCTGGAGATGGAGCCCGAGGTATTGCTCCGCTGTGATGGAGGGTTTCGTCGTTGGAGCAGCTCTGGTGAGTTGTACGACGCCGAGGCTGAAGTAGGACAAAAGAGATAACGTTAACCTGAGTGGAATTCTAATAGCATCTCCAATAGATGACGTAAAATACATAACCACAAAGTGCTAGATGTAAAATACATCAGCCGTTCATCTCTGAACTTAACTATCCAAACTGAATTTAACTGTCGAAACTGAACTTAACTGTCAAAACTGAATTTTGCTGTCGAAATTGAATTCTAATGTCGAAACTGATCGCACTAGAGGTGAGGCTACATGTCAGTTGAATGAATTTTCCATCTCTGGTTAGTCGATTTTGCAGCCGTTGGAATCAAGGGCCTGCTATTCATCTTCAACTTCCACCCCCTAAGCCGCCAGCTACCACCGGCCAAATAGCCGCCCGCCGCCCGTGCCGGTGCACCGCCTCACCACTGAAAACACTCCCCACCGACGGTCACGCTGCCCGACCATCCCTCTAGCCCCCCCCCCCCCCCCCCGTGCCGAGCTTTTTCTCCGGTGATCCCCACGCCACCGCCCCACTACCGCCAGCGACCACCGCCCCCACCCTAAACCCTAAGATAGATAGTGGGGTACCTCTCCGGCGAGCCCCCCTCCACGCTGTGGCTAGTTCTTCCTTAACTCTGGCGAGCCCCCACCCCCTGAAAATTGACTGACCCAAAAGTCGATTCAGTCGAATGAAGTGTAGCTAAATTGGAGTATCATCGCAAGTAAGAGCAAGAGCGAGAGCAGCAGCGCGAGCAAGAGCAATAGCAAGAGTAGACCAGGCAGGGGACCAAGAGCAAGAGCAGAGCAGCAGCGCGAGCGATAGCTAAAGCAGTAGCAGCTCCTATTGATGTGGACGTCGCTGCCGAGGGAACGATGCCATGGAGGAAGTGGCCGGCGACGCCGCCATGGATGGATCCGCGCCGTGTCGTCTCGGGACCAAGCGCCGGCAATACCGTGAAATCTTATCAAGAAGAAAATGCGGCGATTAGTGTACAACCTCTTTGGTGGTGCCGATTAGGCCACAGCTTCATCCGAGGAAACAGTGATGATGCTGCTCTTCCGGTGGTGCAGGTGAAGACGGCGGTGTGGGAATGGAGGTGGCGCGAAAAGACGAGGGGGCGTCGGGGCAGCTCCTTGGAGGTGGAGGACGGGTGGCTGAACGGCGTGAACGACAAGATCGACGACGGATCCTCATCCGATGCGATGGATGAGGGACATCGAGGTGTTGCTTTGTGGGCGACATGGTCGGGGAAGAGGCTCATTTGGGTGGCAGACGGAGGAGGGTGTGGGGCTTCGCGGGTTTTCGCGGCCTCGGTGTAGGAATGGGTGGGCGGATGGGATGGGAGTGGGGAACCATGGCTTAGGGACGCGCTTGTCTGAAATGTGGGGTAAGTTACAAAAGTACCCCCACCGATTTGAGGCGGTTCTTTCGGTTCAGAGGTACCACAGGCATTTCGCGTGTCGGGATTTCACAGGAGGTGGGAGTTTTCGCGCGCGTTGTAATTCTGGAATAGCAAGGCGCGGGTTGAGATGGAGGGAGTTGTCGGAGCACAACGAGACAAAGATATATCTTAAATATTTCGGGGTAACAAGGAGCAGGTTGAAGAGGCGGGAGTTTCGCAGCACGATAGATAGAGATGCTAGCTTGAGATTTCGGCATAACAAGGCGCGGCTTGAAATTTTGGGAGAACAAGCTTAACGTGTACCCCAAAAAAAAGACAATTCGCACCTCATCACTAGAGAGAGCCATGTCCCGTTTTACTATATTAGTAGAAATGCATTCAAATACAACAAAAAAATAAAAAAATCGGGACAGCAAACATAACGTGCACAGTACCAAAACAATTTGCACTTCCCTCAACAATAAAAAAACAATGTGTGTTGTCTAGCATATGGACTAAATTTGAGTACATGATAATCCCCAAGTGCAGGGAATCATCGTAGCAATTCCCATAGGTGGAAGTGATAAGTATGGAGTGTCGAACCCACAAGGAGCTAAAGGTAAGATCAATATTCTCTCAAGTCCTATTTGCCACTGATACGACTCTACGTACACCGAACGTTTTCTTCCAACTAGAAACGAGAAATAAAACTATGTTGTGGGTATGAAGAGGATAACTTTGCATGATATCGGAGATCTAAAACATAAAAGTAGGTGTTGTTATCATAAAGTTAGAATATATTACTAAATATTATAAATAGTGAGTGTGGAATAATGATGCGTCGGTGTGCGGAATTGTCCTAGGCAATTGTTAACAAGACCAGTAGTCGTCATTGAAATTTCATATGAGGGAGACACATAAGCTAACATACTTTCTCTTCTTGGATCATATGCACTTATTATTGGAACTCTAGCAAGCATCCGCAACTACTAAAGATCATTAAGGTAAAACCCAACCATAGCATTAAAGCATCAAGTCCCCTTTATCCCATACGCAACAACCCCCTTACTCGGGTTTATGCTTCTGTCACTCAAGCAACCCACTATAAGCGAATCATGAACGTATTGCAACACCCTACAGTGGGAATCCCTCACGCTTGCGTGACACGGAGGGCACAATAGGACAGCACCAAAATAAAACATACAACTCATACCAATCTAGATCATCAATCAACCCAAAGACAAAGTATATCTACTCAAAACATCATAGGATGGCAACACATCATTGGATCATAATATGTGGCATAAAGCACCATGTTCAAGTAGGGATTACAGCGGGGTGCGGGAGAGTGGACCGCGTAAAAGACATGGGGATGGGGATGATGATGGTGATGTTGATGAAGACGATCACCGCGGCGATGATTCCCCTCCCGATGGCACTCCGGCGCCATCGAGAGAGAGGAGGAGAGGTTCTCCCCCTTGTGCTTCCTCCTCCATGGCCTCCCCCTGGATGGGGAGAGGTTCCCCCTCTGGTCATTGGCCTTCATGGCGATGATGGCCCCTCCGAGATCCTTCCCCATGGCCACCGGTGATAATGGCCCCCTCCGACAGGGTGTCAGAGAGGGCCTAGATTTATTTCTCGGGGCTACAGAGGCTTGCGATGGCGGAACTTCCGTTCTAGGTTATTTTCTTGAGGGTTGGGCATTTATAGGAGAGGTTGGCGTCTGTTTCACGTCAAGGCGGTCTCTGAGTCGTCCACGAGATAGGGGGAACGCCCAGGGGGGTAGGGCGCACCCTCCACCCTCATGGACGGCTCGGGACTCTTCTGGTCCATCTCTGATGCTCCATGGGCTTCTTCTGGTCCATAAAAAATCGTCAAAAATTGGCACGTCAATTGGACTCTGTTTGGTATTCCTTTTCTGTAAAACTCAAAAACAAGGAAAAACAGAAACTGGCACTGGGCTCTAGGTTAATAGGTTAGTCCCGAAAATCATATAAAATAGAATATAAATGCATAAAAAGATCCAAGATGGATAATATAATAGCATGAACACTTCATAAATTATAGATACGTTGGAGACGTATCAGCATCCCCAAGCTTAATTCCTGCTCGTCCTCGAGTAGGTAAATGATAAAAGAAATATTTATGAAGTGTGAATGCTAACAAGTGCTTAAGTTTGATCAATGATAGTTTCAATTACTTTTTCTAGCATCATTATATATCATAACAGTAGCTCAACTCATAAAACTTCTCATGATCAAGTAACAATCTATTCAGATGTTATAGTATAGATCATAAACTTTCTTGAAAACTAACAAACCATGCTCTTAGTCATCAAACAATTGAAATTCATCTTATTTTCAGGAAGGGTCCATGTAAGAGCTTGAATTCAGCAAACTCCACATACTCAACTATCATTTAATCTTTCACAATTGCTAACACTCATGTGATATTTATGGGTTCAAATTTTCAATCGGACACAGAGAAAGATAGGGACTTTTAGTTTTGCCTCCCAACCTTTTACCTCAAGGGTAATGTCGGTGTCAAAACCGGCGGATCTCGGGTAGGGGGTCCCGAACTATGCGTTTAGGCGGATGGTAACAGGAGACAAGGGACACGATGTTTTTACCCAGGTTCGGGCCCTCTCGATGGAGGTAATACCCTACTCCTACTTGATTAATATTGATGATATGGGTAATACAAGAGTAGATCTACCACGAGATCAAGGAGGCTAAACCCTAGAAGCTAGCCTATGGTATGATTGTTGTTCTGTCCTACGGACTAAAACCCTCCGGTTTATATAGACACCGGATAGGTTAGGGTTACTTAGAGTCGGTTACAATGGTAGTAGATCTACATATCTGTATCGCCAAGCTTGCCTTCCACGCCAAGGAAAGTCCCATCCGGACACGGGACGAAGTCTTCAATCTTGTATCTTCATAGTCTTGGAGTCCGGCCGTGACGATAGTCCGGCTATCCGGACACCCCCTAGTCCGGGACTCCCTCAGTAGCCCCTGAACCAGTCTTCAATGACGACGAGTCCGGCGCGTTGATTGTCCTCGGCATTGCGAGGCGGGTTCCTCCTCCGAATACTTCATAGAAGGTTTTGAACACAAGGATAGGGTCCGCTCGCAAAAAGTTCCACATACCACCGTAGAGAGAATAACTTTCGCAGATCTCTTGGCGTATTCCGCGGCGTGACATCACACCACGGCCAGGCCTTTATATGAATCGTTTTTACCATTCCACCTTAGCACGTTTAGCGAGGCGGTTTCCTTGGCACGTCTTATCAAAGCATAGATCATGCCCCCTTGTTCCGGGATTCTCATCAATACGGATGTGGGTAACCCAACCGTGCCCGTTGGCACGCCTCCTCTATCAAAGGCGAGTCCTAATCGACCACAGAGTGGGCTCTTGGTATTCAACCTCTTTATAATGAGACCAAGGCCCTCTTCTTTTTACACCCTCCATCGAGTTCGCCTCGCGCTTCGAGTTCTAACACCCAAAGCTTCAGATTTAGGTGCTTCGGACCTTCGATGATGTCCGGCTCCGACCAGCACGGCCGATGGATGTCTTTGTCCGTCATGGAAGAAGATGTGCTAAAGCTGCGAGACGCCAGGTATCTAACCGGTGAGATCTCTCATAGGCTACCTGCTCCAGGGCAGGTCATTCCCACTCCTGAGCCCGGCGAGAATGTGGTGTTCGTATCTCACTTCCTTCGGGGCTTAGGCTTCCCGACGGATCCCTTTATGCGGGGGCTCATGTTTTATTATGGGCTAGATTTCCATGACTTGAATCCGGAGTCCATCCTCCATATCTCGTCATTCATTGTCGTATGTGAGGCCTTCCTCCATATTACCCCCCACTTTGGATTGTGGCTCAAGACCTTCAAGGTGGAGCCAAAGATGATCAAGGGGCAACAAGCAGAGTGCGGAGGGGCGGTCATAAGCAAATGTGCTGATGCTCCGTGGCCCGAGGGCTCTTTTCAAGAGGAGCTTGGTTTGTGGCAACGGGAGTGGTTTTACATCACCGCTCCCAGGGGCACCAAATGGGTGGCGCTCCCCGCCTTCCACTCAGGTCCACCACAGCGGCTCGCATCATGGGTCAACAAGGGGCTCGACTGGGGGCCGTCCAAGGACGTTCCTTTGCTGCAGGGCCGTATTCGAGACCTCCAAGAAAGGCAGATCAATCTGGTTGCAGTGGCACAGGTTATGTTGATACGGCGCCTTCTGCCCTGCAAACGTCGCCCCCTCCGCCTGTGCGAATTCAATCCGGAGGGACCACGAGCTCTCCAAAATTTTATGGGCACGACGCCCGTGGAGATGTATAAACTGTTCTCCGGATCACCAGAGAGGTGTCCGGACCTGACTGAGGACGCAGGACTAAGCTGCAATCGCCCAGATACTCAAGTAAGTAGTCCTGTAATCGGACAAGTTGTTCATTCATTTATCCTTTATATATGCCCTTTAAAGGAGCCGTTTCTTGAATAAGAGTGGATTGCCAAGGCAAAGTTAATAAGGTGTCCGGCTCCCCTCCCGGAGACCACGCCGGATCCCATGTTGACCAAGATGTTGAAGGTCGCGCCTTTTGAACAAGGCGAAGTGGAGAGCGGGGAAGCAACTGCCTCTATGAAGGAGGCTATCAAGGAAGGAGGTATTAAAAGTCCCATCCTTCGAGGAGAGAAGAGGATCACTTCAGAAGATCCGGGGGTCAACGCCTCAAAGAGGGGAAAGGAATCTTCATCAGAGAGTCCGGCGCCGGGAAGTAACCCAGCCGCACTATTTCCCCAAGGGGATCAGCCCTTCAGCGAGCCATAAGTAAAAAGAAGGGGTCTTGTAAATAAGGAACATCCCTGCATTTATTTATGAAGATAACCGAAATTGTACCTTGTAGTTCGGACCTCAGCCCTTCTCAGTGAGCTCGTCTTGAGGATCTTCTTCGGAGATGATGGAGAGCGTAAACGCCTCCCCTGTCGCACCTTCATGCAAGCGGGCGACCACGAGGTGTCATCGCGGAGGGTTCCCCCAAAGTCTGGCGGGGCGGAAGGTCCGGCGCCAAGTGGTGTCTTGGTCGGAGGAGCTGAAGGATCTGCTCGGGTGGCGGCTATCTCGAAGATCACCGTGCTCTAATGGGTATGGTGATTGAAAGAATTGCATCCGCGGAGAGCGGATTGCACGGCCGCCAGAGGCTTCTTGGCGGGTTCGAGGTGCATAAAATGATGTACCTTCGGCAGTTATGCATATAGAATGCGCCTGTACGAGATAGTAGCCCCTGAGACTCGGTATGTTGTCAAAATTGACAGCGTGCGAGGATCAAATCTCGATTATAACATATCGCCGCTCCTAAACAGGTGGCGGGCGTTGATGACCGGGCGGACTGATGAATATGCCGAACTAAAGCGGCAACTTGACGAGGCGGATCACGGACATCGCTATTTGGTCAATAAACGGTTTTACGAGTCACAAGGTATGCTACTTTTACGCGGACACCTGGTAAGGGAGCTTGACGCCCATGTCTTACTATTTGTATGCCTAATGCATATGGTGCCGCTGCGGTGGAGGAGCTACGGGCGGAACTCGCCCGAGCGAAAGAGCAAGCCAGAGATAGTAATGCGGCCGCTTTAAGGGCGGCCGAAGAGCTAGAAGCCGAACGGGCTGCTCACTGCCAAAGCAAAGAGGAAATAGCCGAAATGGCCAGAAAATTGAAGGATACTACCGACCGCTGTGAGGTTCTTGAAAAAGAACGCCAAGCGGAGCAAGAGGGCCTGATAAAGGCCGCCGCCGAATCCAAGAATGCCCATTCGGCTTTGAGAGCTGCCAAGGAGGAGCTGAGTCAGGCCGGGGCAATTGCAGCTGGAAAACCGTTTCTGCTGCGGAGGAAATATACAGATCCAAAGTATGCTCAATTGGACAAGTTGTGGAGTTTGGAGGATGCTTATCTGGACTTAGCGGCGAGCGCTGCGGACGCGATTGAGCACTTCCGAGGCCAGAAGGGGCACAGAAGGGAAGAGCTATATTGGTCGCAATTCCGTAGTCCGGGCGTCTTCTTCCGTTGACCGATCGGTTGGCGAATGGGCGAGCTGAATCGACTATCCGGACTTGCCATGAAGCATGTCATGACTCATTTGTGGCAGGCGGACCCCAGCCGAAGAGTTATTTTGGTTTAGTGCAGCAGTTCCTTGGTGCGGTACCGCGTATCGATGCAATAAAGTGGTCGGCGTGTATTGAGGGAGCGCGGATGGCTCTGGCCCGTGTTAAGACATACTGGGCAGATATGAAGGCCACCGACGTTGCATCCCAAGATTCGGACAGAAGCCGAGTACCTGCCGAGCACTACTTTGAGGAAGTCCTGAAGGGCGCTCGTGTAATAGAGACGCAGTGCTCGAAGGATATTATGTTTAAATGACATGTATGATTTGTGAAAACAATGTTTCAATATAATATAAGAGCTTTTTATACTTGTGCGTTCAAGTAGTAAACTACTCCCTGTCGCGGTCGTTTATGTATATGTATATATAACTTTGAAAGATGGCAGTCCTTGGCTTCAGCCCCCAAACATAGTGCGGGGTGTTTGCAAAGAAGGCGCTTTTTCACACTTAATCCAACGTCTTGGTCCTGTTAAGGAGGTGGTAGCGTAGCAAACTAGGCTACCGAACTATAATGCTTTATCACTTTCACTTAGCCATAGGAGTTCGACGGTGGGGCTACTATATAGCCCACAGAACCGCGCTCTCCCGAATTAAAGTGCGTATGTGCTGACCGAAAACCGGTTCTTCGTTAATGCGGAGGAATTCTAAACATTCCGATGAGTCATCGAGTGGTTGACCAGTCTCTCGCTATATCATGACGGTCGGTTTTCGGCTTTCTCTCTTGAGGTGCTTCCGGCGAACCAGGGCACAATCGCGATAGTTCTCCACAGTGCCGCGTTAGCTGATAAAACGAAACGTAAGGCAGCAAAACACAGGAGCCGGGCAAACCCAACGTTTGACCAAAGACATGATTCGGAGCTGATGCATATAAGGCCTAACTCGAGACGCCGGATACTCCCGAAGGTATTCGGTCTTTATAATAGCGGGCAGAATAATGCCCTAAGCCCCTGGTGTCCAGGTACACGCAGAAATTTTGGTGCGGCCAATGCCAAAATGCCAGCCTCCTCCTCGGTTATAGTAAGAAACCGGGGGATGTATATCAACAAGAGACAGTAAAAAAGGTTTACGCAGGGTCTTAATCTGAAAAGAATCCTTGCAACGGGTCCCTACTGCACGTCTGCGGTGTCTCCGTTGTCTTGCGTATCACTGGACGGGTGTAGCACGTTGTTCATCTGTAAAAGAGAGGAACTTAGTTTAAAAGAAAAAGGATCATGCGAAAGATGTACTTTATATTAAATAAGCATAGTACGATTCGAAGAAGTGAATAAAATTGAGCTTTATTGTCTCTTGTGATATATGCATGCAGCCCCTTGTATGGGGGTATGCCGCTAGTAGGCGCCGGACTCGTCTAGCCGTGTCCGGGGTTTGAATGACCAATTCAGGTTCTTTGACTAGCGGAGCCGGATAGGTGTGGGGCTGTCAAGGCAGTCTCACGTTCTTCCGTGCTCGAGTAACACTTAATACTTCCTTTTAGTGAGATGATGCCGCGTGGACCGGGCATTTTAAGTGTTAGAGATGCATAATGCGGTATTGCGTTAAAGGGGGCGAAAGCTTCGCGTCCCAATAGTGCTTGATGGCTACTTTTAAACGGGGCGACATGGAAGACTAACTTTTCGCGATGGAAGTTGTCGGATGAACCGAACACAACTTCTAACAGTAGGGATCCCGTACAATGGGCATATGGGCTTGGCATTACCCCTTTAAAGGAGGTGTTGCTATGGCGAATTTTGGTTGGGTCTATCCCCATCCTGCGGATTGTGTCACGATATATCGTGTTTATGTCACTGCCACCATCCATGAGGACTTGTGTAAATTGAAATCCGGCGATTATGGGATCCAATATCAAGGCAGTCCATCCTGCGTTCCGGATACTTTCAGAATAGTCCTGATGGTCGAAGGTGATTGGTTTTGACAACCAGTGTGCGGCGCGCATTTTAGTGGGCGCCGCACTGTTTTTCCCTTTGATCACGTGAAGTGAGTTTACGGTTTTAACCTCTTGCGAGAAATTCTTTTGTTTTCCGGGGCTCTGCTTGTGGTTCTCGTCGTCATCTTCACTTGGTGTGTCTAGCCCCTTGTGTTCGGCGTTGAGTCTGCCGGACTATTTGAAGACCCAACAATCTCTGTGGGTATGGTTTGCGAGCCTCCGGAGTACTTGTGGATTTGACATATCTTGTCCAAGATTTTGTTTAAGTTGGATAGCTCATCGCTATTGTCCTTAAGGGGCAGTTTTTTATTGTTCTGCCATGATCTTTTGAATCCGGCCTTGACTGCCGCGCTCTTTGGACCGTTCCTTTTGATCCGGCGCTGGTCCTTGTTGTGCTGTGGTTTCCCGTTTCCATCCCTGACTTCGGATGTACTTGGGTCGCTGGTGCTGCATCTTGCTAGCCAGCTATCCTCTCCCGCGCAAAAGCGGGTCATGAGGCTTGTTAATGCGGACATTGTTCTTGGCTTTTCTTGGCCGAGGTGTCTAGCGAGCCATTCATCTTGGACGTTGTGTTTGAAAGCTGCTAAGGCTTCGGCGTCCGGACAGTCGACTATTTGGTTCTTTTTAGTAAGAACCTGTTCCAGAATTTCTGGGCTGTTGAGTTACGTGACTTAGATCGTCTGCATCCGGAGGGCGGAGATAGGTCCCCTGAAAATTTGCCCGAAACGCATCCTCGAGCTCTCCCCGGCTTCCAATGGCATTTTCGGGGAGGCTTTTAAGCCAATGCCGAGTTGGCCCTTTGAGTTTGAGGGGTAAGTATTTTATGGCATGGAGATCATCTCCTCTAGCTATGTGTATGTGGAGGATGTAATCCTCAATCCGCACTCTGTGGTCTGTTGTTCCTTCGTATGCCTCTATGTTTACGGGTCTGAATCCTTTGGAAATTCATGATCCGGCACCTCATCGGTGAAACATAGGGGATGTGCGGCGCCCTGTATTTGGGTGTGCCGTGATGTTCGGATATTTGACGTGTTGCATTGCTTTGAAGAGCTTGCTTTCTCGGCCCATAGACGGACCTAACTGGGCCATCCTTTTGATGTGAGTCCTTATGCGGATCACATATCGGCTTGTGTGCGGCGCCATTTGCCGGTCTCTTTTTGCCGTGGGGTCATCCATCCGACCGGGTGGCCTTCTTACTTTTTGATTGTAGTGGCTCTAAGGCCTCCTCGTCAAATTTGGGCAGTAGCTTTCTTTTTAGGTAGCTCTTTGTTCGGTGACTGTCGCCGTATTTGTCTGCGGTGTTGAATACTTTGCTCCATCTGATCTTGAGTGCATCTTCCGCTGTTTTGAGCTTCCGCTTCTGCTTTTTCAGGCTACGCTCAGCGGCGGCGAGCCTTTTCTGGAGTTTATTTTGCTCCAACAATTTGTCTGGCGTGAGGTCGTCCGGACTGTTGCCTTCACCGGGGATGGGTTGTTTATCCAAGTTGTCTTGTTCGGACGACTGCTCGATAGCGTGTTTGTCGTCCACCTGTTCGCCCTGCTCTATGGTTGGGTCTCTGTTGAGGCGGGACTTGGTTCGGCGTTTACGTTGCCGTTTTGAAAGCTTTTCAAGGGATTTATCCTTCGTAGCATCCCGTTGTTCCTCGTCTTCATTTCCTTTAGGTGTATCCACTATATATACAACATGGGATGAGGTGATTGTCCAGCATCCTATAGGCGCTGGTTCATGGTTATCTCCTACATCGTCATCCATACCGTCGATGTCTTCGGAGTCGAAATCGAGCACGTCGTGTAAGCTTTCGACAATGGCTACGAAGTGGGTGGTGGGTGAGCGTTGAATTTCTTCGTCGTCCGCATCCCAACCTTCCTGACCGTAGTCCGGCCATGGCTCTCCGGATAAAGAGAGAGACTTTAGTGAATTCAGGATGTCGCCAAAGGGCGAGTGCTGAAAGATGTCCGTGACGGTGAACTCCATGTCTGGCGCCCGATCAGATTCGATTGGCAGGGGCGCGGAGGGTTCGGAGTCCGGAGAGGAGTCCGGTGCCGTGGAGTCAACGTCTTCGCAAAGGACAGGGATGGAGTTCGGCTCAATCGACATAGAGATTGTAGCCCCCGAGGCGTTGTCCAACCACTCGTCCTCGATTGGGGAATCCGGCTCCGGATTAAGGGTCGGAGCGGATGCTGGTGCGGCCTCCAGGGTACTGTTCGGCTGCAGAGCTAGATCATGCCCATCGAGACAGTGCGGCACGCCTGGCTGCGGCTCGAATCCATCGATGATCAAGTCTCCGCAGATATCGGCCGTATAGTTCAAACTTCCAAATCTGACCTGATGGCCAGGGGCGTAGCTTTCGATCTGCTCCAGATGGCCAAGCGAATTGGCCCGCAGTGCAAAGCCGCCCGAATCTGAAGGTCTGTCCGGGGAGAAAAGTCTCACCCTGGACCGCGTCGTTGTTGATGATCGAAGGATCCATCGGGCCTATCGGTGACGACACAGAGGAACTCTCAATGAAAGCACCAATGTCGGTGTCAAAACCGACGGATCTCGGGTAGCGTGTCCCGAACTGTGCGTCTAGGCGGATGGTAACAGGAGACAAGGGACACGATGTTTTTACCCAGGTTCGGGCCCTCTTGATGGAGGTAATACCCTACTCCTGCTTGATTAATATTGATGATATGGGTAATACAAGAGTAGATCTACCACGAGATCAAGGAGGCTAAACCCTACAAGCTAGCCTATGGTATGATTGTTGTTACGTCCTCTGGGACTAAAACCCTCCGGTTTATATAGACACCGGATAGGTTAGGGTTACAGAGTCGGTTACAATGGTAGGAGATCTACATATCCGTATCGCCAAGCTTGCCTTCCACGCCAAGGAAAGTCCCATCCGGACATGGGACGAAGTCTTCAATCTTGTATCTTCATAGTCTTGGAGTCCGGCCGTGACGATAGTTCGGCTATCCGGACACCCCCTAGTCCGGGACTCCCTCAGGTAATGTCAACAATAATACTTTATGAAAACCTACATCCAAGTTGATATATATATCTGGATCGCTCCAACACAAAGTGCTTGCCAAAGGAAAAAGTGTAAAAAGGAAAGGTGATGATCACCAAGAATCTTGTATAAGGGTAAAAGATAAAAGTAAAATATAGGCCCTTCGCAGAGGGAAGCATAGGTTGTCATGTGCTTATATGGTTGGATGCACAAAATCTTAATGCAAAAGAACGTCACTTTATATTGCCGCTTGTGATGAAGACCTTATTATGCAGTCCGTCACTTTTATTTCTTCCCTATCACAAGTTCGTATAAAGCTTATTTTCTTCGCACTAATAGGTCATACATATTTAAGGATCAATGTTTATTGCATGCAGCGACGACAACTTACTTGAAGGATCTTACTCAATCCATAGGTAGGTATGGTGGACTCTCATGGAAAAACTGGTTTAAGGGATGTTTGGAAGCATAAGTAGTATCTCTACTTGGTGCAAAGAATTTGGCTAGCATGAGAGGGAGAGGCAAGCTCAACATGTTGGCTGATCCAAGACAATATAAACGTTTTAGATATAGGAAAACATAACCCATTAAGTTGTCTTTGTCGGATTTCGGGTTCTGGCAGACCCTTAAGGTTCAAACTCTGGTGTGCGCGCGGAGATCCAACCCTCCACCGCCTCGTACCTCGCCGAATCGCAGGGACCTAAACTACTAGAAAGAACAGCACAAGAGACACGAGATTTATACTAGTTTGGGCCACCGTTGTGGTGTAATACCCTACTCTAGTTTGTGGTGTGGTGGATTGCCTCTTGGGCTGATGAAGAACAGTACAGGGAAGAACAGCCTCGCGAGGGTCTTTTCTTGGTGGGTCCGATGAACTGCTAGGTGGTGTTCCGTCGCTCTAGCTTGAGGATCGGGTCCCTATCTCTCTCTGGATTCCAAATGCCCTCCCCTTACTATGGTGGCTAGCTCTACTTATATAGACGAAGGCCCTGGGCCTCTTCCCAAATATTGAGCGGGAAGGGCGCCAACAATTGGCCATTTTGAAGGGGAACAACGGGTACACTTATCCTGACTAAAGTTGGTCCTCGCCTGCCAAAGGCTCTGGTGATGACGCCTGCTTGGGCTCCACGATGACTCCCTTCCGGCCGTTGGGGCTGGTCTTGGTCTTGTTGCACGAAAGCGGATGCCTTTGCTTGATGCTCTCGCTGCGCTTGCTCCCTTTGCACCAAAGAGGAAAGGAGGATGCTGCAGCGGGCTGGTGCCCGATCGGGCGCCCTTGGTCGTCATGGCTTGCGTCATGGGCACCTCGCGAGGTATCCTGCCTTGAACTCTCCGCCTCCTCATGAGCCAGCCTGACGAGGCCGTGTCTGAGGAAGCTCCTTGTCGTCCGCCCCGCGAGGGTCTTGAGCTTGTGTTGATGAAGATGGGCTGTCCTGGGCCTCCTTTGAGCCACGCCGCAGGCCGCAGGCAGGCAAGTCTGGGGACCCCCGTTCCCAGAACCGCGACAGTAGCCCCCGGGCCCACGGCGCGCCCGAACTTGGCCGAGCGGAGATGCGAAAGGGTAGGTGCGAAGCGTCGTGGGCCCTAACAGCCTGCGGCCTTGGGCGCCGCATGGCGGTTGATTGGACGTGGGAGCCCCTGCAACCGCGCATGTTGATAATAGAGCGGCATCTTCCTTGCATCCTTTACTTTCTCCAGTTGCTGCTCAGATCCCCTTTCTTGCGCCTCTCCTCCCTGCTTCCAAGACCTTCAGATCAACTCCGCCTTCGTGCCCTAGCCAGTCATGGCTCCTCGCCAAACCCCGGCCGGAGCCTGGTACTCTCCTTCCTTGGACCCGCCAAATGTGTCAGCGGCGAGCCTTGCCCTGATGCGCCGGTTGGCGGAGGCGCAGGGCGTCAATGGAACGGCGGTGCTCAAGGCCGGCTCCTCCGCCCCTGAGGGTCGGGGGAGTACCTTCTACCCGTTCTTCGCGAGCGCCATCATTGCTGGTCTGGTGCCTCCCTTCTCTGAGTTCTTCTTCTCCGTCCTCCGTCACTACAACATCCAAGCTCTGCACCTTCATCCCAACTCCGTCCTTCTTCTGGCAATCTTCGCCTACTATTGCGAGGCCCATGTTGGGGTGAAACCCTCGGTGGCCTTGCTGCGCCACTACTTCTTCCTCCGAACCACCCGTGGCTCCGCCTCCGCGTGCGCGAGCTTCGTTGCATACGGCGGAGCCATCGCCATTTCAAACCCTGGGAAGCGGATTGAGGGTTTCAGGAGCAAGTGGGTCTTGGTGGATGTTGGGCGTATCCACCCACGGCTGATCCTGCCCACGGAGCCCGCCGAGAGCTCCGACGACTGGTCCCGAGCGAAGCTTCGGGATCCCCGCGCGAAGCTGGTGCTGGAGAAGATGGATGCAGATCTGAAGCCGGCCGACGCGGCGGCGGCGAAGCTGACCGGTGCGTCGCTGCTGAGGGAGTTCCTGGAGCACCAACTGGCTCCGCTTCGCCAGTACTCGCTTCCGATGTGGAGGCCTCACCCGAGCCCCGTGGCCCTGGCCAGCGAGGACCTGGCGACGGTCCTCCAGTCCTTGGTTGGGGGCGATGTGGCGAGGCCGAGGGCGCCCAGCCCTTGTTCCTTCGTGAGGATTGGGAGCAGGTAGTGGGGCCCATGCCCGTCTTCAATGGGGGCGGGCCGTGCCCGTGGAGGCTCCGGAGGACCTGGTGGACGTGTCCTCTTCCGAATCCGGTGAAGAGGTGGAGGAAAAAGAGCCAGGAGAGGGGGTTGATTCGGGGGCAGAGTCGAGGGCTCCCCCCTGCGGCGCAGGCCCCGTTTTCTCCGCCTCCCCGAGAGCGACGACGACGACGAGGACGATCCCGAAGAAGGACCGGACTGGGCTGGTCCCCCGCGGGTCCGCCCCGGCCCCGGGGCGATCCGCAGACACGCCTCCGGCTCCTGATCCCCTTGAAGCTGATCCCTGCAGCTGGCTCTCGGGCTTCAAGTATGGCCGGAGGCTGCTCGAGCCCACCAGCGACGACCTGTAAGTTCCTGCTTTCCGTCTTGATTATTGCTCTGTTGACGAGATCTGATGTCCATGTTCTTGGCCAGGCGGCGCCCATGTGAAGCTAAAGGGGCTCTGAGGCTCCATCCGTGACGGTGCCGCTGTGAAAAGGAAGATGATCCCGACGCCCAGGCCTCTCCTGCCCGGGCGCCCTCGCGAGGATTACCGAGCCACTGGGTGAGCTCAGCCCTTGGCCCAAAGCGACTCCCGAGGTGCCCTTGCTTGGCGCTGCCTCCTGTCGTGGCGCCGCTGGTTCCGCCTCAAGGCGCAGTGGCTACGCCGCCGCCATCTCCTCCTATTCCACCAACTGCTGTCTCTCCGACTCCTCCCACTGTCCTGGATCATGCTGCCGCTGAATTGGACCGGCTGCGGCAGGATCTTCTGGGCACCGACCCTCGCTTGGTGGTCGGGCGCTTAGAGCTGGCCTCTGGCTGGATTCGCGCTGACACTTCGATTCGAGCGGCGCTGGTCCAAGCCTCGAGGGCTTGCGACGAGGAGAAGCAGGCTGTTCGTGAGGCGAAGGTAGCTCGCGATGCTGCCCTGGGGGAGGCAGCCAGCATCCAAGGTCGCTGTGAGACGCTGGAGGGCGAGCTGAAGGGCCTGCAGAACCAACTTGCTGAGGAGGCCCGCCTCCGCCAGGAGCAGGAGGAAACAATGAAGGCTCGCGAGGCGGCCGTCAAGGACTAGGAGGCCAAGCTGAAGAAGCGTCGTGATCGCCTAGGCGCGCTGGAGCGGGAACTGGAGGCGAGGAAGGTCGAGCTGGACGCCAAGGCGCGGGTTCTTGCCGAAGATCGCGTGGCCTTCATGGATATGGAGGTGAAGGCCCGCGCCATGCTGAGGGAGCTTTATGATAGCGGCCTGGAGAGCCCACTGGCCGGCGCAGAGGACGGCCCCGCCAAGCTGCTTCCCTTCCTGATTCGTGCTCTTGAAGATGTCTCCCTTGGTCTTGGCCCCACTGCTGAGGCCGAGGCGCGGATCTTGTCTTCTGCGGCACTGACACGGATCCTCACCCACATCTATCTTCGCGATCCTAGCGTCGACATGGACAGCTCTTTGGAGCCGTGGCCAGCGAGCATGCAGCTGCCGCTACCGAGGCTGTGAAGGGTCGCGCGGAGGCTCTGTTGGGGAAGTTCCGGGCCTTGAGCACCAAGCCAAAGCGAGGCGCTGCTGGCCCTGCTGCTTCACGAGGCGAGCCCACTCCGCGCTGCTCCACCGCCGACAAGTGACTCCGCTGTGGCTCCTGCCCTGCTTTTAATTCCTGCACATGTATCATGCCTCGAGGAGGCGTTTAAACTTGCGTTTGGTATTGCGATAACAGTGTGGACTGTAATATTTGCTATTGAATTCCTTGAAATTTGTGCTTCCTACTTGCTTATGTTCTACGCCGCAGAGCCTGCCCTCACAGATACCTCAGCCGCCTTTAGCCCGGCCGGAAACCAGGACGGGACCAAGGAGTGAGGGGCTACGTGACAAGTTAGGCTCTGAGTCGCGATGCTCAGAGTCCCCCTTGGCGCCATTTAACAACAAGTAGGGAGGTGAGACGCGGGCGGATCCGCCGTTCTACGTCTGCGGAGCCCAGCTCCGCGCATACCTCGACCGCCGTTAGCCTTTTGGAACTAAGGGGTGAGGGGCTACGTGACCAGTTAGGCTCCTGAGTCGTGATGCTCAGGAGTCCCCCTTGACGCTCAAACGGCATGCGTACCTTGGCTCCGCTCGGGGAGTGACGTGCGACGAACCAGGCCGAGGGGCTGGCTGGGTGGCGTCGTCTAGGCGTGACTCCAGCGCAGCCCGTGCCCAGCCCTCGCCGCGCTCCGAGGGAGGCGTTGCGACGAGGCCGCACATCGAAGCTCTGGGCTCCCTGAGGTTGATGCGACCCGGAGGCCACCCTCAGTTGTTTATCAACAGCGCGGAGCATAGCGCTTCCGCATGCGTACGGGCATAGTCGTTCCTCGACAGTGTCGTCAGCTAGCGCAGAGCCTGGTGCTTCCACTGGAACGTGGGAGGGGGCTCCCCTCCGGGAGGAGCCCCCGGGGCGTATACAGCCCTACCCTGACACGTGGCTGGCACGGTAGGGCTGGACGAGGTGTATCTGGGCACCCGTGAGCCAGCGCGGGACTCACAAGGCCCTACCTCAAGGCGGGTTGCGCCTGGCTCTGGGCCTTATCTTCGAGTGTGTTCCTGCAAATTTGGCCAGATGCCGGTGCTCTACGTCTTGAGTCCCGGCTCTCGGGCTAGTCTCGACCGTCGTCGGCAAGCCAGTCCACGATGCCATGGACAAGACCAGAGGTGAGGGCGAGAGCCGGTAGGAGCCCCGAGTCGCGATGCTCGTGCACCCCCTTTAACGCTGCAAGCTGGATTAGATGACGCAACTCTCGTCCTCGGGTCCGGCTCTCGAAGCTGGTCTCGACCATCGCTGGCAAGCCAGGTCGCGATGCCATGGACAAGACCAGAGGGTGAGGGCCGGAGGGCCGGTAGGAGCCCTGAGTCGCGATGCTCAGGCACCCCCCATTAACGCGCAAGCGGGGTCAGACGCAGCAACTCTACGTCCTAGGGTCCCGGCTCTCGGGCTGGTCTGAGCCGTCGCTGGCAAGCCAGGTCGCGAGGCCATGGACAAGACCGGAGGGTGAGGGCGGAGAGCTGGTAGGAGCCCTGAGTCGCGATGCTCGTGCACCCCCTTTAACGCTGCAAGCTGGGTTAGATGACAAAACTCTCGTCCTCGGGTCCGGCTCTCGGGCTGGTCTCGGCCGTCGGCTGGCAAGCCAGTCGCGATGCCATGGAAAAGACCAGAGGGTGAGGGCCGGAGAGCCGGTAGGAGCCCTGAGTCGCGATGCTCAGGCACCCCCCCCCCTTTAACATGCAAGATTCCGCCACCCAGGAAAAGGCACCAAATAACAAGCATGGTGGAACGAGAGCATAATCCTAAGGAAAACGCAAGAAGGATACATGCCGCTGGGACTGGCCCGAGCGGCTTGGGGATGATGCAGCCCGAGGGGCGCCCCCAACAGGATAAGCTAAAGACATGAAATAAAAGGGATACATGCCGCAGGGACGGACCCACGCGGCCTGTGAATAATGCGGCCTTGAAGGCGCTCCCAGCCGGAAATAAAACTCAAAGATGTCACCTAGTGATGTTGGGGATGAAGGGGTGTTGGTGTAGCAGACTCGGTGGGCTGCGGGAGCCGATCCTCACGAGCCCCCAGGCCCAGGGGCCTCGGGAGGCTCCGGAGGCGTTGGCGGCTCCTTATGGGCCATCTCCATCTCCGCCAGGGCTGCGGCATGCCTGACCTCTTGAGCCTCTAGGATGGTCCTCATGAGACACTGATGCCTTGGCCCGCGTTTGGCAGGCCATAAGGCATGCGTACGTAGCTGTGGGGCGGACCCTCGCAAGGTCCCACTCGCGAGAGCTAGAAGCGCTCCTGAGATGCGGCTCGGTTGAGCCCTGGTATGTCGATGCAGACGCGCAGCCCACCATCCTCGCCTGTATGGGGGGCCACAATGGGTAGGCGGCGACTGCCCCTCATGACCCTTGACTCCTGTAGCTCCTGAATGGCCTTGCTGATGAACTCTTGAGGGTTCTGTCCTCCTGGTCTTGCTCCTGCTTGCGGGAAACGTGCTTCGAAACACACCTCCACGTGGTGCCCTAGCGCCTCCCTCGAGACCTTGGCGAGGTTGGCGGCCCTCCAGGGGAGAGCCCCCGAGCCCTGCCTGAGGAGGGCGCCGGGCGCGCTTTCCTATGCGATGGAAGGAGGCTCCCCCTGGCCCGGTGTGGACCCTGAGGGACCTGTCTCTTGAAGAGCTGGGCCGGTCGGTGTCTTCTTCTTCTTGGGTGCGGCCTCGGGAGGCCTCCTGCTGTTGTGGTCTGGGTCTTCCAGCGATGCGACCTGAAAGGCTCGCTCCAGGGAGCACACTGCGTCTCTCTCTTCACAGGGCACCGTGATGACCCCGCCGATTCCTGGCATCTTGAGGACGTTGTAGCCGTGGTGGCTTACGTCCATGAATTTGGCCAACGCTGGGTACCCGAGGATGGCGTTGTACGGCAGGCGAATGTGGGCGACGTCAAAGTCGATGAGCTCGGTGTGGTAGTTGTCGCGGGCCCCGAAGGTGACAGGAAGGCGGACCTGCCCGATCGGGACCGTGGAGCCATCGGTGACTCGGAGAAAGGCTTGGTTGGCTGAAGCCGATCTGTAAGGCACTTGAAGATTGTTGAATGTCTCCACGGACAGGACGTTGAGCCCCTGCTCCGCCGTCGATGAGGGTCTTGGTGACTAGCACATTGCTTGATGATTGGGGAGCAAAGCATCGGGAGAACTCTGGCTGTGGCTGCGCTTTCGAGCTGATCCGCCGAGCTGAACGTGATGGCGCACGCCCGACCACCGAGAGGCGCGTGGACTCGACCTTGGGGAGGACTGCATTCACTTCGCGGGCGAACTGCTTGAAGATGCGCTGAGAGGCTGGGGCTTGAGCTCCACCCAGGATGCAGGCGATCGCACGCGCTTCCTGGAAGCCCCCAGCCCCCTCGTCCTGATGACGGTCTTCGATTTTCCTTGGTGGCGGCGGCAGCGGAGGGAGGCATGCGTTCCTATGCGGGCGATCCTCACGAGGCTGATCCCTCCAGCCCCCCTCGCGAGGTGGTTCTTGCCAGCGGTCCTCGCGAGGTTGGTCGCGCCACCCTTGGCGCGGGCCGCGGTCTTCCCAGCGTCCTGCATTCCTTCCTCCTCCTCGGCCGTAGCCCCGGTCGCTGCTCACGGGGCGTCTGCCGACCCTTCCTTCGCGCACGGCCCGGAGCTCTTGACATTCATTGGTGTTGTGGGTGTGGAGGTCGTGGTACCAGCATCTGCGGCTGCCCTTGGAGGACTCGGGCTGATCTCTGCCTCGCTTGGTGTCTGGTTCGGCCGCGAGCACGGCAGCCCCCTTGCGCTTCACGTCCTTGGCCTTCGACTTCTTCTCTTCGGGATCCGCGGCAGGCAGCTCGAGGAGGGAGAGGTGCCCCTCCTCAGCCCTGGCGCGCTTGGTCGCCAAGTTGAACAGCTCTAGGGAGGTGCACAGATCTTCATGCATCGCCAGCTCCTCCTTCATCTTGACGTCGCGCCGCCCGTCGGAGAAGGCAGAGATGATGGCCTCCTCCGTTACCACAGGGATCTTGAGGCGTAGCGTTGTTGAAGCGCTGGATGTACTTTTGCGGGGTTTCCCACAGCCGCTTGATTCGGCGCATGTCGCTCACGGCGGGTGGCCGGTCGCGAGTACCCTGGAAGTTGGCGATGAAGCGGGTACGCATCTCAGCCTAGGAAGAGATCGTGCCTGGGGCCAGGTTCAGGAGCCAGGTGCGGGCCCCGTCCTTGAGCGCCATGGGAAACCAGTTCGCCATGACCTTTTCATCCCCGTTGGCAGCCTCGATGCCCAGCTCGTAAAGCTGGAGGAACTCCGTAGGGTCGGTGGTGCCGTCGTAGCGAGGAGGCAGGTCTGGCTTGAACTTGGCGGGCCACGCGACGCGGCGCAGCTCGGAGGTGAAGGCGCGGCAGCCCGCCGTGGCCGCGGGGAGCGCTCGGACGGCTTCTTGCGGGCGAGGGACTTCTTGACAGCTCTGCTCTTGCCGCGCCGGCGCCTGGCGGAACGGGTTCCGCCCAGGGGCCGCGTGCCTTGGGGCCAGGGCGCCGTCTTGAGGAGGAGGCAGCTGAGGCGCCCCGGGAGCTTCATCGCCCGCGCGGGGCGGGGTGCGGTGCAGCGAGACGGACGGCGCGGGGTCGCCTCCTGCAGCGCAGACGAGCTCGGCGACTCGGTCGAGCCATTCTTCGTGACGCTATCGCCGAAGCGGTAGCGCAGGAGCTCGTTGGCCGCGATGAGCGCAGCTCGGGCCTCCATGGCCGCGCGGGGCGTGCGTGACGAAGAACCAGCGGGGGTGAGCAAAGGCGTGGCGGTGCGGTCGTCCCGCCTCATGGACGGGTGTTGGGACGACGCTTGCTGCTCGTTCCCCACCGGGCCGGTGGCGGCGTTGACGGCAGGCGACGGGGAATGACAAGGACGCCCGCCGACGGGAGCCGTCTGGGCGACATGGGAGGCGAGGGCGGCTCGGCGCGCTGGCCCGACGAAGCGCCGAACATGGTTGCGATGGTCGGGAAGAACGAGGCGACGAAAGGCAGATTCCGGCGCACTTTACCCGGGCGCGCCAAATGTCGGATTTCGGGTTCCGGCAGACCCTTAAGGTTCGAACTCTGGGGTGCGCGCGGAGATCCAACCCTCCACCGCCTCGTACCTCACCGAATTGCAGGGACCTAAACTACTAGAAAGAACAGCACAAGAGACACGAGATTTATACTAGTTCGGGACACCGTTGTGGTGTAATACCCTACTCTAGTTTGTGGTGTGGTGGATTGCCTCTTGGGCTGATGAAGAACAGTACAGGGAAGAACAGCCTCGCGAGGGTCTGTTCTTGGTGGGTGTGATGAACTGCTAGGTGGTGTTCCGTCGCTCTAGCTTGAGGATCGGGTCCCTATCTCTCTCTCTGGATTCCAAATGCCCTCCCCTTACTATGGTGGCTAGCTCTACTTATATAGACGAAGGCCCTGGGCCTCTTCCCAAATATTGAGCGGGAAGGGTGCCAACAATTGGCCATTTTGAAGGGGAACAGCGGGTACACTTATCCTGACTAAAGTTGGTCCTCGCCTGCCAAAGGCTCTGGTGATGACGCCTGCTTGGGCTCCACGATGACTCTTGTTGCACCGAAACGGATGCCTTTGCTTGATGCTCTCGCCTGCGCTTGCTCCCTTTGCACCAAAGAGGAAAGGAGGGGCCATGCTGGCTGGCGCCCGACTGGCGCCCTTGGTCGTCATGGCTTGTGTCATGGGCACCTCGCGAGGTACCCTGCCTTGAACTCTCCGCCTCCTCATGAGCCAGCCTGACAAGGTCTTGCCTGAGGAAGCTCCTTGTCGTCCGCCCCGCGAGGCTTGGCCCCTCGCGAGGGTCTTGAGCTTGTGTTGATGAAGATGGGCTGTCCTGGGCCTCCTTTGAGCCACGTGGCAGGCAGGCAAGTCTGGGGACCCCCGTTCCCAGAACGCCGACAGTCTTCCTTGTCCAACATGAATTTTTTAGGATGTCATATTTTAATGAGTGCTCACAATTACAAAAGATGTCCAAGATAGTATATTTATATGTGAAATCTCTCTTCCTTAAATATTCTTTCATGAATTGTTCAAGTGACCAATTCAGCGTTTGCTAACTTTCAATAAGTTTACTACCTATACATATTATGTGTGAAGTCATTACTCCCCATGTTATAAGCATATGAAGCATATATAAAAATTCAGATTTATGATATTCAATTCATTCAACCATTTACTCATAGGATATACGTGAAGCACGTGAGTAAATGACAAACTACTCCAGAAAGAAGTAGTCAAATAATTAACTAGCCATGGGAGTATTCTTTTTAATTCAAGATTTCAGATCCAATGATTTTATTCAAACACAATTAAAATTGAAAATACGCTCCAAGCAAAACACATATCATGTGACGAATAAAAATATAGCCCCAAGTAAGGTATACCGATAGTTTTGAAGACGAAAGAGGGATGCCTTCCGGGGCATCCCCAAGCTTAGGCGCTTGAGTCTTCCTTGAATATTACCTTGGGGTGCCTTGGTCATCCCCAAGCTTAGGTCCTTCCCACTCCTGATTCTCCTTATATCGATATCTCACCCAAAGCTTGAAAACTTCAATCACACAAAACTTAACGGAACTTCGTGAGATGGGTTAGTATGATAAAGAGTAAACCATTCACTTTGGTACTGTCAAAGACAAGGTTCAAAATTGTTCTCACACAATTCCTACTGTACCGTATCATTTCTACAATTTATATTGATAAATATAAGCCATAGAAACTAGAAAACAAGCAAACTATGCAATGAAAACAGAATCTGTCAGAAACAGAACAGTCTGTAATGATCTGAACAGCGACCATACTTCCGCAACTCCAAAAATTATGAAATAAACTGGCGTACGTGAGGAATTTGTCTATTAATCTTCTTCAAAAGTAATCAACTCAAAATCACTCTTCTGTAAAAAATTACAGCTAATCTCATGAGCGCAATGTTTTTGTTTTTTACAGCAAGATCACATTAACTTTCACCCAAGTCTTCCCAAAGGTCTTGCTTGGCACTTTATTGAAACAAAAGCTATAAAACATGATTACTACAGTATATTAATCATGTAAGCACACAAAAACAGTAAGGTTAAATATTGGGTTGTCTCCCAACAAGTGCTTTTCTTTAATGCCTTTATAGCTACGCATGATGATTTCAATGATGCTCACATAAAAGATAAGAATTGAAACATAAAAAGAGCATCATGAAGAATATGAGTAGCACATTTAAATCTAACCCACTTCCTATGCATAGGGTTTTTTTGATAACAAAATTTATGGGAACAAGAATCAACTAGCATAGTAAGGTAAAACAAGTATAACTTCAAAACTTCAAGCAAATAGAGAGGAAACTTGATATTATTGCAACTCCTACAAGCATGTATTCCTCCCTCTTAATAATTTTCAGTAGCATCATGAATGATTTAAACAATATAACCATCACATAAAGGATTCTTTTCACGATCTACAACCATAGAAATTTTACTACTCTCCACATAAGAAAAATTCTTCTCATTCAGAATAGTGGGGACAAACTCAACAAAATAACTGTCATGTGAGGCATAATCCAATTGAGATTTAAAATCATGATGACAAATTTCATGGTTAACATTATTATTTATAGAATACATGTCATCACAATAATCATCATAGATAGCAACTTTATTCTCATAATCAATTGGAACCTCTTCCGAAATAGTGGGATCATTACTAACTAAAGTTGACACTCTTCCAAATCCACTTTCATAAATATCACACTAAGAGTCAACACCCTCCAAAATAGTGGGGTCACTAATTCCTAAAGTTGACACTCTTCCAAACCCAATTTAGATGATAGTATTATTCATACCCCAAAAAATATAAGTGAAGTTCATGGAGCATTCTATAATTAATATAGACTAACCAATATCCAAGCTCAAAATATATAAGTGAAGCACACGAAGCATTCTATAAAATCATACTCAAAAGATTTAAGTGAAGCACAAAGAGCATTCTATAAGATCATTTAAGGGCTATCTCATACTAGCATGGTTCCTAAAGAAAAATAAAAACACAAAGGACACAAATCATGCGAACAAAACAAAAACCGAGGTATACAGATAATTGTTGAAGAAGAAAGATGGGATGCCAACCGGGGCATCCCCAAGCTTAGATGCTTGAGTATCCTTGAAATATTTACTTGGGGTGCCTTGGCATCCCAAATCTTGAACTCTTGCCTCTCTTTATTCTTCTCACGTCGGTAACTCCTCGTTCTTCAGACACTTCATCCACACAAAAACTTAACAAAAACTTTGTGAGATCCGTTAGTATAATAAAGAAAATCACTACCTTTAGGTACTGTTGCAAACTCATTCCAAATTAATATTAGCACTTTATCTACTATATTACAACTTCACCGTGGTTCATACCCCCCGATACTACCCATAGATTCATCAAAATAAGCGATCAACACATAGAAAAAAAAATCTGTCAAAAACAGGACAGTCTGTAGTAATCTGAAAATTTAGTAAACTTCTGTAACTCCAAAAAAATACTAAACAAATATGACAATTTTATAAATTTGTACAGAAGTAATGTGCAAAACGGTTCAGACCTATTTGACTTTCCAGTAGAAAATGTAAAATCATGCGTTATAGCCAAAGTTTCTGTTTTTGTACTGCAGATAGCAAACAAGCAATCTAATCATCCTAAACCAAAGGTTGGCATATTATTTTTATAGTACAATGGATATATACAAGGGGATAATTATTTTCAGAGAAGATTCCATGAAATTTTTTACATTGTTTCCATGAGCATGAATACAAGTGCTCAAGGTCGACGCTCACTTCTTCAATGCATAACCTTCCAATCACTTCTCTTATTGAAAAACTTTTTAGGCATGAGAGGCAAGTAATTTTTTTGTATTTTCATTCTTTTATTTTTTTGTATGTTTCACCCACAACTAAACAGAAACAAAAAGGAAAAAATCTAATTAGTGAAGAAAGCAAACAAGCACACACGAGAATATCAACCCCACGCTATTGCTCTGTTGGGGAATGTAGTAATTTCAAAATTTTCCTACACACACGCAAGATCATGGTGATGCATAGCAACGAGAGGGGAGAGTGTTGTCCACGCACCCTCGTAGATCGAAAGCGGAAGCGTTATAACAACGCGGTTGATGTAGTCGTACGTCTTCACGGCCCGACCAATCAAGCACCAAAACTATGACACCTCCGAGTTCTAGCACACGTTCAGCTCGATGATGATCCCCGGACTCCGATCCAGCAAAGTGTCGGGGAAGAGTTCTGTCAGCACAAAGGCGTTGTGACGGTGATGATGTTCTACCTACGCAGGGCTTCGCCTAAGCACCGCTACGATATGACCGAGGTGGAATATGGTGGAGGGGGGCACCGCACACGGCTAAGGAACGATCACGAAGATCAACTTGTGTCATGGGGTGCCCCCTACCCCCGTATATAAAGGAGGGAGGGGGGAGGTGAGGCCGGCCCGAAGGGGTGCGCCTGGAGGAGTCCTACTCCCACTGGGAGTAGGACTCTCCCCTCTTGCCTTGTTGGAGAAGGAAGGGGGAAGGGGGAAAGAGGAAATGGGGGCGCCGCCCCTCCCCTTCCTTGTCCTATTCGGACTAGGGGGGAGGGGGCACGCGGCCTGCCCTGGCCGGCCCTCCTCTTCTCCCTTAGGGCCCATGTAGGCCCATTAACCCCCGGGGGGGTTCCGGTAATCCCCCGGTACTCCGGTAAAATTCCGATTTCACCCGAAGCGATTCCGATATCCAAATATAGTCTTCCAATATATCAATCTTTATGTCTCGAGCATTTCGAGACTACTCGTCATGTCCGTGATCACATCCGGGACTCTGAACAACCTTCGGTACATCAAAAACTATAAACTCATAATAAAACTGTCATCGTAACGTTAAGCGTGCGGACCCTACGGGTTCGAGAACAATGTAGACATGACCTAGAACTGTTTCCGGTCAATAACCAATAGCGGAACCTGTATGCTCATATTGGTTCCTACATATTCTACGAAGATCTTTATCGGTCAAACCGAACGACAACATACGTTGTTCCCTTTGTCATCGGTATGTTACTTGCCCGAGATTCGATCGTCGGTATCTCCATACCTAGTTCAATCTCGTTATCGCAAGTCTCTTTACTCGTTACGTAATGCATCATTCCGTAACTAACTCATTAGTTACATTGCTTGCAAGGCTTATAGTGATGTGCATTACCGAGAAGGCCCGGTGATACCTCTCCAGGCAATCGGAGTGACAAAACCTAATCTCGAAATACGCCAACCCAACATGTACCTTTGGAGACACCTGTAGAGCTCCTTTATAATCACCCAGTTACGTTGTGACGTTTGGTAGCACACAAAGTGTTCCTCCGGTAAACATGAGATGCATAATCTCATAGTTATAGGAACTTGTATAAGTCATGAAGAAAGCAATAGCAATATACTAAACGATCAAGTGCTAAGCTAACGGAATGGGTCAAGTCAATCACATCATTCTCCTAATGATGTGAACCCATTAATCAAATGACAACACATGTCTATGGTTAGGAAACATAACCATCTTTGATCAATGAGCTAGTCAAGTAGAGGCATACTAGTGACATTAAGTTTGTCTATGTATTCACACATGTATCATGTTTCCGGTTAATACAATTCTAGCCTGAATAATAAACATTTATCATGATATGAGGAAATAAATAATAACTTTATTATTGCCTCTAGGGCATATTTCCTTCAGTTTCCACTTGCACTAGAGTCAATAATCTAGATTACACAGTAATGATTCTAACACCCATGGAGTCTTGGTGCTGATCATGTTTTGCTCGTGTAAGAGGCTTAGTCAACAGGTCTGCAACATTCAGATCCGTATGTATCTTGCAAATCTCTATATCTCCCACCTGGACTTGGTCCTGGATGGAATTGAAGCGTCTCTTGATGTGCTTGGTCCTCTTGTGAAATCTGGATTCCTTCGCCAAGGCAATTGCACCAGTATTGTCACAGAAGATCTTCATTGGTCCCTATGCACTAGGTATGACACCTAGATCGGAAATGAACTCTTTCATCCAGACTCCTTCATTTGCTGCTTCCTAAGCAGCTATGTACTCCGCTTCGCATGTAGATCCCGCCACGACGCTTTGTTTAGAGCTGCACCAACTGACAGCTCCACCATTCAATATAAACACGTTTCCGGTTTGTGATTTAGAATCGTCCGGATCAGTGTCAAAGCTTGCATCAAAGTAACCAATTACGACTAGCTCTTTGTCACCTCCATAAACGAGAAACATATCCTTAGTCCTTTTGAGGCATTTCAGGATATTCTTGACCCCTGTCCAGTGATCCACTCCTGGATTACTTTGGTACCTACCTGCCAAGCTTATTGCTAAGCACACGTCAGGTCTGGTACACAACATTGCATACACGATAGAGCCTATGGCTGAAGCATAGGGAACATCTTTCATTTTCTCTCTATCTTCTGCTGTGGTCAGGCATTGAGCCTGACTCAACTTCACACCTTGTAACACGGGCAAGAACACTTTCTTTGCACGATCCATTTGAACTTTTCAAAACTTTAACAAGGTATGTGCTTTGTGAAAGTCCAATTAAGCGTCTTGATCTATCTCTATAGATCTTGATGCCCAATATGTAAGAAGCTTCACCGAGGTCTTTCATTGAAAAACTTTTATTCAAGTATCCCTTTATGCCATCCAGAAATTCTATATCATTTTTGATTAACAATATGTCATCTACATATAATATCAGAAATGCTACGGAGCTCCCACTCACTTTCTTATAAATACAGGCTTCTCCAAAAGTCTGTATAAAACCATATGCCTTGATCACACTATCAAAGCGTTTATCCCAACTCCGAGAGGCTTGCACCAGTCCATATATGGATCGCTGGAGCTTGCACACTTTGTTAGCACCTTTTGGATCGACAAAACCTTCCGGTTGCATCATATCCAACTCTTCTTCTAGAAATCCATTCAGGAATGCAGTTTTGACATCCATTTGCCAAATTTCATAATCATAAAATGCGGCAATTGCTAACATGATTCGGACAGACTTAAGCATCGCTACGGGTGAGAAAGTATCATCGTAGTCAACCCCTTGAACTTGTCAAAAACCTTTCGCAACAAGTCGAGCTTTGTAGACAGTTACATTACCATCAGCGTCAGTCTTCTTCTTGAAGATCCATTTATTTCCTATGGCTTGCCGATCATCGGGCAAGTCAACCAAAGTTCAAACTTTGTTCTCATACATGGATCCCATCTCAGATTTCATGGCCTCAAGCCATTTTGCGGAATCTGGGCTCATCATCGCTTCCTCATAGTTCGTAGGTTCGCCATGGTCAAGTAACATGACTTCCAGAATAGGATTACCGTACCACTCTGGTGCGGATCTTACTCTGGTAGACCTACGAGGTTCTGTAGTAACTTGATCTGAAGTTTCATGACCAATATCATTAGCTTCCTCACTGATTGGTGTAGTTTTCACAGGAACCGGTTCTCGTGATGAACTACTTTCCAATAAAGGAGCAGGTACATTTACCTCATCAACTTCTACTTTCCTCCCACTCACTTCTTTCGAGAGAAACTCCTTCTCTAGAAAGGATCCGAATTTAGCAAAAAAAATTCTTGCCCTCGGATCTGTGATAGAAGGTGTACCCAATAGTCTCTTTTGGGTATCCTATGAAGACACATTTCTCCAATTTGGGTTCGAGCTTATCTGGTTGAAGTTTCTTCACATAAGCATCGTAGCCCCAAACTTTAAGAAACGACAACTTTGGTTTCTTGCCAAAACACAGTTCATAAGGCGTCGTCTCAACGGATTTTGATGGTGCCCTATTTAACGTGAATGCGGCCGTCTATTAAGCATAACCCCAAAACGATAGCGGTAAATCAGTAAGAGACATCATAGATCGCACCATATCTAGTAAAGTACGATTACGACGTTCAGACACACCATTTAGTTGTGGTGTTCCGGGTGGCGTAAGTTGCGAAACTATTCCGCATTGCTTCAAATGTAAACCAAACTCGTAACTCAAATATTCTCCTCCACGATCAGATCGTAGAAATTTTATTTTCTTGTTATGATGATTTTCCACTTCACTCTGAAATTCTTTGAACTTTTCAAATGTTTCAGACTTGTGTTTCATCAAGTAGATATACTCATATCTGCTCAAATCATCTGTGAAGGTGAGAAAATAATGATACCCGCCGCGAGCCTCAATATTCATTGGACCACATACATCAGTATGTATGATTTCCAACAAATCAGTTCTTTGGCTCCATAGTTCCGGAGAACGGCGCTTTAGTCATCTTGCCCATGAGGCACGGTTCGCAAGTACCAAGTGATTCATAATCAAGTGATTCCAGAAGTCCATCAGTATGGAGTTTCTTCATGCGTTTTGCACCAATATGACCCAAACGGCAGTGCCACAAATAAGTTGCACTATCATTATCAACTATGCATCTTTTGGCTTCAACATTGTGAATATGTGTATCACTACTATCGAGATTCAATAAAAATAGACCACTCTTCAAGGGTGCATGACCATAAAAGATATTACTCATATAAATAGACCAACCATTATTCTCTGATTTAAATGAATAACCGTCTCGCATCAAACAAGATCCAGATATAAAGTTAGGTAACGCGGCACCAAATAACAATTATTTAGGTCTAAAACTAATCCCGATGGTAGATGTAGAGGTAGCGTGCCGACCGCGATCACATCGACTTTGGAACCATTTCCCACGCGCATCGTCACCTCGTCCTTTGCCAATCTTCGCTTAATCGGTAGTCCCTATTTCGAGTTGCAAATATTAGCAACAGAACCAGTATCAAATACCCAGGTGCTACTACGAGCATTAGTAAGGTTGTAAGTGCATCTAGTGCCCCTTAGTGATTTTGGTGTATTGAAGACTTATAGGTTAAGGGACTAACGTGTTTATGAGTGTACACAGGTCTATAAGTCTATGAGGAGTTTGATATTTACAGAGAAAGTCGACCCTAAAAATGAAATTCTTCGATCAAGACTTTGATATTCAAGACTTTACGAAGACTTTGAAAGTGAAGAAATTGGTGTGACCTTGAAGACTTGGTATTCATTTGAGGAACATGAAGCGTGAAGACTTTTGTTTTCGTAGTTTCGTTTTCTCTTTCTTGAGTCATAGGAAACACCGTCTTTGTTAAAGGGGTCAAGGAAATACTAAGGAAAAATTTCCATGTGATGCTCAACTCAAAATCCTACACCTACCAATCCCTTTGAGTGAAGCCTTTGGAAATCTCATATAGTTCAGTCAATTTCTTGATGTGAGACGAAGTTCTTACAGTCATTTGAGAATTTGTTCGACCGAGGACTTAGGAATTCGCCAAAGGTGGACTGCCTACACAGTGAGGAAAATGATAGCCCTGAGGAATTTGAGAGTCAAATTTCTGACCGTTCTTGTCTTCTTGGCCAGCTGTCCCAAAATATCTTATCCACCTAACGGTCATATCATTGAAGGGCATTTATGTCTTATCATGTCGGGCTGCTCCCTAGGGTATAAATAGCCGCCCCCTACAACCACTAGCTGGTTGGCTGCTCCAAGAGAACTTGACACTTTTCATTTGAGAGCAACCCATCCTCCGAGGACTTTGAGCGAAAATCATCGAGTGAGGAAAAACCCAAAAACCAAAACCCTACAAACCCAAAGTGATTGAGCATCATCAAGAGATTGATCCTGCGTGGATCCGATGCTTGTTACCTTTGAAGACTGTGCTTCTTCCAGACGGTTAGGCGTCATGGTCTAGAAGCATCCAAGAGGAATTGTGGATCGCCGAGTGACCAAGTCTGTGAAGGTTTGGAAGTCGCGAAGACTTACCACGAGTGATTGGACGAGGTCTGTGTGACCTTAGTTCAAGGAGAATACGGTGAGGACTTTGTGTCCCGAGCTGCGTGCTTTCAGCGATTGGGTGTCCGGACTGTGTGTCCTCGAGTTTAAATACTCAGCCGCTCCAACCCAGACGTATAACCGAGACAGCAGTTGGAACTGGTCTACCAAATCATTGTCTTCACCAACCTAACTAGTTCTATTTCCTCAACCCTTTCATTTCCTCATTGCTGTGTTGAGTGTTCGTTCATATCTGTGTTTGAAGACTTTGACTGAAGACTTTCTCAGTTTCCTCAGTTCAATTTCTTCAGTCTGTTTGTCTTCATCTTGTGTTATCCTATGTTTACGCTTTCTGTACTCTGTGAATGTCCTCATTTCATCATGATGACCGTGCACGCATTATGTTATGCTTACTTCTGAGTACTTATTCCGTTGCAAGCAGTTCTTCGCTTAGGAATTTCCTCACCAGCAAATTCCTAAGTGAAGATTTCATAAAAATCGCCTATTCACCCCCCTCTAGTCGATATAACGCACTTTCAATTGGTATCAGAGCAAGGTACTCCCTTGTTCTGTGTGATTTTGGTTTAACCACCTGGAGTTTTAGTTATGTCGACCGCAGGTATGATCAAGGTCTCGGTGGGTGTCCTACCTTTGATGGAACGGACTACCTCTCTTTGGAAGAACAAGATGTGAATGCACCTTGAGGCAATTGACAATGATCTACGGTATGTTGTGGAAAATGGTGTTCCCTCGGTCACACCTTCTCCTGAATGCCGCCGATGTGAAGAGATTCAAGCAACTCGATTCTCAAGCGAAGAATATCATATGTGGCCATCTGAGCAAAGGACTATATGGAAGAGTGAGTGCTTTGGAAACTGCTAAGCTCATCTGGGATGGGCTGTCCAAAGTAAATGAAGGAGTCTCAACTCAGCGTGACTCTCGAGTTGATGTTCTTCGCAATCTCTTCAACCGCTTCAAAAGACTCGACAATGAAAATGTTCAACAAACCTTCGATCGCCTCACTGACATCTCAAATGAGCTTCAAGCGCTTGGTGCCACTGACATCAACGACCATGAGGTGGTGAACAAATTGTTGAGATCGCTTGATTCCTCATTTGATACTCCGCACCGATGATACAAGAGCGTCGCTGACTACAAGTCACTTGATGCACGGTGATATCCTCGAGAGGCTAAATACTCATGAGTTCCAGCTTCTTTGAAGAGAGATCTCTATGGTTCTAGCTATGGAAAATCACGTGCCTGAAGGCCAAGGCTGTGTCTGAATCTTATTGTGAAGACTACGGTAGTAGCCTTGGAGATCCTGAAGAATTGAGCGAGGAGCTAGCACCGCTCGTGAAGAAATACCGGAAGTTCTCAAGGCGTGGTCGCTTTGGAAAATCCTCAAGGAGCGGTGATTCCTCATCCAAAGTGACTATAAGAGAAGACTTTGTCACAAATGCAAGAAGCCTGGTCACTACATTCAAGATTGTCCTCGATTGGGAAAAGGAATTAAAGAAGAAGAAATACAAGGATTACAGTTCTGATGACGCTAAGAAGAAGAAGAAATCGTCGAAATCTTCATCATCAAAATCCTCAAAGCCTTCTTCTCACAAGAAGAGCAACTCCAAGAAGGCTCGGGCATTCATTGGCAAGGAAATGGACTCTGAAGCTGAATCTTAGGAACATGAGGAAGAGGAGGCATCAGAAGAATCCGAGTCTGGTGTGGCGAGTCTGGCTCTCGCTACTTCTTTCGTCAGCAAGTCCATCTTCAACTCTGAAGAAAATGAACTCACCATCAAAGCTGATGAAGATAGTGATGACTGCGCTCCCACCTATTGCTTCATGGCAAAGGGTGCCAAGGTACTCAAATATACCTCCTCTGAATCTAGTGAAAATGAATCTGATGAAGATCTAAAGCCCAGCTACTCAAAACTTGCTAAGATTGCTGTAAAACAACAAAGGGCTTTTGAAAAGGTTCAAAACATGCTGGATAAAAGTGATGATATGTTAGGTGAAGAAATGGGTAGCACTAAAGCCCTGACTAAAAATCTTCAGAGACTTCAGTCTAGGTTTGACAGCCTTCAAGGTCATCATAACACTCTCTTGTCTGATCATGAGAAACTCTCTTATGAATTTCTTCAAAGAAAGCAAGATCTTGAGAAGCTAAGAGTGAGTTATGAAGATCTTCAGAAGGAAGGCCGATTCATTACTTGCTCAACAAATCAGCGCTTCTCAGGAAGAATTTGTTCATCCATGCTTAAAGTGCATTGAACGTGAATCTGCTAATTCTTCACCTGAATGTTCAAATGCTTCAACTGTTACAAATTCTTCACCTGCCTCTGCTATCACTAATTCCTCATCTGAGGACATTGCTAGTGTCACTAACGATGCAGGGCTGAAGGAATTGTACATAATAGGCATGTACAAAAGCCTCAAAGGGCATCAGACTCTTTGTGATGTGCTTAAAAGCGAGATCCTCAATGTAAACCCTAGGAAAGAGGGTATTGCCTTTGAGAGGAAACTCAATTACGATGGAACATATTGGAAGCTTTGGCGGTACCCCAAAACCTCATGGGTTGCTGCAAAGGGACCTCCGATTGATCCATCTAACTTATCTGGCTTTACATGTGAATCTCCTCATTCTTCGATGAGTCATTTGACTCCAACTATAAACTGTTCAAAAATCAGAATGGTGAAGTATTTGCTAGATATGTTGGCACTAACTTCAGGAACGGTTCCCCTATGAAGAAAATCTGGGTTCCCAAGAAGTGCCTTGAAAGTCTTCAGGTGAATGTCCTCATGACACCACCAGTGAAGAAGAACCCCGGATCAAACTCTTCATATGGATCCAAGTCCTCATACAGACCAAATTCCTCACGTGGATCCAATTCCTCAAAAGGATCAAAGTCCTCATATGATTATCATCTTGCTAACAACTCTGTTTCACAGGGTAGAGCTAAGGGCTATGAATATGTGCATTATTCTTCAAACCAATATGTTCATAAGTCCTCGAAGAATTTCTCTGCTTATTCATATGCTTACCCTAACCCCTCTTATGTGAAACGAAATGGATTGGCTCTATGCCATCGTTCTCATATGGAGCTCGCAGAGTGATGGACTCTTTGCCACCCCTTCAGATGTGGGTGGTGAAGAAAAAGAACTAATCTCTTCTGCAGGGTCAGGCCTCCAGACGTGCTTTAACGTCTGAAGAATTTGCTGGGGCCTGACAAAAGTGGCTGAAAGGACGCAGGCTAATCATGAAGAAATAAACTATCATTTCACACGTCCTCTTCTTGCTTATACATTATCTTTGCTGATGAAATTCATCTCGATGAAATTGATATCATATTCTTCACCGATGAAGTATATGAGATCGTAAGTTGCACTAATTCATCTGCAGGATGATCAACCCCAAAGCCAATGAGTGGGTACTCCGATAGTGGATGTACAAATCACATGACTGGTGACAAGAATCTATTGATGGATGCTCCCTTATCACCGTCACATCTGAAGCATATCATCTTTTGACAAAGGCAAAAGTCGGTATTGGGTCTTGGTAAGGTTGCGATCTCTAAGGACATACACATGGACAAAGTCATGCTTGTTGAGTCCTTAGGATACAACCTCATGTCGATCTCAATGCTTTGTGATCTTGATATCGTTGTTGTCTTTGGCAAGTATCATTGTGTTGTGATCATGGAAGTGACAATTCCAAAGTCTTGAAGGCTTTAGGAGAGGAGACTTGTATATTGTTGATTTCTCTCTGGGACCACAACCAGCTGTGTGTCTACTTGCAAAAGCTTCAGAAGGCTGGCTATGGCATCGGCGACTTGGTCACGCAGGCATGAGGAATTTGCACACGCTTGTGAAGAAGAAGCATGTCATTGGCATTGAAAATGTCAAATTCCTGAAGGATCACTTGTATGGAGCATGTGAAGCTGGAAAAATGACCAAGGCCAAGCATCCAGCGAAGACTATCATGACCACTACTCGTCCATTCGAATTGCTTCACATGGACCTCTTTGGTCCAAATCATTACTCAGCAATCACAAATGATGCATCTCTATATGGCTTTGTTATTGTCGATGATTACTCTCGTTACACATGGGTACACATTGTTACTTACAAAAATGAAGTGCAGGAAGTCTTCAAACGATTTTCCTCGAGGGCTTCAACTAACTTTGGTGTGAAGATCAGACACATCAGGAGTGACAATGGAACTGAGTTCAAGAATTCCGGTCTTGATGCCTATCTTGATGAACTTGGTATTACTCATGAGTTATCTGCTCCCTATAGTCCACAACAAAATGGCGTCGTGGAGCGCAAGAACAGAACTCTTGTTGAGATGGCTTGCACTATGCTTGATGAATACAAAACGCCTCGTCATTTTTGCATTGATGCAATTGATACCGCGTGCCACATCATCAATAGAGTATATCTTCACAAATTCTTCAAGAAGACTGCCTATGAACTCCTCACTGACAAGAAACCCAATGTGAGTTATTTCAAAGTCTTTGGTGCTAAATGCTGGATTAGAGATCCACATCACAATTCTAAATTTGCACCGAAAGCACATGAAGGTTTTATGCTTGATTACGGAAAGGACTCGCACACCTACAGAGTCTTCAACATCACTCTTCACAAGATTTTTGATACTGTAGATGTGAGGTTCGATGAAACTAATGGCTCGCAAAGAGAGCACCTACCTTTTGTGTTAGATGAACCAACACCTAAGGAATCTATCAAGTTCAAGGCAACTAAGGATGTCATTCCTACTGAAGAATCTGCTGAAGAATTCATTCCTGTACGCGAAGAACGTCGAGCTGATGCACCTGAGGCTAATCTTTGAAGGAAATGGTATCAAGAAAATGCTGATCAAATTCCTCGACGACAACCAGCTCATCCTCGCGTTGCAAAAGAAGTGCAAGTTGACAAGATCATCGATGACATTGAAGCACCGGGTCCTCTCACACGCTCAAAAGCTTCACATTTATCTAACTTTTGTGGGCACTATGCTTTTGTCTCTATCACAGAGCCCACTAAGGTAGATGAAGCATTCTGAGCCCGAGTGGATTCAGGCCATGCAAGAAGAATGACATCGATTCGAGCTCAACAATGTCTCGAACTGGTCAAATGTCCAGATCCTCGCAAGCATAATATCATTGGCACAAAGTGGATCTACCGCAACAAGCAAGATGAAAATGGCCTTGTGGTGAGGAATAAGGCCACGACTTGTAGCTCAAGGCTACACACACAGGTTGAAGGAATTGATTTCGATGAAACTTTTGCACCTGTTGCTAGACTTGAGGCTATTCGTGATATTACTTGCTTATGCTAACCATCATAATATCACTTTATATCAAATGGATGTAAAAAGTGCATTCCTCAACGGTAAGCTTGAGGAAGAAGTATATGTTGCTCAACCCCGGTTTTGAAGATCCAAAGAATCCCGACAAAGTCTTCAGACTCAACAAGGCCCTCTATGGTCTCAAACAGGCCCCACGGGCGTGGTATGATACATTGAAGGAATTCTTCGTTAAGAATGGCTTCACACCCGGTTCACTCGACCCTACTCTCTTTACTAAATCATATGATGGTGAACTGTTTGTGTGCCAAATATATGTTGATGATATTATCTTTGGCTGTCTTGACCAACGTTATAGTGATGAATTTGCCTATATGATGAGTGAAGAATATCAAATGTCTATGATGGGAGAGTTGAAATTCTTCTTAGGTCTTCAAATTAAATCAACAACACAATGGCATATTCATATCTCGGGAGAAATACCTCAAAGATGTCTTGAAGAAATTCGGCATGCAAGATTGCAAAGGTATCAAAATTCCTATGCCCACAAATGGCCATCTATGCAATCGATGAAAATGGTATTGACTTGATCACAAGGTATACCGCTCCATGATTGGTTCTCTATTGTACTTATGTGCATCTAGGCCAGATATAATGCTTAGTGTTTGCATGTGTGCCCGATTTCAAGCTACACCAAAGGAATCACACCATAAGGTTGTGAAGCATATTCTTCGATATATAGCTCACACACCAACACTAGGATTATGGTACCCCAAGGGCTCTACTTTTGATCTCATTGGATATTTTGACTCTGACTATGCTGGTGATCATGTGGACCGCAAGTCAACATCTGGTACTTGTCATTTCCTCGGACGATCTTTGTTGGTCCTCGAAGAAACAGAACTGTGTATCACTGTCTACTGCGGAAGCTGAATACATTGCTGCTGGCTCTTGTTGTGCTCAATTGTTGTGGATGAAGCAAACTCTCAAGGACTACGGGATCAACGTGAAGAATTTGCCTCTCTACTGTGACAATGAGAGTGCCATCAAGATTGCTCACAACCCAGTTCAGCACTCGAAGACAAAGCATATTCAAATTCGGCATCATTTTCTTCGTGATCATGTGTTGAAGGGCGACATCTCCATCGAGCACGTGAAGACTGAAGAACATCTAGCCGATATCTTCACAAAGCCCTTGGATGAGAAGATATTTAGCAAGTTGCGGTGTGAGCTAAATATCTTAGAATCTTCAAATGTTCTTTGAAAAGGACACACATCCTGACACTTATGCAAAATTGATGACTTAGATGTGCAACACATGAAGAAAGCGTTTTCTTCAATCAATGAAGAATAACACTCTAAGTGTGAAGAAATTAATGAAGAATTGATTCTCGGAACCTCGACAATTATGCAGCGGTGTCTGAAATCATCATTCTTATACTGATGGGTCACGCCACCACCAAAATTGAAAATCTTCAATTTGAGTTTTTCCTCAGTTTTGAAATTCTTCAGTTTTTCAAATTCTTCAACTTTGCAAAATCTTCACTGTTTCCGTTGTTTTTCTTCATTGGCTATACATATATATGGGTTTATGTCCTCTACAGCATTCACTTATGGCTATTTCTTCAAGTTGCTTTTTCTACTAAGTGAATGTGATCGGACCCTTCCCCCTCTATGATATACTCAACCCAAGCTATTCACAAATTCTTCATGTGCGTTCTATTTGAAACTCGTTCAAAATCTTCACTGTGTCCTTGTCAGCTGAAGAAATTGCGAACGGAACTTTTAACTTATCTTATCCAAATTTTCGGTTTTGCCGCTCAAACCGTTCCGCATCCCACGATAGATTTATCTATTCACCCACGATCTAACACAATCTCCACTTTTCAGTACCTGGGTGACACATGTCAAGCGAATGAGAAGGGTCAGGGGCACGTTCGTCCCAAATCTTCGGGCGAATAGTTTTTCACCTTGGCTATATATACCCCCTCTCCCCTTCCTCACTTCCTTTACTCCGCTCGACCGCTCTCTCTCGCTCGAGCTTCTCAAACCCTAGCTCCGCCGCTACTCCATCGTCGCCGGTGAGGAAGAGCTTCACTGCCTCGACCTCGTCGCCGTCCTACTCGCGCCGACCGCGGAAATCTTCACTCCGCCGCCGCCGTAGCTGTCTTCCTCCGCTGAGTTAGGGCGTGGAAGATCTAACCTGACGAACTTCCCATCTGTTCTTCTCAGTTCGTCGTGTTCTTCACTTCGGGTAATTAAAAGTTACTTTTATTACTCGCTTTGATTCTCAAACCTTCCTGAAAATCTTCAAAGGTGTTTATTCTTCAAATCTTCACATATATGAACACCTCAAACAAAATATGCTCTTGATTCGTTTCTCTAAGCGATGATTTTTCTTCAAGATTCCTCAATTGTGTGGATCCTCGATCTATACAACTCTGGAACCTAAGACAAAGATCGCTTAGTGAAATTCTTCAAGGCTCATCTGGTCAAATTCCTCAAACTAGTTCTTTTTGAAAAACCTTCTGAGAACGCATATGACCTCTCCAAATTCCTTGCAACTATACTCTGTTCACAGGTACTCATGTCCCATTCTTTGAATCACTAGGTTCTCATCAACTTAACTCATTTGCAGCGTTCCTCTAAGAAAAGCTGCATACTTCTTCAAAGAATTCGATTGTTCAAATTCCTCAAATTTGAAGAATATGGCGAGAAGGAAAGAAGCCACGAAAGGAGGAAAGCAGGCATGAGGTCATGGTGCGTTTGAGATTCCTGAGGACATTTATGCTGATTATTGCACACACGATGAAGCCGAGTTGACAAAGAAAACAAAAATCAGCGCAAGGTGCGCATTCAAAGGATTGAAAGGAGATGGGCAAGGGAATGGAGGCAGTACAGATATGTTACTCCAAAGTACATGAAGAAATTCGCTCTCAATCCTCCATGCCCAAGAGCTCCATTGGCACCTGGTCAAGAAGTGACCCCACCAAACATCAAGCGTGGTGAGGACTTTCTGAAGAATGGGCCAAGCGCCAAGCCAAATTAGCAAGACAAGCCAACGAGGCGGTGAGGAAATTTAATGAGGACTGCACATCTGCTGCTGCCACTGAGGCCTCTGTCAAGCCAAGAAAATCTATGGCAAAGAAGCCCGCACACAAGCCATGTGCTTCACCAACAGTACCCTCACGGCCAAGTTCCTCAGCAATGCCCTCACGGCAAATTCCTCATGCTGCTCCTGCTCCTCCCAAATCCTCAACTCCTACAAAGTCCTCAGCAGCTCCTCCAAAGTCCTCAGCACTTGTGCATCCGCCTCATGCCAAAGGACTACAGGCATCTCTATTGCCTCTGGTGTCTCAGCAAGTTCCTCAGCTGCACCAAATTCTTCATCTGGCCCAACTCTGCCGAAGACTAAGGCCACAGCTGGACGAGGTCCTCGGCCAAGTCCCAAGAAGAAACAAGTTGCCTTCCAAGAGCCACCTGAAGATGATGAGGCTGATGATGATGAACTTGCGGAAATCATCAGAGACCGACAAGAAAGGGCCACTAGAGCCAAAGGCACACCTGTGCCACTGCTGTTGGATCCAAGAGCGATCCTAGACTACGTTGATCTCTGGCACAAGGACCCAAACACTCCTATGCCTGACTTCAAGTGACACACAGCCAAAGTCACATGTCGACTCATTTCATCCAAGAGGAGAAATGGAAATTTGATCTGACGGAGAGATCAAGAAATCGCGATCTGAGAAAAGAGAAACTGCTGAAGAAAAATGTTTTCAAGATGACAACTGAAGAACTTATCAAGATGCAGGCTGACATAAAAGCCCTCAGCGACAAATTTGACTCGTATTATTGTGATTGGCAAGGAGCCAAAGTCAGATTTGCCAATCTGACAAAGAAGTTCTCAAATGTTGCTGCCCCAACGCAACAAGAAATTCCTCAGGCTGGAGCCTCTGCTCAGCCGACTGAAGAACATGCCAGCACCGCTGATGAAGTTCAGGCTGCTGAAGACAATGCTAGTTCCAGGGCTGATGATTCCATTCCAGCCACTGAAGAAATTGCCAGGGCATCCACTAGTGGTGCGCCTGAAGAAACTGAAGAAGTCGAGTATGCATCGATTCGCTGAGGAAATTCAACCAGATTCCTCGGCTCCTCATGCGCCTACACCAACTCCAATCCTTCCATCTTGCATCGATGTGAAGAAGACCAAGGCTGCGTAACGAGCTGCGGTGAAGAAAAAGGAAAGCATCTGCTGCTTCAAATTCTTCAGCCCCCAAGAAGATGAAGACAATGATCAGCTCATTTGAAAATCCCATTGATGCTGTTCCAATTTCCTCCATGCCATCAAAGGACCTTGTTCCTTTTGGTGAAGATTATGAGATCCCAAGCGGATCTGATGAAGAAAATCATTTTGCTGCTTCGTCAGAGCAGATTGATGAAGAAATTGAAGTGGAAGCTATCCCTTCAACCCCAATCATTTCCTCGCCTATGCCTCGGTTCACACGGTGAAGAGGCGGTGTTGAGGAGATTGAAGAAGATGTGGATATTGGAAGCACAACGCCAGTGATGAACAATGACTTTTGGGAAAGTCAGCATCCCAGTTCTCCACTCTTCACCCCAATCCAACAGATTCCTCAGTCCCCTGCTCCAACAGTTCAAATTGGCTCTGAAGAAACTCATCCCACTTCATCTGTACATGAAGAAATTCCAGCCACTAGCACTGATGAACCTGTTGCTGCTGATCCTCAGACTGCACCTATAGAGGAACCAAAAATTCCTCAGCCTGAAGAACATGAGATTGCGATTCCTGAGGTCGTGATGCAACTCACTGACACTCCACTGCCAAAGCCAAAGAATCCATTCTCTACGAAGCAAAAGTTCAAGGCTGAAGATTTCTTCGGCGAGCATGTATTCTTCACTGACTACAACCCATACGACTCTGCTCGCATAAGGAAGAGGCGTTTCTGGACTGCCAGTCAAGCCAACTTCTATTCCTCTGTGCTCTTCAACAAAGACAAAGTCTTCGATCATGCACATATTCCTCATGTGGACATCGAATCTCTGCCGGGCTTTGAGCCGGTCCTCGGTGTTCTTCACGATGCGGGACTTCAATTTCTGCCGACATACGTGATTGGAATGAAGAACTCATTCTTCAATTCTATGCAACGCTGCACATCACCGGAGGCGAAGATGTGAACTCATGGGTGTTAGACTGGATGTCTGAAAATACTCACTACAAGGCACCAAGAAGCTGAATTGCTTCGTGCCCTACCACTCGATCCTCCCTTGATGTTGCTAGTTGTATCTACAACGAACCTGAGCTTACAAATCAATACAATCAAGTGCTGATGAAGCCTTTGAAGCCCGGACAGGCACATCGAACCAAATTCCTCGTCAAGGAATTACTATATGTGCCTCGGACTGTCTATCAGATTCTGACGAAGACAATGAGTCCTATCAAAGGCCATGACTCAAATGATGAAGAATTCGTTGGCATCATGAAGAATATGCTTTTCAATATCATTCATGGCGTTCCCGTCAACTTCCATGATTTCTTCATGAGGACTCTGGCAAACATTGCTATGTCACCTTTCGAGCTGAAGCCTTATGCACCATGGATTATGAGGTTCATCAGGACAAGGTCTTCACTCAATTACAAGGCTGATACTCTGAACCACTGCAACTACTTGCCTCCAATTGAAGTCCTCAAACGGACATTTTCCTCAGCTGATGACAAGGGCAAGGCTACTGCTGTGATAGATGAAGGCATTCATCCATTGGATGGTCAGTTTCGCAAAGCTGCATCCTACTCCACCAATGACGACTCTACCACACATGACTCTGCCGCCAATACCTCAGCCAAGCAAAATCCTCAAGCCACAGCACCCAGGGTGATGACTGATCGTGAGTTACTCCTCAGTCTTCATCAGAAGGTTGATCGCAATCATAAATGGGTCAAGCGTCAGTTTGGTTCAATTCTTCACAACATGACCTCTACACACAATGCAGTGAAGAAAAACCAATACTACCTCCATGAAACCTTCAAACGCACCTGGGTTGTTCTTTCTAATGTCTACAGCACGGAAGAACTAAAGACAATGAAGACTTGGACGACACTGCGGCAGGCCCTACTACGACAACCGACCCCAACAACACTGGCGCTCCTTCATCAACTTGAAATTCTTCAGGCGCGTTAGTCCTCAGTTTCAATCCTTTTGGTCATTAATGACAAAGGGGGAGAAATGCGAGTTAGTCTTCAAGCGGGTCTACTATATGGGCGTTTTTTTTGCTAAGTTACAACTCTCGTTCTTCTGAAACTTTATTGGATCGAGTTGTAATCTTAAACCCGATGGTGCTCCGATACTTTTGATGTGTTCCTCGGCATGCTTGTTCCTTGTGTTTATGATAATACACGCATGCTAAATTACATCAGTCACTATATTTCATCATGCATTTCAAATTCTTCATATTATATGTCAAATGCGTGTATGAATTACAAGATATAGGGGGAGATCTCCATGATTCAACTCTTCAAATGTGCATTGCCTCAAAAGCAAATTCCTCACCATGCACATCCTCAGGGGGAGTTCTTCTATTTCTTGCCATCAAATTCCTCAATATCAGTACTTACACTTCATATGTTTATCCCCGTTGAAAACTTAACCTATATTGTCATCAATCACCAAAAAGGGGGAGATTGTAAGTGCATCTAGTGCCCCTTAGTGATTTTGGTGTATTGAAGACTTATAGGTTAAGGGACTAACGTGTTTATGAGTGTACACAGGTCTATAAGTCTATGAGGAGTTTGATATTTCTGAGAGAAAGTCGACCCTAAAAATGAAGTTCTTCGATGAAGACTTTGATATTCTCAAGACTTTACGAAGACTTTGAAAGTGAAGAAATTGGTGTGACCTTGAAGACTTGGTATTCATTTGAGGAACATGAAGCGTGAAGACTTTTGTTTTCGTAGTTTCGCTTTCTCTTTCTTGAGTCATAGGAAACACCGTCTTTGTTAAAGGGGTCGAGGAAATACTAAAGAAAAATTTCCATGTGATGCTCAACTCAAAATCCTACACCTACCAATCCCTTGAGTGAAGCCTTTGGAAATCTCATACAGTTCAGTCAATTTCTTGATGTGAGACGAAGTTCTTACAGTCACGAGGAATTTGTTCGAATGAGGAGTTAGGAATTCGCCGGTGTGGATTGCCTACGATGAGGAACATGCTAGCCACGAGGAATTTGAGAGTCAAATTTCCGGCCGATTCTTTGTCTTCTTGGCCACCTGTCCCAAAATACCTTATCCACCTAACGGTCATATCATTGAAGGGCATTTATGTCTTATCATGTCGGGCTGCTCCCTAGGCTATAAATAGCCGCCCCCTACAACCACTAGCTGGTTGGCTGATCCAAAAGAACTTGACACTTGTCATTTGAGAGCAACCCATCCTCCGAGGACTTTGAGCGAAAATCATCGCGTGAGGAAAAACCCAAAAACCAAAACCCCTACAAATCCAAAGTGATTGAGCATCACTAAAGAGATTGATCCTGCGTGGATCCGATGCTTGTTACCTTTGAAGACTGTGCTTCTTCCATACGGTTAGGCGTCATGGTCTAGAGCATCCAAGAGGAATTGTGGATCGCCGAGTGACCAAGTCTGTGAAGGTTTGGAAGTCGCCTGAAGACTTACCACGAGTGATTGGACGAGGTCTGTGTGACCTTAGTTCAAGGAGAATCTGGTGAGGACTTGGTGTCCTGAGCTGCGTGCTTTCGGCCCAGGTGTCCGGGACTGTGTGTCCTCGAGTTTAAATACTCCGCCGCTCCAACCAGACGTACAACTAAGACAGCAGTTGGAACTGGTCTACCAAATCATTGTCTTCACCAACCTAACTGGTTCTATTTCCTCAACCCTTTCATTTCCTCATTACTATGTTGAGTGTTCGTTCATATCTGTGTTTGAAGACTTTGACTGAAGACTTTCTCAGTTTCCTCAGTTCAATTTCTTCAGTCTGTTTGTCTTCATCTTGTGTTATCCTGTGTTTACGCTTTCTGTACTCTGTGATTGTCTTCATTTCATCATGATGACCATGCACGCGATACATTATGCTTACTTCTGAGTACTTATTCCGCTGCAAGCAGTTCTTCGCTTAGGAATTTCCTCACCAGCAAATTCCTCGATGAAGATTTCATAAAAATCGCCTATTCACCCCCACCCTCTAGTCGATATAACGCACTTTCAAAGGTACACATCAATAACATGTATATCACATATACCTTTGTTCACCTTGCCATCCTTCTTATCCGCCAAATACTTGGGGCAGTTCCGCTTCCGGTGTCGATGCTTGCATGAGAAGCACTCAGTTTCAGGCTTAGGTCTAGACTTGCATTTCTTCTCTGAGCAGCAACTTGCTTGCTGTTCTTCTTGAAGTTCCTTCTTCTTCCCTTTGCCCTTCTTCTTGAAACTGGTGGTCTTATTGACCATCAACACTTGATGCTCCTTCTTGATTTCTACCTCCGCAGCCTTTAGCAGTGCGAAGAGCTCGGGAATAGTTTTGTCCATCCCTTGCATATTATAGTTCATCACGAAGCTCTTGTAGCTTGGTGGAGGTGATTGAAGAATTTTGTCAATGACAGTATCATCAAGAAGATTAACTCCCAGTTGAATCAATTGATTATTACACCCAGACATTTTGAGTATATGTTCACTGACAGAACTATTCTCCTCCATCTTACAGCTATAGAACTTACTGGAGACTTCATATCTCTCAATCCGGGCATTTGCTTGAAATATTAACTTCAACTCCTGGAACATCTCATATGCTCCATGACGTTCAAAATGTCGTTGAAGACCCGGTTTTAACCGTAAAGCATGGCACACTGAACTATTGAGTAGTCATCAGCTTTGCTCTGCCAGACGTTCTTAACGTCGTCAGTTGCATCTGCAGCAGGCCTGGCACCTAGCGGTGCTTCCAGGACGTAATTCTTCTATGCAGCAATGAGGATAATCCTCAAGTTACGGACCCAGTCCGTGTAGTTGCTACCATCATCTTTCGACTTAGCTTTCTCAAGGAACGCATTAAAATTCAAAGGAACAACAGCACGAGCCATCTATCTACAAAAAACATAGACAAGCAAAATACTATCAGGTACTAAGTTCATGATAAATTTAAGTTCAATTAATCATATTACTTAAGAACTCCCACTTAGACAGACATCTCTATAGTTCATCTAAGTGATCACGTGATCCAAATTAACTAAACCATGTCCGATCATCACGTGAGATGGAGTAGTTTCAATGGTAAACATCATTATGTTGATCATATCTACTATATGATTCACGCTCGACCTTTCGGTCTCCGTGTTCCGAGGCCATATATGTATATGCTAGGCTCGTCAAGTTTAACCTGAGTATTCCTCATGTGCAACTGTTTTGCACCCATTGTATTTGAACGTAGAGCCTATCACACCCGATCATCACGTGGTGTCTCAGCACGAAGAACTTTCACAACGGTGCATACTCAGGGAGAACACTTCTTGATAATTAGTGAGAGATCATCTTAAAATGCTACCGTCAATCAAAGCAAAATAAGATGCATAAAGGATAAACATCACATGCAATCAATATAAGTGATATGATATGACCATCATCATCTTGTGCTTGTGATCTCCATCTCCGAAGCACCGTCGTGATCACCATCGTCACCGGCGCGACACCTTGATCTCCATCGTAGCATCATTGTCGTCTCGCCAATCTTATGCTTCTACGACTATTGCTACAGCTTAGTGATAAAGTAAAGCATTATAGGGCGATTGCATTGCATACAATAAAGCGACAACCATATGGCTCCTGCCAGTTGCCAATACCTCGGTTACAAAACATGATCATCTCATACAATAAAATATACCATCACGTCTTGACCATATCACATCACAACATGCCCTGCAAAAACAAGTTAGACGTCCTCTACTTTGTTGTTGCAAGTTTTACGTGGCTGCTCGGGCTTAGCAAGAACTGTTCTTACCTATGCATCAAAACCACAACGATAGTTCATCAAGTTAGTGTTGTTTTAACCTTCGCAAGGACCGGGCGTAGCCACCCTCGGTTCAACTAAAGTTGGAGAAACTGACACCCGCTAGCCACCTCTGTGCAAAGCACGTCGGGAGAACCGGACTCGCGTAAGCGTACGCGTAATGTCGGTCCGGTCCGCTTCATCCAACAATACCGCCAAACCAAAGTATGACATGCTGGTAAGCAGTATGACTTGTATCGCCCACAACTCACTTGTGTTCTACTCGTGCATGTAACATCTACGCATAAAACCAGGCTCTGATACACTGTTGGGGAACGTAGTAATTTCAAAATTTTCCTACGCACACGCAAGATCATGGTGATGCATAGCAACGAGAGAGGAGAGTGTTGTCCACGTACCCTCGTAGACTGAAAGCGGAGGCGTTATAACAACGCGGTTGATGTAGTCGTACGTCTTCACGGCCCGACCGATCAAGCACCGAAACTACGGCACCTTCGAGTTCTAGCACACGTTCAGCTCGATGACGATCCTCGGACTCCGATCCAGCAAAGTGTCGGGGAAGAGTTCCGTCAGCACGACGGCGTGGTTGACGGTGATGATGTTCTACCGACACAGGGCTTTGCCTAAGCACCGCTATGATATGACCGAGGTGGAATATGATGGAGGGGGGCACCGCACACGGCTAAGGAACGATCACGAAGATCAACTTGTGTCATGGGGTGCCCCCCTGCCCCCATATATAAAGGAGGGAGGGGGAGGTGTGCCCGGCCCCTAGGGGTGCGCCTGGAGGAGTCCTACTCCCACCGGGAGTAGGACTCTCGCCTCTTGCCTTGTTGGAGAAGGAAGGGGGAAGGGGGAAAGAGGAAAGGGGGGCGCCGCCCCCCATTCCTTGTCCTATTCGGACTAGGGGGAGGGGGCCGGCCCGGGCCGGCCCTCCTCTTCTCCCTTAGGGCCCATGTAGGCCCATTAACCCCGGGGGAGGGGGGGTTCCGGTAACCCCCCGGTACTCCGGTAAAATTCCGATTTCACCCGGAACGATTCCGATATCCAAATATAGGCTTCCAATATATCAATCTTTATGTCTCGACCATTTCGAGACTCCTCGTCATGTCCGTGATCACATCCGGGACTTCGAACAACCTTCAGTACATCAAAAACTATGAACTCATAATAAAACTGTCATCGTAACGTTAAGCGTGCGGACCCTACAGGTTCGAGAACAATGTAGACATGACCTAGAAATGTTTCCGGTCAATAACCAATAGCGGAACCTGGATGCTCATATTGGCTCCTACATATTCTACGAAGATCTTTATCGGTCAAATCGAACGACAACATACTTTATCCCCTTTGTCATCGGTATGTTACTTGCCCGAGATTCGATCATCGGTATCTCCATACCTAGTTCAATCTCGTTACCGGCAAGTCTCTTTACTCGTTACGTAATGCGTCATTCCGTAACTAACTCATTAGTTACATTGCTTGCAAGGCTTATAGTGATGTGCATTACCGAGAGGGCCCAGAGATACCTCTCCAGGCAATCGGAGTGATAAAACCTAATCTCGAAATCGCAAACCCAACATGTACCTTTGGAGACACCTGTAGAGCTCCTTTATAATCACCCGATTCGTTGTGACGTTTGGTAGCACACAAAGTTTTCCTCCGATAAACGGGAGTTGCATAATCTCATAGTTATAGGAACTTGTATAAGTCATGAAGAAAGCAATAGCAATATACTAAACGATCAAGTGCTAAGCTAACGGAATGGGTCAAGTCAATCACATCATTCTCCTAATGATGTGATCCCATTAATCAAATGACAACACATGTCTATGGTTGGGAAACATAACCATCTTTGATCAATGAGCTAGTCAAGTAGAGGCATACTAGTGACATTAAGTTTGTCTATGTATTCACACATGTATCATGTTTCCGGTTAATACAATTCTAGCATGAATAATAAACATTTATCATGATATGAGGAAATAAATAATTACTTTATTATTGCCTCTAGGGCATATTTCCTTCATGCTCCTTGGCAACGGCGCCAAAAAAGAGCTTGATAATCCCCAAGTGCAGGGAATCATCATAGCAATTCCCAATGGTGGACGTGATAAGTATGGAGTGTTGAACCCACAAGGAGCTAAAGGTAAGATCAATATTCTCTCAAGTCCTATCTGCCACGGATACGACTCTACGTACACCGAACGTTTGCTTCCAACTAGACACGAGAAATAAAACTATGTTGTGGGTATGAAGAGGATAACTTTGCATGATATCGGAGAGCTAAAACATAAAAGTAGGTGTTGTTAGCATAAAGTTAGAATATATTACTAAATATTATAAATAGCGAGTGTGCAATAATGATGCGTCGGTGTGCGGAATTGTCCTAGGCAATTGTTAACAAGACCAGTAGTCGTCATTGCAATTTCATATGAGGGAGAGGCATAAGCTAACATACTTTCTCTTCTTGGATCATATGCACTTATGATTAGAACTCTAGCAAGCATCCGCAACTTCTAAATATCATTAAGGTAAAACCCAACCATAGCATTAAAACATCAATTCCCCTTTATCCCATATGCAACAACCCCCTTACTCGGGTTTATGCTTCTATCACTCAAGCAACCCACTATAAGCGAATCATGAACGTATTGCAACACCCTATAGTGGGAATCCCTCACGCTTGCATGACACCGAGGGCACAATAGGACATCACCAAAATAAAACATACAACTCATACCAATCTAGATCATCAATCAACCCAAAGACAAAGTATATCTACTCAAAACATCATAGGATGGCAACACATCATTGGATCATGATATGCGGCATAAAGCACCATGTTCAAGTAGGGATTACGGCGGGGTGCGGGAGAGTGGGCCGCGTAAAATACATGGGGATGGGGATGATGATGGTGATGTTGATGAAGACGATCACCGCGGCGGTGATTCCCCTCCCGTTGGCACTCCGGCGCCATCGAGAGAGAGGAGGAGAGGTTCTCCCCCTTGTGATTCCTCGTCCATGGCCTCCCCCCTGGATGGGGAGAGATTCCCCCTCTGGTTGTTGGCCTTCATGGCGATGATGGCCCCTCCGATATCCTTCCCCATGGCCTCCGGTGATGATCGCCCCCTCTGGCATGGTGCCAGAGAGGGCCTAGATTGATTTCTCGGGGCTACAGAGTCTTGCGGCGGCGGAACTTATGATCTAGGTTATTTTCTGGAGGGTTGGGCATTTATAGGAGAGGTTGCCGTCGGTTTCACGTCAAGGGGGTCTTCGAGTCGTCCACGAGATAGGGGGGCGCGCCCAGGGGGTAGGGCGTGATGAAGTCATGTACCTAGGGTAGGGTCATGGACCTGTCCAAGATACTCTCCCCAAGGACATCCTTAGAATAAACTGCCTTCCAGTCGACCTGGTAGGATTCCACTCGACAGACTCAAAGACACTCGACCATGAAGACCCACTCGACCACCAGGAGCTCAAGAACCACCCGGTGTCGAAACGGTCTATAATTAAGTAGTCTTTATGATCATGATGACACTTTATGTAAGGCGTTACCAGTAACGCCTGGCCTTAATGTACCTTTAACCCTCCGCTACGTGGGCTGGCTGGGGTCCTGGCGCACTCTATATAAGCCACCCCCTCCACAGGTAGAAGGGTTCGCACCCCTGTAATTTATATGCATATAATCCAGTCGGTCGCCTCCGGGCTCCGAGACGTAGGGCTGTTACTTCCTCGGGGAAGGGCCTGAACTCGTAAAACTCGTGCGTATACAACTACTCCATAGCTAGTATCTTGCCTCTCCATACCTACCCCCCATTCTACTGTCAGACTTAGAACCACGACAGTTGGCGCCCACCGTGGGGCAGGTGTTCTAGCGATTTGTTGGAAAAGTTGGGATTCTTTCGATCTCCTACATCATGGTTTCAGGTGGAGTTTTGGTCGAGGGCTGCAAGATCTGTCTCGGTGCGCTCACGTTCATCGCCGACGACTCCGCTTGGCTTCAGGAGGCTCCTCTCGACGTCGACGCACTCCCCGTCCGCGGGGCAACGCACTTTCGCGCGTGCGTCCGCGGCGTCCTCCTGCGGCAACCGTCGACCCAGTATGGGTCGGTTCTTGTGCCGTCCTCACTCCCAGTCTCCCGTCGGCGCAAGCGCTCCGGTCGGTCGAGGCTTCAGCGGTGGGTGAGGCATGCGGTGGCTCGCCAGTCGGCCACTTCCCAAGTTGCGGCAATCGAGCCCGACGAATCTCTCTACGGCCTGTTCGATCTGTCGACTGGCTCTGCAGAGACTGCATCCGAGTGCGATAGCAGCGATCCGGCAACAGAGGTTCTGATGGTCGATGGACCACGCAGTCCTCCTGGATTCCCCCGCACCGACGGAGGCGACGGTGGAGGTGATCCGGCACAAGATCACGAAGAGTACCAACCCGAGCCCCTCACCTCGCTGCAGAGGGAGGAACTTCGCCGCTGAAACATGGATGCGCTTCACACTCCTATCATTGGAGAAACCCCCGAGGCTCGTGCCTTGGAGGATGCACGCTTGGCCAACCTAGCTGAGCGCACTCGACTGGAGAACCTCCAGCGAGTTCTCGACGAGCGCACGTGACCACGGGTTCCAGAATCCAGTCGACATCAGCTCTTTCCACAACCGACTCAGGTATATCGAACTCCGATTCAGAATTTAGCAGTTGCAGCCCGTATAGCAGAATCGATTTAGCCTTCCCAGTCGGAGGCGGGTAGAGGTTGCAACAGATCAGAGATTTACTCCGGGCAGCAGGAGATCAAAATTCAGTTGTATCACAGTCACGGAACAGGATTCACAGCAGATCCGTCGCTGCGAATTCAATCCAGTCAGCCCATAGTCCAAGATTGCCCCCGAGGCGTGAGGAACGTGGAGGCCGGCGTGATGATCAGTACAAGAACCACGAGCCGTATGAGCACCGATTCGATCGCAATGATCGACGTCGAGTGCCCACCCCTCCCCCAAGGGGTGGATCATACGCTCCTCGGAAACAAGATGATAGACGCCAAGACAAGTCTTTGGCGAAGGGTTCGATCGACCCCAGAGAGCCAGGCTTTGATGCGAGATCCATTATCGTTCAAGGTTTGCTTTCGGCGAGACAGAGCTCACCGAGAAGGCCATGACAGAGATGTTCCCTCCAGCAGCAGAGTTCATGTCTCGGGACCAGAGTGTTTTAGCGGGGCCATCGAGCGCGATGATTCCTCCCAACTTCAGGTTGGCGATCGGAGTCGATAAGTTCACCGGTGAGTCCAAGCGACACTTGGCTTGAGGACTACCGAGTGGCTGTCCAGATTGGCGGCGGCAACGATGAGGTAGCTATGAAGCATTTGCCCCTTAAGTTGGAGGGTTCGGCCAGAGCATGGTTGAATCAGTTAGCACCCAGCAGTATATACACTTGGGAAGATCTTGCCCGAGTGTTTGTCAGGACATTTGAAGGGACTTGCAAACGACCAGCAGGTTGTGAGCTGCGATCGTGTGTGCAGAAGTCAAATGAAACTTTGAGAGATTACATCCAGAGATGGATTACCTTGCACCAACACAGTTGAGAATGTGTCTGGTCACCAGGCAGTCTGTGCTTTCAAGGAGGGTGTCAAAAACAGGGAGTTGAGTTTGAAATTCGGTCGGACAGGAGATATGACCCTGAGTCGGATGATGGAGATTGCCACCAAGTATGCTAATGGTGAAGAAGAGGATCGCCTCCGGAGTGGTAAGTACAAGTCAGCCGCTAATGAAGCTGGTGGAGGGAACTCCAGTCGGAAGCAGAAGCGCAAAGCCGAGCCAACCGCTCCCGGAGAAGCCTTGGCCGTGACCCCAGGAAAGTTCAAGGGGAAACCCAAGGGTCCGTGGAACCCCAAGAAGGTGAAAGACCAAGATGGGAATGATGTGTTGGACTTGCCATGCCACATTCACACGAAGAAAGATGAAGAGGGTAAACTCATTTACCCGAAGCATACCACTTTCGACGATGTCGGCTCTTGATTCAGTGGTTCCAAGGAAGTAGCCCAAGGATAAGGAAAGGGTCGGACAAAGTTGAGGACAAGGAAGATAGTGATGGTGGATACCCCCAGGTCAATTCCACCCTGATGATTTTTGCTGACATTGAAAGCAAAAGTCGATTGAAAGTTATCAACCGATAAGTGAACATGGTCTCTCCGGCGACGCCCAATTATTTGAAATGGTCCCAGAATGCCATCACATTCGACCAGTCTGATCATCCGACGCACATTGCCACCCCTGGGAGGCAAGCGTTGGTGGTCGATCCAGTCGTCGAAGGCACTCGACTGACTAAAGTTTTGATGGATGGTGGCAGTGGTTTGAACATTTTGTATGCAGAGACGTTGAAAGGGATGGGCATTCCGATGTCGGACTCAGCACCGACAACATGAGCTTCCATGGAGTCATTCACGGAAAGAAGGCTGAGTCACTCGGCCAAATTGCTCTCGATGTGGTTTTTGGTGATTACAAGAATTTTCATAAGGAAAAGTTGACCTTTGAGGTCGTGGATTTCCAGAGCGCTTATCACGCTATTCCGGGAGGCCAGCATATGCACGTTTCATGGCTCGACCATGTTATGTGTACCTCAAGCTAAAGATGCCAGGCCCCAAAGGTGTGATCACTATCACTGCCAATCGGAAAAAGGCAGAAGAGTGTTTTCAGAAAGGCTCTAAGATCGCCGATGCTCAGATGGCAGTGGTCGAGCTGCAAGAGTACCAGAAAACTGCAGACCCGAGTGATTTGTTGCGAGCCAAGAAGCCCGCCATGGAGTCAGCATTTCAGTCCTCCGAGGAAACGAAATCGATTCATATTCATCCGACTGATCCCAATGCTGCTCCGACTCACGTCTCAACAACACTCGACTCCAAATAGGAAGAAGCGCTCATCCAGTTCCTCCGTGAGAACTGGGACATCTTTGCATGCAAGCCTGCTGACATGCTAGGTGTTCCCAGGGAACTGGCTGAGCATCATCTGTGAGTCGACTCAAAAGTCAAACCTGTCAAAGAACATCTTCGACGGTCCGCCGTCCAGAAGAGAAAGGCCATAGGCGAGGAGGTGGCTCGGCTCTTAGCAGCAGAGTTTATCCGAGAAATTTACCACTCCGAGTGGCTCGCCAATGTTGTCATGGTCCCTGAGAAGGACAATTCACTGCGCATGTGCATCGACTTCAAACATATCAATCGGGCCTGCCCGAAAGACCATTTTCCTCTCCCCCGCATCGACCAAATAGTCGACTCGACTGCGGGATGCGAGCGATTGTCTTTTTTAGATGCATATTCCGGGTACCATCAGATCCGTCTGTATGGACCCGACGAGAACAAAACAGCTTTCATCACTCCATTCGGGTGCTTCTGTTATGTCACCATGCCATTCGGCCTCAAGAATGACGGAGCCATGTTCATGAGGATGATTCAGAAGTGTTTACTCACTCAAATCAGTCGGAAATTGGAGGCATACATGGATGACATTGTGGTCAAGTCATGGAAAGGTTCCGACCTGTTGACTGACCTTGCTGAAACATTTGCCAATCTCAGGAGGTATGATATCAAGCTTAATCCATCAAAGTGCACATTTGGAGTTCCTGGCGAAAGTTACTCGGTTTTCTCGTTTCTGAATGAGGAATCAATGCTAACCCGGAAAAAGTTGGCACTATACTCCGAATGAAACGCCCTGTGCGTGTGCACGATGTCCAGAAGCTTACTGGATGCTTGGCCGCTTTAAGTTGATTCATCTCTCGCCTCGGTGAAAAGGCATTGCCTCTTTACCGACTGATGAAGAAGTCAGACAAGTTTGAGTGGACTCCTGAAGCTGATGCAGCGTTTGCAGAGCTCAAAGCTCTGCTCTCCACCCAGCCGGTGCTTGCTACCCCAATCAGCAAGGAGCCATTGCTGCTTTACATTGCAGCCACAGGACAAGTCGCCAGTACAGTACTTACGGTCGAGCGGGAAGAGGAAGGAAAGGCCTTCAAAGTTCAACGCCCAGTATATTATCTTTCTGAATATTAACCCCGTCAAAACAAAGATACCCTCATTATCAGAAGCTTGTGTATGGGATTTATATGACCGTGAAGAAGGTTGCTCATTACTTCTCTGATAATTCCATTATAGTCGTCAGTGACGCCCCATTATCAGAGATTCTGCACAACAGAGACGCAACTGGTCGAGTGGCGAAATGGGCGATTGAACTTCTTCCCCTTGATATCAAGTTTGAGGCAAAGAAAGCCATCAAGTCCCAAGCAATAGCATATTTCATCGCCGAGTGGATTGAACAACGATTACCGACTCAAGTTCACTCGAACCTTTGGACTATGTTCTTTGACGGTTCCAAGATCTTTGAATGGTTACGGTCTTTGGGGTAGTATTGGTTTCCCCCCGAGGAGATAAGTTCAGATATATGCTCCACATTCACTTTGATTCTTCCAACAATGAAGAAGAATATGAAGCACTGTTGTATGGGTTGCGAATGGCCATTTCACTCAGCGTCCGTCGCCTCATGGTCTATGGCGACTCAGATCTGGTGGTTAATCAGGTGACGAAGGAGTGGGACGTCAGAAGTCCAGCCATGACTGGCTACTATAATGCATTGGGGAAGCTAGAGAAGAAGTTTGAGGGGTTAGAGCTCCATCATATACCCCGACTGAAAAATCAAGCTGCTGATGACTTGGCGAAAATAGGATCCAAGAGGGAAGCCATTCCTAGTGATGTGTATTTGGAGTACATCCGCACACCGTCGATTCAAGAGGATCCTTTCATTGAAGAAGCTCCACAGCCAAAGAGTGTCACTGATCTGACTGAAGTTGAGGTCCCAGCAGTGGTCGACCTGATCATGGAAGTCGTGGTCATCACTCCCGACTGGACAGTACCGTACATCGCGTATATCCTGAGGAAAGAGCTCCCGGAGAATGAAGAAGAGGCTAGACAGATCGTCCACCGATCCAAGGCCTTTACTATGATCAAGGGGCAGTCATTCAGAGAAAGCATGACTGGAGTCAGCCAGAAGTGCATAACGCCGGAACAAGGTCGGATAATTCTTGATGATATCCACTCGGGGACCTGTGGTCACCATGCGTCCTCTCGGACCATCGTGGCTAAAGCATACCGAGCAGGATTTTACTGGCCAAAGGCAAATGAAATGGCAAAGGAAATAGTCGAGAAGTGTGAAGGATGTCAGTTCTACTCCAACGTGTCACACAAACCCGCCTCAACATTGAAGACCATTCCCCCTCGTCTGGCCTTTCGCTGTTTGGGGGTTGGATATGATTGGACCACTGAGAACTGGCAGGAGTGGTTTCACTCATTTGCTTGTGGCAGTCGACAAGTTTACAAAGTGGATCGAAGCTAAACCTATCAAGAACCTTGATGCGTGCCTTGTTATCGATTTCATCGGAGAGTTGATATTCAGATATGGAGTTCCGCACAGCATCATCGCGACAATGGGTCAAAATTCGATTCCGACAAGTTCAAAGCCTTTTGCGCCTCGAGGGCACGCGATTCGACTATGCTTGATCGCTCACCCCAGTCGAATGGACAAGCGAGCGAGCAAATGGTCTAATTCTCAAAGATCGAAACCACGGTGATGCGTGATCTCAAGCATGCAGCGGAGGCGTGGAGTCGACGAACTTCGTCGGTTCTTTGGGGATTGAGGACCACTCCTAATCGGTCGACTAGGAGAACTACGTTCTTTATGGTCTATGGGCTGAAGCAGTTCTGCCGAGTGACACCTGCTTCACAATGCGCCCGAGTCGAACTCTACTCAAGGCTGAAGCGGAGCAAGCCCGGCAAGATGCAGTCGACCTCCTTGATGAGGAGAGAGAGATGGCCCTGATCCGCTCGACCATCTACCAGCAGGACTTGCGTCGATTCCACGCTAGAAATATGAAGAGCCGAGCCTTTCAAGAAGGGGATCTGGTCCTCCGAGTGGATCAACAGAAACCACACAAGCTCGCTCCCACTTGGGAAGGCCCTTTCATCGTCACCAGAGTTCTCCACAATGGAGCTTACCATCTTTACAACGTCGAGCGCCCGGATCGATGAGCCTCGAGCACTGGAATGCGGTTGCTCCGCCCCTTTTACACTTAAGTACTCACTCAGGTGAGATGTAATAAAAGTACCTCTGTAGTTTGTTTATCTAAATCAAGAAGATTATAATTTTCCCAGTGATTGTTATTACTTTTTGTTAAAATTCCCCCCCCCCCCAGTGGGTGGCTTAGCTGTGAATCCATTTCGCCTAAGTTTGTAAAAAAATCCTTACCGAGTGGCGAGCCAGCCTCTCACTCGTGGGCTTAGCTGCGAATCCGTTTCGCCTAAGTGTTTTAAAATCCTACCGAGTGGTGAGCCAACCTCCCACTCGGCGGCTTAGCTGCAGTCCAAGTACTCGCCTAAGTGTTTTAAAATCCTACCGAGTGGTGAGCCAGCCTCCCACTCGGGGGCTTAGCTGCAGTCCCAGTACTCGCCTAAGTGTTTTAAATCCTACCGAGTGGTGAGCTAGCCTCCCACTCGGAGGCTTAGCTGCAGTCCCAGTACTCGCCTAAGTATTTAATACAATGTGCGCTTCACAAGGACGACGAGGTGCAGGCTGACTGCTACCTTCTCCTACGGAGCTACGCCATCAAAAATCCTACCGAGTGGAGAGCAAACCTCCAACTCGGCGGCTTAGCTGCAGTCTAGTACTCGCCTAAGTATTAAAAAATTCCTACCGAGTGTAGAGCAAACCTCCCACTCGGGGGCTTAGCTACAGTCCAGTACTCGCCTAAGTATTAAAAAATCCTACCGAGTGGAGAGCAAACCTCCCACTCGGGGTCTTAGCTGCAGTCCAGTACTCGCCTAAGTATTAAATATCCTACCGAGTGGAGAGCAAACCTCCCACTCGGGGGCTTAGCTGCAGTCCAGTACTCGCCTAAGTATTGAAAAATCCTACCGAGTGGAGAGCAAACCTCCCACTCGGACGCTTAGCTGCAGTCCAGTGCCCGCCTAAGTACTAAAAAATCCTACAGAGTGGAGAGCAAACCTCTCACTCGGAGGCTTAGCTGCAGTCCAGTACTCGCCTAAGAAATCCATCCCAATCCGCAAGGACGACGAGGTGCAGGTCGACTGTTACCTTCTCCTTCGGAGCTGCGCCACAAGTACAACGTGCAGTCCATCCCAATCCCCAAGGACGACGATGTGCAGGTCGACTGTTACCTTCTCCTTCGGAGCTGCGCCACAAGTACAACAAGGTCAGTCGCAGCCCGTACTTCATCCCTACCTGCAAAATCGATGAAGTGCAAGTCGACTGGATATTCACCTCAAGGATGCTGCTCAAACATTGAAGTATATTCTGAATGAAAAGCAAAGTTCGCATCGAAGGCAAATTAAAGCACGCTCAATGATAAACCAAGTTCGGATAAACGTCCTACGGATTCGAAAGTGCCCGGGCGTTAAGCCCGTTAAAGTTTATCGGTTACAAAACCACTCGACATTCCGAGGCAAATTTAAGGTAGAGCATAGAAGTTTTTTACTCCTTAGGTGGAGGACTGGAAGGAGCCACAAACTAGTCAAGGTCGATCCCATCAGCAATCCGGGTGGCAGCAGCAATGAAAGTCTCCATGAAGGATCGGAAATCATACTTCTTGGTATTGGCAACCTTGAGGGACGCCAGCTTTTCCTCCCGCGCCTCCTTACAGTGGACACGAACCAGAGACAGAGCAACATCAGCACCGCACCTGGCTGAAGACATTTTCCATTCCTGCACTCGACTTGGAACCTCGTTCAGTCGAGTCATTAAAGACTCGAGGTCATTCTAAAGCCATTGTCTGGCTAGAGTGTTGAGTCGATCCGTGACACCGCAGCTTTCAGTCGAGCGAGATAGTCCACCACTCCAGCAATGCGAGACTCCAGTCGGAGCACGTTCATAGAGGCTTCATCCTTCACGGGAGATTTGATGGGGTCCAGGCTAGTCTCCACTCGACTGGTCTCCTCTTTGAAGTTCTGACAATATTCTGCAAATGCAACTCGGGTTCAAGTTAACAGTTCTATGATCAGTCGGTGATAACTAGACAGTCGGGTAAAAGAGATTACCTTCGAGCATGAGGAATAACTTTTTGGCGAGCCCTCCTAGATAAGCCTCCAGATCATTCCTCTTCCCCACCAGTTCGTCAGCCTTGTCAGTTAGAGCAACTTTGTCATTCTTCAGTCGGCTAACCTCCTTGTTCGCCGCGTCGAGAGCAACCTTCGATTTGGTATTCTCCTCTTGAGTTTGCCGGTAGAGACCAGTTTCTCTTCCATGAGCTTTGTTTTCTCCAAAGCCACCTTACGTGCCTCTGCAAGGTCGTGGTCTTTCTTCTTCGTGAGCCTCCTCCGGTTTGTCCGCAAAATAACAATAAGCCCAGAGTTGAGAATGGGTAGAAAGACAAAAGACGATCGTCAAAGTTCTCACCAGCCATACCTTTTGCTTCGTCTCTCGCCTTTTGCAAGTTCTCCTGAGCAAGCTTCAAGTCAAGGTTGAGCTGGATCTGTTTGTTCTCCAATTCGGTATAGCGGGCCCCGAGCTCGCAAGATTTCTGCGAAGAGTCAATCGACAAAACATCAAAGACAGGTCACTTCCGAGTGACTAAAGAAAAAATCATAGCATTTCTAAGACTACAGTCGAATCAAAACATTTGAAAATAGTCTCGGGGACTACACCCAGTGGGTGCACTCAGCGTGCCTTCACTGGTTTTACCAATTTGGTTCGACCAGTCGACCGAAAGAGCCAAAAAAACAGTTCCTAAGACTATAGTCGATTTGCCGATGATCCACCATAGTCTCGGGGACTACACCGATGGGTGCACTAAGCGTGCCCCACGGTTCCAAAGATCCATTCGACATGGCCCGACCAGACCGGTGAAGAAGTTCAAAGTATAAAGACTATAGTCGATTGCTGCAGTCCACCATAGCCTCGGGGACTACACCCGGTGGGTGCACTCAGCGTGCCCCCACTAGTACAAAAATTCAATCGACACACCCAACCAGTGGGTGTACTGATACAGATATGGAAATCTTCAGAAAGAAGAAATTTCAGGTAGCATATCCCTAACGGAACAAGCAGCGACCAACTTACTTGGACATTGCTCGAAGAGATGAGCTTGCATCATAAGCCCATTGGCTAGCCTCCCGGACCACCTTCACTTGCTCCATCATGATCCCTGCCTGGCGTATGGCCTCCTTAGCAGCACTCACTTGGTCTTCCGGGACGTGGTGTGTGGCAAAAAGGGAAGGCGGGTCAGCAATCGACGGCAAAGGTCGGGCACTCATCAGCGGCACAACAAAGGTCACAGAAGCCCGAGTGGTGTCGCCTCCCTCATGAACCAGCGTTTCAGGCAGTGATACAACTTGAGTAGCCTTCTTTGGCGAGCACCTTTTGTCCTTCCTCTTCCTCGGCGGTGTTTCATAAATCGTCGTCGGGGAGATCAATGACATGAGGTGGAACTACGAGGAAAGATTCAAAGGTAAAACAGAAATCAATCAATCGACCATAAAAGCGAAACTGCAGAGATCATACCAAGGTTGGAGGTGGAGGCATCTTCCATGTCCTGATCTTCATGCTTAGCTGAGGTCTCGGAGGTGGCAGCACTGCAGATTTCAGAAAACAGTTGATCAGTCAAACGAGTCGACCAAAAGTACACCCATGATAAACAGGAAAACACAAGTTCTGCTGATTACCTGAAAATGGTGGGAATGACCATCCTCATCTTGGGCAGGGCCTTCGTCGGCTTTGATGACGTTGCTTGGGGTTGCTTTGGCGGTTTCTCAGTCAGCACTCGGGAAGCCGTCCGAGGGCGCTTCATTGACCGCCCAGCGGGCGTGACGGCCTTACCGCGCTCGACCGCCGGATCATGCGTCAGCTTGGACCGCCTTTCCGAGTGAGGAGGATCCATGTCTTCCTCCTCTTCCTCCTCCTCCTCCTCTTCGTCAGAGCTGTCGTTTCCCTCGCCCTCCTCACCGTCGGACTCCCACTCCTCCTGGCTTTCGCCTCCGCTTCCTTCTTCTTCTTCGACTTGTTCCTGCACCCCGTTGGGCATCGAGTACATCTCAGTGGTGGCCTAGAAGACAGCAAAACAAGACGAAAGTCAATCGGCCGATTCACAGCGAAACAGAGCGAATGCAACAGGATCACAGTCGGAGATAAGTGGTCATACCTTATGCAGTTCGTAAGATTGGTCGAGTGGTGGGATCCTCCTAGCTCCACGAGGGTTATCTTTGTTCCCTGTGATGGCAGTCATCCACCTCTCCAATGTGGCGTCGTCGACCTCCTCTGGGTGGACCTGGGTGGTGTCTTCGGTACCAGAATACATCCACATCGGGTGGCCCCGGTATTGGAGCGGTTGAATGCGCCGTCTAAGGAAAACATCCATAAGGTCCATGCCGGTCACTCCGTCGCGAATGAGCTGGACTACACGCTCCATCAAAAATTTAACCTGGACCTTCTCCTCCGGAAGCACCTTCAGAGAGGATGGCTTGTTCACTCGATCCATGGAGAAAGGAGGGAGTCCAGTCAACTGCCCTGGCGTCAACTGGTCTTGGCAGTAGAACCAGGTCGACTGCCACCCTCTAACTGAATCGGGAAGAATCATGGCCGGAAAGGCACTTTTACCCCTCATCTGGACCCCAAGACCCCCACACATCTGGATTACTTGGGTTCTTTCATCATTCGGACTAGCCTTTTTCACCGTCTGTGAGCAACAAGTGAATATGTGTTTGAAGAGGCCCCAGTGCGGCCGACAGCCCAAGAAGTTTTCACACACAGACACGAAAGCAGTGAGATAGGCAATGGAGTTGGGTGTGAAGTGATGGAGTTGTGCTCCAAAGAAGTTCAGAAAACCCCGAAAGAAAAGATTCGGCGGTAGAGAAAATCCGCAATCAACATGGGTGGCTAAGAGGACGCACTCACCGTCCTGAGGCTGCGGCTGCCACTCCGTCCCCGGAAGCCTTGCTGACCCATGGGGGATCAATCCCTCGTTGGCCAGGTCGCCGAGGTCTTTCTGGGTGATGGTCGAGCGGATCCAATCTCCCTGGACCCAACCTTGCGGCAGGCTGGACCGCGACGAGGATCCGCCCCGACTGGTCGCTCTCCCCTTCGCCTTCGCCGTCGCCTTCTTCGCCCGCTCCAAGGCCGCCGTCTTCTCCTTCACCATTGTCGCCGGCGAAGCAGGAACGAAGCAGCAGCGTTGAGCAGGTTCTGGTACGAGGGCGGGAGAGGGAAAATGAGGGCGCACTTTTCAAAAGACCCCCGCCCGGTGCCTTATATGAAGTCGCTTCCGAGTGGCTGACTGGTAGGCCCGGGCAATCCTATCAAATCCCGCAATAGTCGCGCGCGCGATATGTGGCGAAAAAGTTGGCGCGGAGATCGAGGCATCCTTACCTTATCCCATCCGAGTACCGCAGTCTTCTCTACTTCGCGCGCTTCCCGAAATTCGGATCCCGCTAAATCCGCTAACAGCAGAGCAACTTGTCAGATGGCAGATTTCCTCCGATCCGTCGCTCAGAAATCTCCAAGTTCATAAAGTTCACTCGACAGATGTAAAGAATGGATCAAGGCGACTGAAAGAGAAGTTGACACCATCACTAAAAAGTCACTGATCCAGAGTAAGACACACTCGCAACATGAAAAACAGGTCGGAAAGATTATCAACTCCATCCTCACTCAAACCTCGATCCATTCGGGGGCTAATGATGAAGTCATGTACCTAGGGTCGGGTCATGGACCTGTCTAAGATACCCTCCCCGAGGACATCCTTAGAATAAACTGCCTTCCAGTCGACGTGGTAGGATTCCACTCGGCAGACTCAAAGACACTCGACCATGAAGACCCACTCGACCACCAGGAGCTCAAGAACCACCCGGTGTCGAAACGGTATGTAATTAAGTAGTCTTTATGATCATGATGACACTTTATGTAAGGCGTTACGATGCGCTGGCCTTAATGTACCTTTAACCCTCCGCTACGTGGGCTGGCTGGGGTCCTGGCGCACTCTATATAAGCCACCCCTCCACAGGTAGAAGGGTTCGCACCCCTGTAATTCATACGCATATAATCCAGTCGACCGCCTCCGGGCTCCGAGGCGTAGGGCTGTTACTTCCTCCGGGAAGGGCCTGAACTCGTAAAACTCATGCGTATACAACTACTCCATAGCTACCATCTTGCCTCTCCATACCTACCCCCCATTCTACTGTCAGACTTAGAACCACGACAGGGCGCGCCCTCCACCCTCGTGGACGGCTCGGGACTCTTCTGGTCCATCTCTGATGCTCCGTGGGCTTCTTCTGGTCCATAAAAATTGTCAAAAATTGGCACGTCAATTGGACTCTGTTAGGTATTCCTTTTCTGTAAAACTCAAAAACAAGGAAAAAAGCAAGCGGCCTTTGGGCTCTAGGTTAATAGGTTAGTCCCAAAAATCATATAAAATAGCATATAAATGCATATAAAACATCCAAGATGGATAATATAATAGCATGAATACTTCATAAATTATAGATACGTTGGAGATGATATCCAACGGCCAGTAGTGCTCAAATTTGCCATCTCTGCACCATCAGATTGGCCTCATCAACGACCATCTTTCAAAGTTAAAGTTATCCACACACTATATTAAAAATATAAAATATGATATATATATATATAGGGGTATAGATATAGATATGTGATGCAAAAGCCACCCATCATCTCCAATTAGAATAGTGTGTCCATGCATGGATGCAATGTGGCCAAACGATGTCTGCCATCGGTATCTCAAATTCAAATCAGTCTGACCTTGTTCAATGTGTATACATTACAACATGCTCATTTCCTAACCACACTGCACAGATCTCCGTTATATTCATGCATGCATGGGTTTCAAAAACCATGATCTCTTATTCAAATTGTCGGAGTAATGGGCCACGGGTAGCCTTACCCGAGTCCCTGAGCCTTTCAAGACTTTGGGCCGGCTTCAGCCCACAAGACTTCCGAATGAAGCGCCGCCTTCCAGTGGCCGGCTAGCTCAATGGCCGGCTGCCTGAAGACGGCCGAGCACTAGCAGACGGCACCAAGACGGGCCGACTCCTAGCAGACGGCCTCCATAGAGGCCGGCTTCTAGTAGGCGGCCACCCGACGCCCCTCATCAAGAGGACAAGACAGGGCGAGGCTACAGTGTAGTCCCTCACTCCCGAATCATGGGCTCGGCGCGGCCAGAGTGCCCCGTACAGGCGGAGATCTCCGCACGACGCGGCACTGTTGCCATTTCCCCCTTGACGTCATTCCTGATAGGCGGCCCCTGTTCCTGACGTTACGTCGATGCGGCTGAAGGCAGCGGGCCCTACCGAGCGAGGAGAGCCGGAAGATAAGCGGAAGGCAGACCGGCCCGGACCTAAGGGAGGCCGAAGTCCAGCAGGCGGCCTGTTCCTCCCTCGAGGCATGTGCACCATTTACCAGATGAGGCGCGGTGTGGCTACAGTGATCTCCCACCAGGCGGCGGGACTGTAGCCATGCTTCCCTGGCCAAACTTGCGTCATTAGCATCACAGCTACAGTGATCAGCCACCAACCAGACCCGCCCGCGGAGGAAGCGGCCTATCGGCTCCATACCAGACCAGTCGGAGGGGCCCACCAGGCGGCGGTCCCCAGTTGCCAGCGGAGAAGCCGGCGACAAGAGACACTGACAGCCGGATCCTGTACCCGGCCAGACTACCACTGTACCCCTGGGGGGTAGGCCTATATAAACCCCCCAGGGCACCCATGCAAAGGGTTCCCAACCTGTTAGAACTAGCCTCACACCTAGAGGAAGAAGAGAGCTAGCCCTACCTCCTTCTACCTCTAGCATACAGCTCGAGGAGCACCCTTGTACTCACTAGTGCCTTAGTGATCATGCGGAGACCCCGCAGAGCAGGATTAGGGGTGTTATCTCCTAGGAGAGCCCGAACCTGGGTAAAGTGCCCGGCGTTCGTGTCTACGCCTCATCCCGTTTCCAGACACAGGTGACGTTCTACTCGCTCCCACCATGATAGGCCATCCTTTTGCATATGTCGCACCCAACCCCGGACATTTGGCGCCCACCATGGGGCGAGGTGCACCGTCATTCGGAGACCTGCTCTGGACGGGAACCTTGTTCCTTCCTGGCGAGCACAACCAGCCCAGCACGCCCGACGGCGTCAGCCTCGATGCGCTGAACGGCACGGAGATAGCCTGCGCAGCAAGCTACCTCGCCGACCTTGTTGGCGAGATCCGCCTCTCTGACGAGCAGCGTCCCGTAGCGCGACCGAGCGCCACGAGCCACCTCGTCGGCCTCCTCGACCAGCTCCATGTCGCCCGGCCCGAGCTCTGCTGTGGACTTGGAGCCTGTTGGCTCCACCGACCCGATGATCGTCGACTTCGACACGGCGTCGCTGGACTCGTTCCCCACCAACGTGGTGGTCTACGACGGGCCGCCTCCTCGTGAGAACAGCGGCGGGAGCACCGTCACAGAGGTGCTTGTCATCAACAATGGTGAGCACTCGGACGGAGGCGTTCGAGACCCACTCGATGCGGCGCTGTGAGACTTGTCAGCGCCCATCCCAGAAGACGCAGATGCTGAGACGCTTGAAGCATGCCGTTTCCAACTCATCGAAAGCGCCAACCGACTGGCCAGCATGCGACGCCTCCCGAAAGCCTACCGGCACGAGATGGACCGAGCTGTCAGCGGCACGCCCACTCCCGAGGGGCCTAGCCGCATCGGCTCGATCCGGCAGCGTGGCGCGACCATCGCCAACATGTCTGGGACGGATCGTTTCGTCTATGCCACGCCTGCGGAGAACATCCGAGCTGCCCAGGCAGTGACAGATGAGCTGGACAAGTACGAGGGCGACGAGCATAGCCACATGACGGAGCGCGTCCAAAAGCTTCTTGACGCGACCGCTGAGCAGCATGAAGCCGGCTGCCGCGCCAAAGCGCCCATCCGGCGGAACGACGAGCCGCCCCTTCGCCAGGATCACGGCGCGACCTCTCGAATGCCGACTGGTGGCGTCCGCGGTAGAAGAGGCAATGAGTCGGCTGCCAGCCGTAGTCGGACTCACCTCTCCATCGAGCGTGACACAGAAGGTCGCCCCCGAGCCGTGGAGCGATGAGGCGACCCGCCTCCTCCCCAGCCTTATGGAGAAAGGCATCCCACTCCGCCGCCTGTCACGCACCCGACACTTTGCGACCGCCTTGGCCGCTGAGAAGGAGTCGGAGAGAACGACGCCCGCCATCGGATCGACCGCCTCAATTGTTCCTTGGCGCTAGAAGAAGAAGACATGTTGGGCCCACCCTGTTTCGGCCGGGAATCTGACATGAGCCTTTCCCTCGAGGGTTCACGCTCCCAAGAGATACACCCAGTACACCGGCTCCATGAAGCCGGAGGACTAGCTGGTCGACTACTCCACGGACGGCAGCATAGCGAATGGCAACAAGCGCGTTGCTGTGAAGTACGTCCCGCTCATGCTCCAGGGCACAACCCGGACGTGGCTTAACATCCTGAAGCCCCGCAGCATCAACAGCTGGGTTGATTTCACCGAAGCCTTCATCCGCAACTTCACCAGCACGTACAAACGGCCTCCCAAGCCCCGTCAGCTCTCCTTGTGCGTCCAAGGGCCCAGCAAATTGACTTGCGACTATCTCACGCGCTGGGCCGAGCTGCGAACTCCTGCAAAGGCGTGCACGAGGTGAAGGCCATCGAATACTTCACCGCCAGGTGCTGAGAAGGCACCCTCCTCAAGCACCGGCTTCTTTGTGATGAGCCGGCGACTCTCGACGAACTGCTGATCATCGCTGACAAATACGCCACGGCCGACTCCTCCATGAAGGCGGACATCCAAGTCGATGCAACCGGCAAGGTAGCTCCTCGAACTCCGGCTGGTGACGCCAGTCGGCGACAGCAACCAAGCAACAACAAGCGCAAGGCCACGCAGCCGGCTTCCACCAGCCGGCAGGTGGCGACAGTCGAGGACCAGCAACCGGAAGGGCAGCCTCCGCCCAAGCGTCAGATGGGTGGTAATCCCAATTGGTTGCCCGCTTTCTCGTACGAGCATACCCTTGATGCCCCCTGCAAGTTCCATAGTGGTGCGAAGCCGTCCAACCACACCACTCGGAAGTGCCATTGGCTCACCAGAATCGCCAAGGGAGACGGACTCCTACCTCCTCCGCCTGCGGCCCGCCGCCTCTTCCGCCCTAGCAGCCGGCGGTTCGGCCAGTTGGCGCCATAGAAGATGAGTATCCAAAGGAGCACGGAGCCTACATTGTGTTCACCAGTGTGACCGACGACAGGCGCAACAGACGACTGCAATAGCAAGAAGTACATGGAGTGGCATCAGATACCCCAGAGTTCATGCACTGGTCTGAGAAGCCCATCAGTTGGAGCAGGGCTGACCACCCGGAGGTGATGCCCTCCCCTGGTTCTTATGCCTTGGTCTTAGATGCCACCTTCGCAACAGGGAGGCGGGCAGCTCATTTCTCCCGAGTCCTGATAGATGGCGGCAGCAACATCAATATCCTGTACCATGACACAATGGAGAAATTGGGAATCAAGAAGAAGCAGCTTCACCCCAGTTGGACTGTATTCCATGGCATAGTCCCTGGCCTTTCCTGCTCACCAATCGGCAAGACCCAGATTGACGTCCTCTTTGGAGACAAAGATCACTTCCGCCGAGAGCCAGTCTGGTTTGAGATGGTGGACCTTGAGAGCCCCTACCATGCGCTACTTGGCCGGCCTGCTCTGGCCAAGTTCATGGCGGTCCCCCACTATGCTTACCTCAAGATGAAGATGCCAACTACTAAGGGAATCCTGACCATAGTCGAAGACTACAAGAAGTCGTCTGCCTGCGCTGCAGACAGCAGCCGACTGACCGAGTCCCTTGTGATTGCAGCTGAAAAGCGGCTCCTTGACCGGGTTGTGGCGATGGCACGCAAGCAGCCGGAAATATCACCCAGTCCCAAGGAGTCGGAAGTTGAGGGCTCGTTCAAGCCGGCAAAGGAAACAAAGAAGATGCCCTTGGACCCGGAGCACCCGAAGAGGCACGCTGTCATAGGTGCAAACCTTGATAGCAAATAGGAAAGCGAGCTCGTCGATTTCCTCCGTGAGAATCGGGACATCTTTGCATGGTCTCCCAAAGACATGTCGGGTGTTCCGGCGGATTTCTCCGAGCACAAGCTACATGTTCAACCTGACGTCAAGCCGGTCAGGCAGCCCTTGCGCCGCTTGTCAGAAGAAAAGAGAAGAGTTGTTGGAGAAGAGATAGCCCAGCTTCTAGCAGCCGGCTTTATCATATAAGTATTCTTCCCAGAATGGCTAGCCAATCCAGTCCTTGTGCTGAAGAAGAATAAGCAGTGGCGCATGTGTATTGATTATACCAGCCTCAACAAAGCTTGCCCAAAGGATCCCTTCGCTTTGCCGAGAATGGACCAAGTGGTAGACTCCACAGCCGGATGCGAGCTGTTGAGTTTTCTGGATGCATACTCAGGGTACCATCAGATCAAGATGAACCCGGCCGACAGGCTGAAGACCGCCTTCATCACGCCATTCGGAGCCTTCTGCTACCTGACCATGACGTTCGGCTTGAGAAATGTCGGCACCACGTTCCAGCGTTGCATGCAGAAGTGTCTCCTCAAGCAACTCGGCAGAAACGCCCACGTTTACATGGACGATGTGGTGGTGAAGACGGAGAAGCATGGCACGTTGCTGGAAGACCTCAAGGAGACATTTGAGAACCTGCGCCGATTTTAGATCAAGCTCAACTCGGAGAAATGCATCTTCGGAGTACCAGCCGGCCAGCTTCTTGCTTTTCTGGTCTCAGAGCGCGGCCATCGAGAAAATGGAGGTGTCCACCCGACTGCTAGACGTACAAAAGTTCACTAGCTGCCTGGCATCCATCAGCCGTTTCATCAGTCGGCTGGGCGAGAAGGCTCTTCTCCTGTACCAGCTAATGAAGAAGACCACTTTTTTCGAGTGGAACGACAAGGCGGACGAAGCTTTCCTCCAGCTCAAGAAGATGTTGACCACTCCGCCTATCCTGGCGGCTCCGACTGATAAAGAGCCCATGCTCCTCTACATCACCGCCACCAGTCGGGTGGTGAGCACAGTCATAGTGGTGGAACGCAAGGAGGATGGCAAAGCACTGCCGGTCTAGAGGCCGGTGTATTACCTGAGTGAAGTGATGTCCGCCTCCAAGCAGAACTACCCCCACTATCAGAAAATGTGCTATGGTGTGCACTTTGCCGCCAAGAAGTTGAAGTCTTACTTTCAAGAGCACCCAATTATAGTTGTCTGCACTGCTCCGCTTGCTGAGATCATTGGAAGCCAAGATGCTTCAGGTCGAGTGGCCAAATGGGCCATAGATCTGGCCCCCTACACCATCTACTACTAGCGTCGCACCGCCATCAAGTTGCAAGCACTGGCCGACTTCCTCGTCAACTGGGCCGAGACCCAGTACCTGCCGCCAGCACCAGACTCCACCCATTGGTGGATGCACTTTGATGGTTCAAAGATGCGCACCGGTCTGGGAGCCGGCATCGTCCTCACCTCTCCCAAAGGCGACAAGCTTAGATATGTGCTGCAAATCCACTTTGCCCCCTCCAACAACGTAGCTGAATACGAAGCACTCATACACGGGCTCCGGCTTGCCAAGGAACTCGGCATTCGCCGGATCCTGTGCTATGGTGACTCCGAGTTGGTGGTCCAGCAGTCGTCAGGCGACTGAGATGCCAAGGATGCAAATATGGCAAGCTACCGCTTCCTCGTGCAGCAACTCAGTGGATACTTTGACGGGTGTGAGTTCCTCCATGTGCCAAGAAATGCCAACGAGCAAGCAGATGCCCTGGCATGGATCGGCTCCACCCGGCAAGCAATACAAGCCGGCGTCGCCCTACAGCGCCTCCTCAAGCCGTCTGTCAAGCCGTCGCCAGAATCAGACTCCATCTTCGTGCCGGCCCCTCCTGAAGCAGTCGGATCCGACTTGAGGTCCCCAGAAGCCGGCACGGGGACTTCGGCTGGCGGCCTGGGGACTGCAGTAGTCGCACCCAGCTCGGGGACTTCTCCAACTCAACAAGCGGCAGCCAACTCCAACTTGCCGCCTCCCGGCCCAACCGCCCTTGTACAAATTGTAGTCGTGGCAGTCGAAGAAATAGCAGCACCTTCATGGGCTCAACCCATCCTCAACTTTCTGATGAACAAAGAACTACCGACTGATGAGATCCTAGCCCGACAAGTGCAACGACGGGTAGCAGCATACACCATAGTGAACAAAGAACTGGTGTGGCGCAGTGTCACTCGTGTGTACCAGCGCTGCGTTGAGCCGGACCAGGGCCAAGCAATCCTCAAGGATATCCTCCAAGGCGAATGCGATCACCACGCAGCTTCAAGATCACTTATTGCCGAATCTTTCCGCCATGGTTTCTTCTGGCCGACTACTCAAGAAGACGCCAAAGAGTTGGTCCAGAAGTATAAAGGGTGCTAGAAGTTCTGCTCCAAGCCACATCTGTCGGCTTCTGCACTCAAGACCATTCCCATTGCCTGGCCCTTTGTCGTCTGGGGGCTGGACATGGTAGGTCCATTCAAGACGGCTCGCAGTGGCATGACTCATTTGCTTGTCGCTGTGGACAAGTTCACCAAGTGGATAGAAGCAAAGCCAATCAAGAAGCTGAACGGGCCGACTGCCGTGACTTTCATCGCCGACATCACCACTCGGTACGGCATACCACACAGCTTCATCATCGACAATGGCACAAACTTCGCCAAAGGAGCCTTGGCTCGTTTCTACGCGGCGCAGGGCATCCGACTGGACTTAGCGTCCGTTGCCCATCCGCAGTCAAATGGCCAAGTGGAGCAAGCAAATGGCCTCATTCTGTCTGGTATCAAGCCCCGACTCGTCGAGCCTCTAGAGCGTTCGGCCGACTGCTGGCTCGATGAGCTGCCGGCCGTCCTCTGGAGCCTGCGCACAACTCCAAACAAATCAACCGGCTTCATTCCCTTCTTCCTTGTCTACGGCTCCGAAGCCGTCATCCCGACGTACATAGTATTTGACTCCCCTCGAGTCACCATGTACACCGAGGAGGAGGCCAAAGAAGCACGAGAAGATGGCGTCGACTTGCTAGAAGAGAGCCGGCTGTTGGCGCTCAGCCGGTCCGCCATCTACCAGCAGAGTCTACGCCGGTACTACAACCGCAAGGTCAAGAAAAATCTTTCCAAGAAGGAGACCTTGTGCTCCGGCTGATACAGCGAACAGCCGGCCAGCACAAGCTCTCGACACCTTGGGAAGGCCCTTTCATCATCAGCAAAGTGCTGGGCAACGGTTCCTACTACCTGATCGACGCTCAGAAGCCCAGAGCACGCAAAGAGATGACTCAGGCAAGGAGACGGAGAGGCCATGTAACGCAAATCTCCTCCAAAGATTTTACAGTTAAAAGCAGTATGTATCACGCTACCTTTTGTATTAAGTACGAAGACTCCGGGTCCCCTGAGAAGAGCTCAGGGACTACCCTCTTTTATCTATATGATAAGTGTTATGCCTATGAATGTGTTGTTTCATTATTTCGCCTGGCACCGGGTTCGACTAGTCGACCCAGAGGCTCGCCGCCTTCTACTATGTGTCGTTTCCTGCAGTCGGACAAGTAGTGTGTTGGCACCAGAAAACTTCTCCTGTTAGAAGCCGTAGCCTGCAGAGCGACTGTACGGTGGACAGGGGTTGCAAAGCGGTGCCCACACAAAAAATGGCTAAGGAAAAATGCGCACATAGCCGGGGCCGGCATCCCGCCTCTCCGACAGGCTGCTGAGCAGCCAGCCGGCCGGCTTATACTTACCTTGCCAACACTCCAAACGGTTCTTGCCCTCCCATAAATAGCTAAGTACTCGACCCAACCGCAGTCTGTAGAGCGGCTGTTTGGCTGGTAAGAGGGTAGCCAAGGGAGGGCAGCAAAGGAAAAAAGCAGGGAGCAGAAAGCAAGAAAAGTTAGAACTCGGCAAGCAAAAGCAGAATTTGCAACAAAGGATATTTACATAGCAAAAGGCCCACTGGCCAGCATTCAATAGAGTTTGAAATACACCCCGTGGGTGGAATTGTGCAAATTTAACCAAAAGTTTGTCGAGACTGATAAGCAGAAAAATATAGGCAACAGCCTAAGGAGCAGCAGAGGGTTCCGGCTGGACGGTGGAGTCGATGGTGCCGGTTGGAGCAGCAGAAGGTTCCAGCTGGATGATGGAGTCGGTGGCGCCGGTTGGAGCAGCGGACGGCTGGACAGCAGAGTCGGCAGTGCCGGTTGGTGGAACGGACCACTGGTCGGTCTCCGCCTGGTCGCCTCCAGCAGCATTCAGCGCGCTTGAGCATGGATCGTTGCTCAAGGCGCGGTCAGGATGAGGCTGGCTGTCTGGCCCGACCTCCGGCGCGTCCTCCTTGCTTTCCTCGTCCTCCGCCTCCTCCCCTTCATTGCTGGAATCAATCACCTCAGCCGAGTCCTCGCTATCCTCCGGATTCAGCCCGAACCACTCCAGTGGCGCCTCAGCGCTGTCGTCAACCATCTCCGGGACGAAGACGCTAGTGTCGGTGTAGTCGGCTATCGCCGCCGCTCGCTTGACAAGGTTGCCCTCCACCGCCACCAGCTCCTCCTGTGCCTCTAGCCGAACCGTGGTCAGCTGGGCTAGATCTAGCCCAGGGTACCATGCCTTGACGAATTCCAAAGCACGTCGCGCTCCAGCTCGGGCCGAGGAGCCCTTCCAGGCTTCCAGGCGACCAACCGCCACCTCTAGCCGATGGCGATCCGACCGGGAGGTCTTGTGAGCCGACACGCCGCCAGAGGGCGAGATCACACAGGCCCAGCGTTGAAGAGGCGCAGCATCTGGTGAGCCGGCCGAAGGCGGGCCTGGATGCTGAGAAGCTGCTCGTTAAGGGTCCGGGGAGCATCGGCGGCAATCAGCACGCCTTCTGCCCTCCTCTCCTGGAGATAAGCCTCAATGGCCTGGTTCGCGGCGACGGAGTGGCCTGGGAAGAAGTCTGTTTGGGTGAAGGGCAAGGAAGCCACATGTTAGAAGCCAGCAGTCGGCCTGAATAAAGGCCAACAACTCAAAGAAAGAAAAAACAAGAAGCTTACTGTCGACCATGCCCTCAATGCTGCCAAAGCCGGCAGTCAGCTGCGCCTCTTCAAGGCTCCCGTCCTGCCTCCACGCACCCAGCCGGAGGGCGCGACGCTGGTCGCCTCGGTGTCCGGGACCGACGAGCTCGCGGCGCCGGCCTCCAGTGGTCGCGGTGCCGAGACCGCCTTCGCGAGACGACGGCGCACGGGTGTGCGGGCCTCAGGAGTTGGGACCTTCACCACCTCGTTCCCGGCTGGTGGCGCCGGCGGGGCGGCCCGCTGCCTGTCTTGCGCTCCGCCGGTCGGTGGTGGCGGAGGCACGACAATGTCCGGCATGGCAACGACGCTGGCCTCCCTCTCCATGACCAGTTGCTCGTCGCCGGCTCCTCCAGTGGTCGCCACGAGCTCTGGCAGAGGTGGCACGGAATTCAGGGGAGCCACAAGCAACGGCTCCAGGCGACGCGCGACCTCCGCGAGCCACTCCTTCGCCGCTGCATCAGCTTCTGCCTCTGCCAGTTTCTTCAGCGCGGACGCCTCCGCCTTGTCAGCCTCCGCCTTCTCTAGGCGGCGGCTTCCTGCTCCTCGCGTACCTCCCGCGCGTTTTTCTCATGCGCCTCCCGGAGGTCGACCGCCATTTCGATTCGCCGGGTGGTGGTGGAGGTCTCCGCCGACCTGATGACGGAGGCGGCGGCCGACTTGTTGAGGGTGAGCAGGGTCCTAAGATAAGAAAGCAAGGCAAAGAAATTTTTAGGCCAGATCGGCAAGAAAGGGAAAGCGTAAGAGAAATACTTACGCTGACACCATGGGCGGTGCCTTCGGCTGCCTCTAGAACTTGGCCACCTTCGCTGCAGCCTCTTTCCTCTTGGTCGCGGTGGACGGGTTCTTGGGCTTCTTCAACGCGCTGCCGAACAGGCCGGCGCCCTGTTTCCGCTTGCGCTTGCCGCCTCGAGCAGACGGCCCGGCGGAGGGGCCCGCGCCTATATTAATAGCTCCCCGCGCAAGGCGCGGCTCGTCCTCCTCCTCCTCCTCATCGGGCCAGGTCTCCATGCCGCCCCTTCCTCGGAGCCGCCTGCTCCGTTGCCGCCGCCTACGGCGTCGTCCTTTAAAGAGGCCGCCCCCAAGTTGGGGTCGTCCTCGTCGCTCACTTCCCGGTCCGGCTGGTAGTCACCACCCGGCCCCACGATGGTGGTCGTCGCCGAAGACATATAGATCTGTGCTCCAAAGAAGGGCCACTTCATACCAAGACCAAGACCAAGGCAAGAGCTAAAAGGGGAAGCTAAGAGACTTACGGCAGGCGGCGGGTTGTCGCGGGAGTATGGCCGCTTCTCGAATGACCAGGACCTCTCTGACACCTTGAGGTCGGAGATCTCGTTCACCATCCGGGCCACCTCGGTAGTCGGCATCTCCTTTGTGCACATCCGGCTCGGGTCGCGGTGCCCGCTTATCTGACAGATCAGATGAGGACGGCCTTGGAGCGGGAGAACCTGGCGCTCGATAAAGGCGATCAGCAAGTCGGATGCCACGAGACCCTCCGCCTCCGTCAGCACCCAGAGCCGGCTGATGGCGGCGGCCGTGTCGGCCGACACGGGCTTCGGCTTGTAGCACAAGTTGGGCCGAGGCCCAACAGGGGGGCCAGCCTCGTACGGCGGCAGGTTCATGAAGTCGACCGCCGGGTCGACGTTCTCCATGTAAAAGTACGATTGCTGCCATAGTTTCACCGACTGTGACAGCTTGATGATCGGGAAGGCGTTCTTCTTCGATGGCCAGCGCACGGCGATGAAGGCATCGCACTCGGCCACCGTCTCCTTGGTGGAGGTGCCCAGTTTGGCATAGAAGAAAGCTCCCCACAGCTCGATGGTGGGAAGGATGCCGAGGTAGCCCTCGCACGACATGACGAAGGCGGACAGCAGCGTCACGGTGTTGGGCGTCAAGTGGTGCGGCTGGATGTGGCAGAAGTCCATGAATGAGCGGAGGAACCCGCTCACCGGGAGGCCGAAACCGCGGAGGAAATGCAAGAGGAAGAGGACCCGCTCGTCCCCCTACGGCGCCGGTGAGATCTCTTCCCGTGGCGGCACCCACACCTTGATGAAAGCTGCGTTGGGCATCCGACACATGGCCCGGAGGAAGGAGAGGCGATCCTTGATCACCACTGAGCCGTCCCAGTCTCCTCCCTTGTCGCGCGCCATGGCGTCCGAGCAGGGTTGCGTGGGGAGAAGAAGCTCGACGACGGCGAGCTGCGGCGGCGCTACGGCGGGCACGGAGCAGCAGCAACATAGAGAGGAAGAAGAAAGAGTGGGGAGGAGGGCGCGCATTCTCCGCCTCTCCCTGCCTCCCCCTACTTATAGCCCTCAAGCTGCGAAGCCGAAGGGGCGGGACATGGGATCATGGGATTAACTGCGCCCACGACCCCACGACCCATCAATTACTATGCAGAGTTACTGCGCAGTAATTCCCACGGGAATCGCAACCGCCCGCCTCGGCCGAAGCGGATCCGCCCGCGTGCCCAGGCCCGGTAGTGGCGGGCCCGGCCTGCTGTCACGTCCCATCAAGAGCATGGGGTGGTAGGCTGGCTAGGATGACATGTGCCGTGTGGTGTGCTCGTGGCGGGCGGCAGGCCTGGGGAAGCTTCGTAGGCACGCCATCTGCTTCCCGCCTTGGTGTTCGAAATCTGCGGACGAGCCCGCTTTGTCAAATCGGCTCCGGCAGCCGGCGCCTCACAAGGCGGACCGAGCGTTCGATCAGGGGGCGGCAAGGAAGGAAACTACTGAGGATTCACGACCTGTCGGCCGCGACGCCTCACCAGCTTCAGGGACTACTATCGGAGTAATGGGCCACGGGTAGACTAACCCGAGTCCCTGAGCCTTTCAAGACTTTGGGCCGGCTTCGGCCCACAAGACTTCCGAATGAAGCGCCGCCTTCCGGTGGACGACTGGCTCAACGGTCGGCTGCCCAAAGATGGCCGAGCACCAGCAGACGGCACCAAGACGGGCCGACTCCTAGCAGACGACCTCCGTAGAGGCCGGCTTCTAGCAGGCGGCCACCTGACGCCCTCCGAGTCTGCACCACTCATCAAGAGGACACGACAGGGCGAGGCTACAGTGTAGTCCCTCAGCCCCAAATCCCGGGCTCGGCGTGGCCACAGTGCGCCGTATAGGCGGAGATCTCCGCATGACGTGGCATTGTTGTCACTTCCCCCTTGACGTCATTCCTGATAGACGGGGCCCTGTTCCCACGACGATCTGTCGGTACGGCCTGAAGGCAGCGGGCCCTACCAGGCAGGGAGAGCCCGGAAGATAGCGGAAGCGAGACCAGCCGGACCTAAGGGAGGCCGAAGTCCAGCAGGCGGCCTGTTCCTCCCTCGAGGCCTGTGCACCATTTACCAGATGAGGCGCGGTGTGGCTACAGTGATCTCCCACCAGGCGGCGGGACTGTAGCCACGCTCCCCTGACCAAGCTTGCACCATTAGCATCACGGCTACAGTGATCAGCCACCAACCAGACCCGCCCGCGGCGGAAGCGGCCTGTCGGCTCCGTACCAGACCAATTGGAGGGGCCCACCAGGCGGCGGGCCCCCAGCCGGGCAGCGAGAAGCCATGCGACCGGAGACACCGACAGCCGGGTCCCTGCATTCGCCCAGACATTGTACTGCACAGGGGTAGGCCTATATAAACCCCCAGGGCACCCATGCAAAGGGTTCCCAACCTGTTAGAACTAGCCTCGCACCTAGAGGAAGAAGAGAGCTAGCCCTGCCTCCTTCTACCTCTAGCATACAGCTCGAGGAGAACCCTTGTACTCACTAGTGCCTTAGTGATCATGCGGAGACCCCGCAGAGCAGGATTAGGGGTGTTATCTTCTAGGAGAGCCCCGAACCTGGGTAAAGTGCGCCGGCGTTCGTGCCTACGCCTCATCCTGCTTCTATGCACCGGTGACGTTCTACTCACTCCCACCATGATAAGCCATCCTTTGGCATATGTCGCACCCAACGCCCGACACAAATATTTGAATTCCACTTTACATTGATTAAGACCTCACCTAGTCTTTTACACCCATATAGTCGTCTTCTCTTTATAATTGTACCACTAACTTTCTCTCGTGCATGCATGCATGCATGCACACACACACTACCAGTCGGAATTATCCATCACACACATGCAATCTTTTTCTTCAAGTCGGTCTTCCATGAAGTCACACACACACACCCCTCTCCGTCATATCGGGCATTCTTTATCTCTCACGTGCATGCACAATGATCGATGTTCCTCTATGTGTGTGTATATAGCTAGGTATTTCATAGTTCTCCACACAAACCGATCAATCTATATATCTAGTGAGGTCTCACCCTCTTTCCCACGTCCACATCGATCAATCTATACCTCTCTATATAGGATTACATATATAGCTAATACACCCACATTAATTATATATCCAATGTCCCCCTCTCATCATCCATGCCTTCCGCTTCATCTCTCAGACGAGCGCACAATGGCGAAGACAGGGGGCAGCAAGGCCCCTGCCCCCCTAACATCACTATATATCGAGGCTAATATGAATGTGATCATTAGACAATTGCTGGTAAAAATGGTTTAAGTTCATGAATTGGCCCTCCTCGTAAAGGATTAGCAATGCTTGGCCCCCTAGCTCATTTATTTTTCATGGCTCCGCCACTGCGCGCAACAGCGCACGTACTCGCCCCCTCTCTCTAAATATTGATCTCGAACTTGTGCACTCCTTCATAGTCTCCCTCCACTCGGCCCCTCACACCATCTTCTAGCCCCCACCAGATTTTGCCACATGTACAATCTAGCAGACTCCATGGTTGAACTTAAGCATAATGCACAAACCTCAAAAGAACAGTGGTTCTCCTTTGTTCTAGAATCTTCCGTATCATAACTGCCCAAACTTTTTTTCTAGTTGAATTTCCATTATTTGTTTTTTACTTTATGCTTTACAACGCACAATTCCATGAATCATAAAATAGATTAAGGGCTACTTTGATTCAAAGGATTCTCAAAGGAATTTTGGAGGATTCTAATCCTTCGGAATTTTTCCTATCTTGGTTGTTTGATTCGTAGGATTGTAAACCATAGGAATTTTTTCCATATGATTCATTTGCACTAGTTTTCATAGGAAACATCCCATCCACTCAAACCTCTTCGAAAGAATTCTGCATTTTTCTATGCACAATCAAACACTCGTACAATCCTGTATGATTCAAGACGACATTCCACTATAATCCCATGTTTTTCCTATTCCCGCATTTTGGAAATCATACGAATCCAAGAGGCCCTAGCTTTTTTATAAAACTAATTGATTTTGAATGAGATGAACTATAAGAATTAAATGAAGTTCTACATCAGGCATATATGACAAAGAGCTTACATGCTATAGTGTGGTATTTATTCATAATTTGGTTGCAAAATCTGATGCGTGCAATGCACATGTACCTTACTAGTACTTCGAGTATGTGCAAAGCACGTAAATTAGAATTCCAATGTCACGCTACACAGTGTCTCTCTTACAGTTCGTGAAGCCACGTGGCACACGTGGAGGCGTTGTCGCGACCTCTCCTTGTGTGTATTGATCACAGTGACGTGCTGCTGGTTCCAAAAGATTGTACTCGTCCTCCATGAGCCACACTAGCGGTGCATGCACGAAGCGAAGATGTGCACGCACGCCACGCACGCACTCATTCCCTCGCACGCCATTTTGTACCAAGATCCACCCCATGTGATAATTTGACGCGTGTAAAGTCCTTCACTTCATTGATGGTCAATTAATACAGCGCATGCAAATTGAGTGGACGTGAGGGCAGAAGAAAGACATTACTACTCCACTGTGTGCATGCGAGTATTAAATCATGGGTTGCTAGTAGTAGTTCCATTGGTCTCCTTCGTATTTTGTGCCAATTTTTGACAGTAACATAATATTTACGCATTTGAGCAGTGTAGTCTACTTGAAATTTATGTTCCACTAAACTCATCGGGAGCCGTTTCGGGCCTCGAAACCAAAACCATCAATTAATCTTTACCTTGTTCCCATCACATTCGAAAGTACTACTGCTACAATTAAATGCAAGCCTGCTCACACCTACTAGTACGTACCAAACCTAAACATGTTCCCACTATGCAGGTATTAGTACTAGTGCTAGTACTTAGGTTATAAAAAGGGGAACTACCTAACCGAAAATTACTCTACCTTTCCTCCTCATAAGTGCTTCTTCTTCGTCCGTCCTTGCCATGGCCGGTGAGAAGAGCTCTAGGTCGAGAACTACTCGTAACAAGGGAGCGGCAACCAAGGCTGTGGAAAATAAAGAGAGGGCTCGCCGCCACGCAAAGACCTCGAAAGATCTCTCACGAGCAGGTGATGGCTCCCAGGAGCGCCTTAGCCGCGGATGCGAACATGCCGAGCTGGCGGCGCTGGAGTCGTTATCCCTCGACGGCATGCCCGATCAGCTCAATAAGCACGTCAATAAGCAGAAGGAATTCTTCCACGGCTTGGTGGAGCTGCTGAAGGAGAGACTCGACGACATGCCCGCTAAGCTCAATAAGCAGGGGGAGTTGACCGCCGGCTTGGTGATGCTACTGAAGAAGAGCATTGCCTCGGAGAAGAAGGCGACCGGCGAAATCCTGCAACTTCAGGAGGACAAGGCGAAGCTCTGCCACGAGCTCGACTTGCTGAAGGAGAAGAACACCGGCTAGAAGAAGCTGCATGAGAATAGTAGTTCCTCGATGAAGATGCTGCAGGCCCTCGTCATGGAACAGAAGGAGGAGTTGGCGAAGCTCCGCATCAAGCACCCAGCTGCTGTCAAGGTACGTAATGTGGCTGTGGAACAGATGATGAAGGCTCGCGTCGAGAAATCCCGCGTCATGGACAGGATGAAGAAGATGGCGGAGGAGACGTGCAAGGAGATGGAGGTCGTGGAGGCGATGAAGAAGTAGTTACGACTCCGCGGCAAATTAGATCATTTGGGGTGATAATTTTCCTTCTTTTTTGCTCCTGTGTTTCTTCTTTTGCTTCGGGTGTTTCGCCGCATGTGTCACGTTCTCTGCGAGGCATGAATAGAACAACGCTAACAATGAGATGACTAGCAAATTAGATCATTTTTTATCGCCATATGGCACTAGTCTGCCGTGTTTCGTGCTCCTCCGTCGTAGTACTACTCTAGTGGAAAACTTGAGTATACCGCACGGTTCTTTGCTCCTCCTTAGGTTGTTGGCACATTTATACGAGTAGTCAAATCACAAGGCCCCGCCTTCCAGCGGTAATGAGCCGTCAAATCACAAAGGCCCTCGCCTCTCGTGAAAACGACCAAGCTAGATGGGCCCGCCCTCTAGCCTTTTAAAATGTATACTTCTGTACAGTAGTAGTATCAATGGATTGCGCCATGGAGCAAAACTAACAAGATGAAATTAAAGAAGAAAGGTGGTACATATAGAGAGTGCTCGTCGCCAAATTATGCATACCTATTTAATTCTTTGGTTCTTATTATTTATGCCACTAGTTGTGTATCACTACTCAGTTTTGCCATTAGAAGTTACAACTACTCAAAAATGCCATCGATCCGCGAGATGCCTGCTCAAAAATGCAATTAGATATCTCAAAAATGCCATCGTTAAGTTAGATGTTTGCTCAAAAATGACATTAGATATTGTTATTTTTACGTCAAACCCGTTGACCATGTTACATGACAAAAATAAGCCGATTCTCACAATGATAAGTGTGGTCCTGCTTGTCAGGAGTAACCAACCGAATAATTTTACAGGAAAATAAGAACGCTGTTGGGATCAAGTAGGCCCCACACTTTATTTTACTGTAGTGAGATAGAGGGAGAGCTGGCATGTTGGTCCATCGGTATTTATGTCATTATAACATGGCAAAAGAGATTTGAGTCACAATAATGGTGTCCAGGACAACACACCCCTCAAATAAAACTAAGCACCCTGGAATTCTTTGACAAAACTAAGCACCCTAAAATTCTTTAACTAAACTGCTGGCTATATGATGTTGGCCTTATATATTGTATGTATATAATGTGAAGAAACGACAGGTAGTACTATGCCAACTAAAAGATGAAATGTAAGAAATACTAGTATGTACATACTGAAGAGTTAAAGTAACGAGAAGAAACATAACATAGTTCTGCTGGGGGCTCAGCAGAACACACCCCTCAAATTAAACTAAGCACACCTCAAATTAAACTATGCAACTAATCCGGTAGACACTGCATTAGAACCACCATGAGCAACGACACTTCCACCTTACTCGGAGTCCTCATCCACGTCCTCGACTTCGTCCTTGTCCTTCTTCCTCTTGGCTGATACTTCTTTGCTTGAACAGCACACTTGGCTCTTGCTCTTCATCCAACCCTTGTAGATATTGAAACAAAGGTAGCCATCCTGGGATGTGGTCTATATCTAGTACATTCCACTGCCATGCATGACGATGAAACGTGTGCGGAGGTTTCTCCAGTTTACTGTACGAAGGATGAACCATGGCTCCTGCCAGGGTCAGCATTGAAGGCTGACCACGAGAGGGCATCAGCCGATTCTTCTGGAGGTCGAAGGGGTTGCCTACAACGAGGCCTATCCGACCCAGGACTCTTTCGTCGTTCGTAAAGTCTACAGTAACGAATTTGACTGGGCCGCTCTTGAGGATGTTCTTAAAATCCTGGAACTCAACGTCGGCATCGCATATGTGGTAGACCTAGCATAAGTCATGCACACAAACCTAGATCATGGCGGGCTTCTTCTTCTCTTCCTCCTTTAGATCCTTCTCTCGTCCCAGGACTGTGGTGTACTCCACATCTAGACCAGCGACCCACTCATCATTTGAGTTTTCGAACAAGCGTCTGAAGCAAGCAAGGCATCCTTTCACCATCGTGGAAGAACAGGTGTAGATGACATCGAACTCATCGCCAGTGATGGTTCTAACCTTGTACTCACCGCCGATCATGGAGATTTGGGACTCCATGGATTTGGGAGGAGGATTAGGATTAGTGGAACTGCCGTACTGTGAAAAGATGGGACGACTAGGAGCAAACTGTCGTAATGTTAAAGGACGTCCGAGGACGAGTAGGAGCGAACTGCCAGCGGTTTTTCGGTTGTAAAAATGCTGAGTGGGGCATGCGAACATCAGGGTAGTGGCTTGCCTGGTGGATAAATGGATTCATGCATAGTGCTATGGGGGCCCAATTAGATGCCATGTCTACTCGACGCCCAATTAAATGCTTTCAATGTCATGTCAAGCGTTGAGAAAATTACAGGTGATACGAAGCTTTCCATTCTCCCATGATACGGGCTTCCGAGAGCCCTTGGATCTGAGATCGAACGGTTGCATGGCCTGATTCTAGACCTATGGGTGAATATCCTATCCTGGAGGGTTATTCTGCATATTTTCAGCAACTTAGCATGCGACCTTTCGATCTCAGATCCAAGGGGTGCGAGCAGCCCGTATCATGGTCGCGCCTACCACGACTGTCGCCTCACTCGCGCGGTTACGCCCTTGGAGACTTAACATGGTGCGTTAGCCTATCTGATGTTGTCATGTCATACATAGTCATCACTTAGTCACCCATACTACAACAAGGATAGCTATAAGGTTGGCTATAAGAGTATTTTTTTACTTCTCTCTATCTCTTTCTTCGTAGTATTTATTGCATTTGCCAAGGAGTGACCTCTTCCAATGAAATGGTGCTTAGATGAGGTGCTAAGGGCATTAGATGGCTTAGCAATCAAGTCCTCAATGCATAGGTGCTTAGTTTTTTGTTGCTAAGCTTGCTTCATTTAATTAGCTATAGACTCAAAATTGTCTTTTCACCTAGGTACACGTGCTAAGCACCGTTTCTTCCTTGGGTCACCAAACTAGTATCTCTCTTCTTAATTAACTTGCCACATCAGACTTTATGCCTATGTGGCAAGCTTAGCACCTATAGGAGCAAGTAAGTACAATAGTGGGCTATAAGCCCGCTTTACATGGAATTTTTGCATATGTGGAGGAAAGAGGCAAGGAAAAAGTGGAGAAGTGTGCTCTCATGCAAGAGCCAGCCTCTACATGGTGGAGCATTGGGAGAGGCACCTGGATGGAGGTGGTCAGGAATCGGGAGACTCACACCGGTCGTAGCGCCACAGTTAAAATGATAATGGCAAGTCAAATCATGGGCCCCCACCTATCCAGCAGTAACTCGCTGTCAAATCACACAGCCCTACGTTTGCAGCAACCTACTCCCTCATCTTGTCGCGTCTCTGTTGAACCGGATAGGCGGAACTGCCCCGCCTACCACGCAGGAAAAGTCCCGCCCTCGACTTTTAAATAGTACAGTATACTAATTTTGTATCCATGGATTGCGCCATGGAGCAAAGCCTCAAGAAAACGGCGGTACACATGTACGGAGTATACAGCACGCCCGTCGCGTTCGCATCGCACCCCAGACGGTCGGTCGGTCTGGCACGCTGCTCTCCGAATGGAATGCGCGTCATATTGCGTTTGCACACACATGTGGGATGGCAATTGAGAACCGACCATAGGCACACTCCTCGACCCCGCAAGTCGGGTGAGTTAATAGAAGAGAGAGACGAGCGATAGTACTAGAGAAGTGTTGTACTACGTTGGTGCCTGGACGATCCCTGCAAGACACGAAAGATCAGTTCGTCCATGCATGTGACCAGACTCCAGCAGACACGCCTGGATTGGCTATCGTCTACATATCGTGCAGGCAGTGTTGTACAGGGATGTAGTTCTGGTGAGAAATCTAAAAAAAGGTTTCTTGTCATCTCGCAAAATTAGGTGTCATGTGCTTCGGATCACTGCATGGGTTAAACAGCGACAACTGAGTTGGGCTAGTCATTGGGGGCACATGCACGAAGACTACTCGGTTGCCATCTAGGTCAAGCCGGCTATGTTAATTAGGACATCTACCGACGGACCCCTTTTCTATGAGTTTCTCTTTAATTTGAGCTTTGATCCTCGTCTAGTTTGTCCGTCAGGATTCATGTTGTCTCCTTTGGGCAGTGAGGTTATGATTTCTTGTCATGTGGCATTTTTTTCGTGTTATATGTTATAATCCGGTGCTTCAGATCAAAATTACGACAACTACGCCTCCGGGGCACGTGCAAGAAGACTTCTCGACAGTCATTGACAAGGTCAAGCCGGCTCTGGTAGACAAAAGAAAACTAGTACTCCACTATATAGGTAGGAGCCTCCGCGCTTGCTTGCTAGTGTTGCTCTCTTCACACTGTCTCATCCTCTCCAGATCTAAACACAACAGCGGTGGCCACACTCTCTCGCTCTGCTCACCGCTGGTCACAGATCCAGCCGGGTCCTCTTCGCCGGGGAAGGTGAGAAGGTGCAACGTTCACGCGGTTGGCCTCGGTGATGGATCTTACCCACTGTCGGCGTGTCCCGATCAGCATGCCTTGCCGTTCTCTCCCAAGCACCACTAGCGAGGGAGGGCCTCTGACCCCTTCTTCCTTGCTGTCGTAGTGTGGGAAGATCCAGCCTCCCGCCGCCCACCTAGCGACATCCCGGCGACCCTCAGGTATAACTTCCTTCGAAACCGGCCTTGCTCTACTTCCCCAGCTCCTGACATCACTGCATTTGTATCTTTTACTATTTCTCAGCCCCCCTCATAGATAGGATCGACCGGCTGTTCGAAAACCACCTAAAATTTTATGGTTAAGTGGTAAAACTAGTTCATGCACTCGAATCTAGTACTACTTGGTTCAAACAAGGAAGAAAGGGGGTGGGGGTGGGGGAAGATTTGTTACCTGAATCTAGGACTTGGTCGAAAGAGGAAATAATGGGGGCGAAAAGTAGCAGTGACTGGCTATCCAACTGGTCTATAGGTCTAATAGGGAAATAAAGGGAACTCAGTACAAACTCAATATAAACCCGATCTATTGGTTGAAAAAGGAAAGAAAGTGGGACTGGGGACAAGTCAATGAGTAAGTCCAGCACTAGATTTGCTAGCCTCACAGGGTATAAGGTGGCTATACCGAACAAAAATGGGACCAACCCAGATATCATGTTCTGATGTTTGTTGCCCCGAACCACTCTTATGTAATGCCACTGGTAAAATGTAACAGTCGCACTGTTAAAAGTAAGGACACGTTAAACCAATGTTGTTTTCAATGTAATGCCTCCAGCAATATGAATCAATGGCACTTTTTTACATGTCCTGCTAAATTTCCCATTAAGATAAGTTGCTTCTTTTTGTTAGAAATGCAACTGTCCTGGTCCGCCTACTCTCCTGTGCCCAAATACCGACTCTGTAGCAGCTGTTAATGTAATGTTGCTGGTAAAATGAAGCAATGGCACCATTAAAGTAATGTCATATTTAACGGTTGTCATAGTTAATCCTAATGCCCACACTAATATCTAGCAATGCTGCTGCTTTAGAAATTGCTACTGTCCTTGTAGGATTGCCATTCAGATAAGGAACATGCTTCTTTTCATTTGATTCATGTTTCATCACTTGTTAGTCACCCTCCTTTCCACCTTTTTTGTGCAAACAGAGATATACATTTCACGCTCGATCTTAGTTGAACTGCACAAATGATATCCAAATTATAGTTGAACATTCTAGGAGCTTCACAACCAACCTTGATGTTGCTCAATTTTATTGCAACTAATGAAGAAGAAGCTCTGTGGGTTTCATTTTCTGATGGAAATGGAACCGGGGTTGAAGCCCTTTTCTTGAAAAAAGAAGAAGAAGCTGCTAGCTCATGGGACATTGCTTCATTTTAGGTGAACTGCAGCAAAAGGTCCCATGAATTGAATAATCCATGTTGGTGACTGGTATCATCCCTTCTATGATGGCGTTGACTGCAGATATGGTTCCCATCACGAGGTATGTTCCTTTTTGGTCTGACCGTTTGCCAAAGATCCTACATGTTAATCCTGCTCTTGTGCTACTGTTTTGGCACTGCCATGATAAAGCAGTGATGTTATTATTTTGCACCTTAATCTAGTGGCACTATTAATTTGAGGCAATGTTTTGGCACCGCTAGTGCCACTGTTTTTTATATGTTGAAAGAGGGGGTTCCCTCCGATTTCATTAAAGAAATCCAACCATAGAGAACCATTATCCGACAACATCTCACTGTAAACGGGTAGTTATGCAACTACTACTAGAACGGACTAAGTACTAGCAGGAGACAAGTTCGCCACATAAGCTAGGCAGGTAGGGGGTGCAGCACCAGCTCGACCAAGTTTGGATTACAACCCAAATGATACCACAGAAACATCAGGGGGAAGATAGGGACTGAAAGAGCCAGCCAAAGATCCGGTCTGGCGCCTGGCCTTCATCCTTGCGGCCACGCAGTACACCTCGTTTTCCACCTGCTCGACCCTAGTGTCACCAATAAAATGAAGTAATAATACAGTTAAAATAGAGCGAGTGTCCTCTCTATCATTTCATTTCCAATGTAGATAAAGAAAGTGCTTCTCTTTGTTAATGTATGTTTCATCAACTAGTCCCATTGTTAATGTTTAAGCGTTTCTGCAAACTGGGGTGCTTAATTTTAGTTGATCTACACAAAAATAGAGTTTGAATGTCTTAAGGCCCCTCCTTGTACTACCACTGTACACTGATGTTCATCACTGGCAGAAGGTGTATTTGGGAGACTTGGGACGATTTCCAGTATGAGGCATATCGTATGAGGTGTCGCAGGGCCCATCTCGCCCTCGCAGCATGGCATACTATGATACTATCGCAATATTTTCTTCTATTTATTTTATGTGTTTCATCAACTAGTGCCACTATAATGTAATCACGCTTTTTCATTATCTGCGCAAACAGGGTTATTCAGCTGCATTTTGGTGGAACTACACAAATGTACGTATGGAACCGGCATATAAGCAGAGTGCGAGGTGTGCCAAGTAAAAATTACTGACACCAACCATGCTCCATGCACGCATTGGCATCCACCACCACTAGTGGGATGTGTGGCACTCTCTGTGGACGGATCTTTCTCGGCAGCAAATCCTCTAGCCAAATACTAGTAGCTTATATTGGCAGTTTTCTAGGGAGTACTCTTTTCTGAAAGAAGGACCAATCTATTTTTTATTTATTTGTAAACAGTGTCACAACTTTGACCCAAAGGTCCAGAGCTATTTTTGGGTGATTGGCGTAGTACTCGGAGACTAATTGTAAGCATGATTTTCATTAGCTGTCACACTGATTGTAAGCATGAGCAGGTGGAAGATTAGGTTAGTGCGAAGCTTACCTTAAACCCTACCGCCGCCGTTGAAATGAGGCGAGCGTCGAGGGAACCGTGGAGAACGGCGGGGAAGCAACGTCGCGCCATCCGGCCTCCTCTTGTGGTGGTAGAATGAATACTCATGTGGCTCCGGCTGGCTCTGCACCATCACGAACGGCACACCATACTCGATTGATTTGTTATCCTCTGGGTGCTCGACCTTCAACCTATACGCCCACCACCTCCGCCTGACTGTCGCCTCGGGCGAATCTGTCTGCTCCATCGCCCAGAGGAGATACTCGATGAACTCGGAGGACTGCGACGTGACTGCCGCCGAGGAGTACATGTACATCGCCGCCGTCTTGCTCTTTTGCATACATTGCCACATGGCCCTCACCGTCCTCGAAATATCCCACTCATTGTCAAACCAAGTAAGGATCTCCTTTAACCTGGCTAACTTTGCCTGGTCGCCACCAGCGATCTGCCTGATTCACTGCTGCATCCTCTCCATAGATGTCCTTCTGAGTGGTCCGGTGCTAGCTTTGGAAGATGGGAGGAGAGTCAGTGGTCTTGCAATAGAGAAGAGGGAGAGGCGAGACGGTAGTTTTGGAATGTAGATGATGGAGAGGAGAGGAGGTGCTTTTGCAATGGAGAAGAGGGAGAGGAGCGTGCGACAGCGATTTAGGATTGGACGAGAGGGCCAGCGCGCCGTGACTGGATCAAAATCAAAATCAATTTGCCCTTCAATTAAGAAAGCGACCCCACATTAACTAGTGTCCCTTTTATTCTGGGTCATAATTGACCATGATTTTCACAAATAAAATATATGTTATACGTTGCAAAAATAATATAATTTGAAAGTACATTCAGATACGAACTGAACGATACATTTTTTGGTGACATGCATTCACATTTTGCTTGTCAAATACAGTATGTAGTCAAACTTTGACTCAAAATATGCAAAACAAAAAAAATACTTCCAAGACCAGTGCCGCTCTTCCGCTCTTCTCCTCTTAAACCACCGCCACTCCTCTCCTGTTCCAATCTAAATCCAGCGCTGATCCTATCCTCTTCCATTTCAAAACCACCACCCCTCCTCTCCTGTTCCAATCCAAAATCAGCATCGCTCCTCTCCTGTTCTAATCCAAAACCAGCGCTGCTCCTCTCCTCTTCCATTCAAAAACCACCGCCGGCGAGTGAAGGTGCTGTGGAGAAGTAGATCGATGGAGGAGTACAACCGATATGTGAGGGTCGTAGACAGCGACCCTGTGAAGCTAGCTAGGATGTTAGAGATACAGTCTTGGTTTGACAACAAGGACCAACTAGCGGCGACGGTGACATCCATGGCATAATATCTACAATAGAGCGAAAATGCGGCGATACTCCCGGAGGGAGTCGCGCGGGAGTACATAGAGCTTCTCCTCTGGGCCATGGCCATGGAGCAAATAGATTCACCGGATCCGATCGTGAGGGAGTGGTGGTGGGAGGTAGTATTGATCCCAGATGGAGCATCCACCAGAGATTGAAGGATTGAGCATCTACAGGGTGCCATTTGTGAGGGTGTCATGCCAGAGCGAGCCGGTGGAGTCTTCGTCAACCGAACCCAACTGCAAGAGGAGAAAAGCAGTTGGCCCGATGATGCTTCCCCGCCATCCTCTCCCTCGCCGTTCACATCGTCTCACGGGGCGGCTGTCTGCCGCCGAGGAATAGGAGGGGACTGCCCCCCAGCCCAATAGTCGGGCAGGTTGTGAATTGTCAGGAGGAGCTTAGGGTTATCAGTATTTGCAGGTTGTGAATTGTGTTTTGTGTTGTGTATTTTGAGAGTACTTTCAGATATGAATGTCTTTTGAATTTCAGATTTGCAGTATTGAGCATATGATGTATTTTATGAATTCTAGAGACCTATTTTTAGCATTTAAAAGAATGTAGTTTCACAGGAGTATAAAAGTGAAGACAATGTGATTCTTATAGAAGAAACTGCAAGTTTCAGTTTCAAATAAGAAACTACAAGTTCAGTTTCAGATAAGAAACTGCAACTTTTAAATGCAGAGCATTTATATTAACATGGCCATTTCAAATAGGGTTAACATCATGTTGGAAGTTTTATTCATGGTTGAAAATGGAACTACCAGCCAGTTAACATCATGCTGATCAACATTCATGCATAACACATCTTCATATGATGCACAGTAAAAAAGATATGCTATTTCCAAAATGCCCACACAATGTCGAGTGTGCAAAATATAGAGAAAACGAGGGACGAAGTTTTGGAAAGTGTTGGGCGTGGTGTGCGTAGATGACAATGGGGACCCACATGTCAATAAAGGCAGAGGCAAAAAATTTGGAGATATTTTCCCTGCACAGGTGGAATCGAACCCGGGCGGAACAGCTGTCGGGTAGTGTCACTTGGCCACTAGGATAGTTCAGTAGTTTTATTACTAATAAGGCACTTCCTCCAGTGGTCGGATCCCATCCCGCGCCTTTGTGCGCTCGCCGCGACGCCGTTGTCTGCCGTTGTGAGCATGCTAAACAAACGAGAGGAATCTGGAGAGGACTGTACATGGAGTGGCGGACAGTCGGGACCCACCAGGTCTATGGCCGTACGCAAGCAAGTGCCTCATCGAAAAAATACTTCCTCCTAATGCTACACTGACGTTGGGGCCCACGGGTTTGTCAACATAGTTACATTTTTTAGGTGCTTCAACGTAGTTACTATAAGAGATAAATTCGCAACGAAGCCGGGGAGCTGGCAGGTATCATTTATTATCACTAGGGCAGCAAGTATCAGCTGGGTTTTGGGCTGCCCCGTCTAGGCTTTCTTTCTTAACATGCGCAGCCCACGACATGACGATTTGTATTTTCTTGAGGGCCGTCATGTATCGACCGGCCTATGGAACTCCCATCCGTGGTTTTATTTTTCCTGAAACATCGGCAGCCCAATTTATGTATTTTTTTGAAGAAAACACAGAGGTCTGTTCTATTTTTCTATATAAGAATAGGAACGCCTGGTCCAACTTATGTTTCCCTTCTAACTATATTATATATATTAAAATTATTTTATATGTCATTATATATTATTGTTATTGTCATCATATATTTAACAGATACTTACATATGTAAGAAAACAATACCCCACATCTTATTAACTATAAAAATAATTTCTTAACAATGAAATCCTGGATTTTTTTGGCACGAAAATCCTAGTGATTGTGTACAAAAGCTTGGTAAGATTTAAGGACCAATGTAATAATAAATCACTTATTATTTAAATATATTTATAACAAAATGCTCAGCCCCTGTTTATTTTTTGATAACATTGCTGGCCCAACCCAACATTATAATTAGAATCAGCCCAACAAAATCGTGTATTTCGAGAAAGTGCAAATGGCCTGTAATTTTTTAGGAAAAAATAAATGGGCCGCATGGACGCTACATTATTTCTTCACCTAGCCCAGCTAATGGACTGTAATTCAAAAAAATATCAAACTGACTGTAAATTCTACCCTTAAAAAAGATCAGAATTCTGAAAAATGGGTTGAATACGTGCCACATTTTTGGAGGCTGAAATGTGGGCCAATAGGTCGAAGCCAACGCATGTTGTTGTCAACTTAGTTAACAAATGATTCTGACATCGTTAATCGTTGGATTTCCATCCAACGACCGGCATCCATCTTCAATCTCTCGTCTTCTTCCTCCAGCGCCACCGGGACCACCTGCTCCCGCCTCCTGCTGCTAGCAGCTCTGCTTAGCACGCTGCGCTGTGAAGCGCTACTCCACCGTTGGCCAGGCCATCCCTCCACCCCTCCACACCTCATGTTCTTCTGCACCGACTACCAAACCACACTGCACCAGAAGCAGTTAACCCTCATACACCTCTCCGTCTGCGACTCTACTCCCGTGTCTTCCCATCTCCGGCTCGTTGCTGTTCGGGGCCTCACCGTCGTCCACCACCTTGGATGCGCTCGGCGCGGAGTGGTCAACATGGTCAACAAATGACACCATCGGAAGTATACTGTGCGTGGAGAGGTTGACAGTTGGGTCCACGACCGCACGCAAGGAAATGCCTCCTTATTACGCGCAAAATAATGATTCCTCCACCTGACAGCTGGGACCCACCAGAAGGGCCTCTATATTTCACGAAAAAACGTTCCCCCTGCTGACAGGTCGGACCCACCAGCTATATATTCGCACGCAAGGAAGTGCCTCCTTATTACGCACAAAGAATGAATACCCCCTTGCTAGCTGGGACCCACCATAGTGGGAGGCTGACTTGTGGGCCAACTAAGTTGATGGGGACGGAGGGCTTTGTCAACTTAGTCAATATGAACGATTCTAGCTCCAGTGACCATACGATGTCCCTCCAACGGCCGTAGTGCTTCTTCAACCTATGGTCTTCTTGCTCCAGCCGCCCAAACCAGCGCCGGTCGTGCCGCGTGCTCCTGCCTCCCGTGGTCGGTTGTGATGCCGCGAAGGCCTCACTGCCCCCTACTACTCTCACCGCTGGCCAGGCCATCCCTCTACTCACCCACACCCCATGTTATTCTGCGGCGACGGCAGCCTCACACCGCAGCCGAACTAGTGAACCCACATACTCCTCTACGCGTGGGCATCCACTGCCGCGTCTTCCCAGGCTCCGTATCGTACGCTTCCTAGGCCTCGTCATCGTCCATCGCCCTAGTGCTCTCGGCGCGGCATGGTCAACGTGGTTGTTGGCGTCCCGGATTCGGGGGTATCCATCCCTGCTTGCCTGCGGCCCACTACGTGACTCCGTCGACTGCCTGGTACGGCCCAGCTTCAACACCAACACCACAAGACCCTCGTGAGGCGGATGATGCCAAGACCCCCAAAGGAAGTGGCCTCAGGAGGGCTCCTGAGGGGCAGAGAGTTCTATGCAAGATATCTCACGAGGCTCGGCTAACGTGAGCCATGACGACCAAGGCCAGGCGGGCGCTAAGCGGACACAGAGCGCAGTTTTCCTCTTCGGTGCAAGGGAGGCAAGCCATAGGTGCGGAGTCCCGAGGAATCAGCAAAAGGTTTCCATTCTGGTGCAACAAGACCAAGACCGCCAGGACAGAGGTCATCAACGAACCCACCGCAGCGTCACGACTAGAGGCTTTTCGCAGGCGAAGACTACTTTTGTTAGGATAGACTGTAGTACTTGTCCCCTTTCAAATCCCGCCGTTGTGCAATCCCTTCCCGCTCATATTTGGGAAGAGGGCCAAGGCCACTATAAATAGGACTAGCCCCCACCATAGGAAGGGGACCAAAATCAGAACAAGTAGAGCACCACACCAGCCCAAGATCACCTCTCCTTCTGAGGCTAGTTCATCCACTGTACTTGTTCATCCATAGCCCTCCGAGGCAATCCACCACACCACACTGGACTAGGGTATTACACCACAACGGTGGCCCGAACCAGTATAAATCTTTGTGTCTTTGTGTCTCTTTGAGCTAGACGCATTAGGCTAGGGAGGATCGCGAGTAGGCAGGCTGGGCAGGTTGAGATCTCTGCACGCACCCTAGATTTCGAACCTATCAAGGGTTGCCAGATCCCTAAATCCGACATTTGGCGCGCCACGTAGGGGTGCGTCGGATCCTCTCTTCCGTCGTTCGACCCGCCTCCGCTCTGACATCTCCATGGCGACGCGCGCGGGACTCGCGCCGAGCGTCGGGCTGCTGTCGCCACCCGCGTCTCTCAGACAGCTCCGGCGGGTGACGGCTGCGCCCGCCGCGCTCCTTCTCCGGTGGCCAACGCTTCCACGGGCCCTACCAGCCACGAGCAGCAAGCTTCATCGATGCACCCGTCGGTGCGTCGTGACGGCCGCGCTGCTACTCCGTCTCTGACCCCAACAGCTTCTTCATCCCACACGCACCGCGGCCAAGTGGACGCACAAGCCGCTCTGCTCACGGTGCGGGAGCTTCTCTGCTACCGCCCGGTGGGCGATCTCGATGAGGAGTGGCTCGAGCGGATCGCCGAGCTCATCAGCGTCGCGCACGGGGGTTCTGACGGGCCGGTTCGCTCGTTGCCTCAGCAACCACCTGCAGCGGGCGACGTGGCACACGGGGCTCCTCCACCACATCCGGCCCGGGGCGCCATCATCGAGCCAAGGCGTATGGATCCACGGCGCAACCCGCAGCGCCCGGCGCCGGCTCGGGATGATGTGAGCTGCCAGGTGGTGCAACATCTCCAAGGAGAAGCGCGCGTGCTTCCAGCACCCCAGCACCAGGCTCGCGTGCCGCCACAGGAGGTGGCAGTGCATAGGCACCAGGACCATGTTCCACCCCCTCGACGACCTCCGGTGGCCACGGCAGGATGCCGCGCGTTCACTCCGGAGCTCCGCAATGTCGTCTGGACAAGCAAGTTCAAGCCGGACCTGCGTCCACGCTACGACGGCACCGCAGACCCCGCCGAGTTCCTGCAGCTCTACGAGCTGAGCATCGTGGCGGCCAACGGCGACGAGAATATCATGGCAAAATGGTTCCTGATGGCCCTCAAGGATGGTGTGCGTTCTTGGTTCCTGAACTTGACCGAGGGGTCGGTTTCTTCCTGGGAGGAGATGCACAACCGCTTCATCGCCAACTTCTAGGGCACTCGCGACCGTCCGCTGGCCACGGGTGACCTGCGCCGCATCAAACAACAACCTGGAGAGACCCTGCAGAAGTATATCCAGCGCTCCAACAATGTTCGCCTCAAGATTCCCAAGGTGTCCGACGAGGCCATCATCTTTGCGTTCACCCATGGCATCCGTGATGTCAAGATGAAGGAGGAGCTCGCCATCCACGAGGATCTCTGCACCGCTCTAGAGATGTTCAACATGGCGAACAAGTGCGCAAAGGCTAAGGAGGGACGCCTCTCCCTCCTCGAGCTCCCTGATGCTGATCTAGAGGACAAGAAGACCAAGTACACGAAGCGCAAGGAACCAGCCGTGCTTGCGCCCGAGCCAGAAACCTAGCGTGGCTGCTGTAATGCCCCGAATCCGATGCGCTAGGTGTCTTCCAGTTATTCGTTGTTGTTGCCATGTCATTTGTTTGCGTGTTCCATCTTGCCATGTCCTTTTGAGCATGTTCTAGTGATTTCTGGAGATAGCTCATTGTTCATGTTTTGTCATTCCATTTGTTTTCCCGGCTCGTTTGCCTCTCCCAGTTTATCCTTCCGGAGTGCTCAAGCCATATCAGGAGATTCGTTTGTGTTCCAATTAATTCGAGGTTCACACCTCATTCAAGTCTTCTAGTTGTTCCGGTGCATCATCTCCTCTTCAATCCTTTCCAGCGGTGTTTTCTTTTAGTGGGCCCTAACCCACATGTCTTTTCCCAGGATGTTACCTGACTCTTCAAATTCTCTCGGAGTTACTATCAAATTCTTTTCAAGGGGAAGTAAGAATGGATCCCATCAATCACATGCCTTCTAAAAGATCACGTTCAAATTCTTTTCATTGTTGGCTCAACCTCTTCGCTTGTCATTCTCCTAGAGAATCTCAGTAATTTTGGTGGCGTTCCTCGTCGTCCTTTCAAGATAGAAGAATAATTTTTCCTCTAAATCTTGCCCATTCTCTCGAAGATTCGTGGTTCTAGCTTCATATTATCCTCTCAAATTATTCCATTTGTCAGATATTCTTTTTTTAACCATTCGGAGTATGCCAAGAGTTGTTTTTCCATTTCTTTTCATCGGAGGCCATCATTCCAGAAGAATTCTTCGTCCTCACATTTCAGCTACCGTTATCCAATTATCCCGGCGCTTCGTTCAAGTGCTCTTTAATCAGTTCGAGTTCTTCCCATTCTTTTGTATCTAAATCCCCTCAAGCATATTTGTTCTTCTAATTCTCCCCGTTGATTCATTCTCTTTCATCAGTAATTTTTGAATTCTTACGGTTGTTCATTCAAGATTATTTTTTCTTGATTATCATTTTAATCCATTCGTTCTTTCCAATCCTAATGGTGGTTCATTGAAGATCTTCCTAAAGGTGGCGCCATATACTCCTCAATCCTTTTCAAGAAGAATAAGTAGTATGCAAAATCCATTGCTTGTCATCAATTTAATTTAATGAAGGATAAGTATACAATAAATCTTATTCTTATTTCCTCAAAGTGATTAATCCCTTTCTTCGGAGTTTGTTCTTGATGAATAAATTCTAGTTCCAAGTGTTTTCATCTTTTCTTTTCCGGAGTTCAAATTTCCTCGGCCATTTCGTCGGAACCTCCCTCTAAATCATCGCAAGGCTCATCTTATTCTTTCATCCTTCATACTATCTCATCATCCTTTCATTACCGGAGTTCTTCATGGTGGTTCTTCATGATTTATTTCATTCTTCAAGAGTTCATCAAGATTCTTGTGGAGAGTTCAACTGTCTTTTCTTCTTGTGTATCAATGTGCAAATAATTCTCCGTATTCTTTCGTATTGGAGTCTTGCATTTCTTCTTTTTCTATGATATTCAAGTATTTGGTTGTGGCACAGTTTCACATCAAGTTTTGAGATGTTTTTCCATAAGCCCTCAACAAGATGATTCTTTTGTTGTTGATTTTCTCAACAACTCCGTTCTAACCTTCTTCTAAGGATGCTATCGAATTCATTCATGGTGGAAGTTGTTGTTCTCTCATCCATTTTTTTTCATTCCACTATTTCAATTCTTCCGGAGGCATTGTGTTGTCAATCTCGTCAAGTGTCATCCCATTGGGTGAAGTTCATGTTCTATTCCTTCCATTTTCAGCCGGAGTGCTGCCTAAATTCTTCCATTCTTATTCCTTTCCTATCTAGTTCTAACCGGAGTGGTTTCAGAATCTATCTTTTTCTTGAGCTTTTCATTCTCTTCATATTCATCGTTCATCTTTTCTACCCGAGTGTTCTCGACTTTGTTCATCTTTTCTCGTGCGTTCTTACTTCACCTCATCCTTTTTCTCTTCCGTCTCGTTCCTACGATCTCGGGACGAGATCTCTTGTCAGCAGAGGAGAGTTGTAACGCCCCGAATCCGATGCGCCAGGTGTCTTCCAGTTATTCGTCGTTGTTGCCATGTCATTTGTTTGCGTGTTGCATCTTGCCATGTCCTTTTGAGCATGTTCTAGTGATTTCTGGAGATAGCTCAGTGTTCATGTTTTGTTATGCTTTACCTGTAGATCATGTCCATGCCTTTTGTTTTCATGTTGAGGTGCTGTAGAATATTGTTTTGATGCTTGCTAGATTCCTAGTTGCTGTTTTGGACAGCTTGTCCTTTAAACTTGTTTCATGTGTATGTGTTGAACCGTTGCTCCGTTTTGAGTGTGCTCTATATGAAACTTGCTTAATTTTGCATATAGTTTCATGTTACTTTGTTGCATCCATGTTTTGAATGTGTTTGCTTGATGTTTGTATGCATTTTGCATCAATGTCATGTTTTACTTGTTTTGCTCATATCTTCTAGGCCGTAGCTCCGAACTAAATGAACTTTATATGTAACTTGACTAGAATTTCGTGTAGATCATCTTGGTGCATCTTAAATTGCTGTTTAACAACTTCAACATTGTGTTCTAATCAGATCTGGACCAATTTCGAAACTAGCATATGAGGACTTATCAGATTAGTTATATGGTGTTTCCGGCCTCATTTAAACTTGCTTTGATGTGTTGTTCTTGTATGCATCATCTCTTGCCATGAGTAGCCTCATCTAGCCTTGTCATGCATCATGTTTGATTGTGCATCATGTCATGTTTATGTGTTGTGTGTTTACCTTGTTGTTTGCTTCTTTCCGGTTGTGCTTCTTCTCGATAGTTCCTGTTTCGTTGCGATCGTGAGGATTCGTTCGTCTACGCTTGGTTCGTCTTCATCCGTTCGTCTTCTTCATGGATGATGTATACTACGCAACCTTCTTCTTCTAGACGTTGTTGGGCCTCCAAGTGCAGAGGTTTGTAGGACAGTAGAAAATTTCCCTCAAGTGGATGACCTAAGGTTTATCAATCCGTGGGAGGCGTAGGATGAAGTTGGTCTCTCTCAAGCAACCCTGCAACCAAATAACAAAGAGTCTCTTGTGTCCCCAACACACCCAATACAATGGTAAATTGTATAGGTGCACTAGTTCGGCAAAGAGATGGTGATACAAGTGCAATATGGATGGTAGAGATAGGTATTTGTAATCTGAAATAATAAAAAACAGCAAGGTAACTAATGATAAAAGTGAGCGTAAACGGTATTGCAATGCTAGGAAACAAGGCCTAGGGTTCATACTTTCACTAGTGCAAGTTCTCTCAACAATAATAACATAATTGGATCACATAACTATCCCTCAACATGTAACAAAGAGTCACTCCAAAGTCACTAATAGCGGAGAACAAACAAAGAGATTATGGTAGGGTACGAAACCACCTCAAAGTTATTCTTTCCAATCAATCCGTTGGGCTATTCCTATAAGTGCCACAAACAGCCCTATAGTTCGTACTAGAATAACACCTTAAGACACAAATCAACCAAATCCCTAATCTCACCTAGATACTCCAATGTCACCTCAAGTATCCGTGGGTATGATTATACGATATGCATCACACAATCTCAATTCATCTATTCAACCAACACATAGAACCTCAAAGAGTGCCCCAAAGTTTCTACCGGAGAATCACAACGAAAACGTGTGCCAACCCCTATGCATAGGTTCATGGGCGGAACCCGCAAGTTAATCACCAAAACATACATCAAGTGAGTCACGTGATATCCCATTATCACCACAGATACGCACGGCAAGACATACATCAAGTGTTCTCAAATCTTTAAAGACTCAATCCGATAAGATTACTTCAAGGGGAAAACTCAATCCATTACAAGAGAGAAGAGGGGGAGAAGAAACATAAGATCCAACTATAATAGCAAAGCTCCCGATACATCAAGATCATGCCAAATCAAGAACACGAGAGAGAGAGATCAAACACATAGCTACTGGTACATACCCTCAGCCCCGAGGGTGAACCACTCCCTCCTCGTCATGGAGAGCGCCGGGATGATGAAGATGGCCACCGGTGAGGGTTCCTCCCTCCGGCAGGGTGCCGGAACAGGGTCCCGATTGGTTTTGCGGCGGCGGAACTCCCGATCTATCTTCTGTTCTGGAAGTTTTACGATACGTAGGTATATATGGGTGCAGGGGGTACGTCGGTGGACCGAAGGGGGGGCCACGAGGCAGGGGGCGCGCCCCCCACCCTCGTGGGCACCTCCCTTCTTCCCTGACGTGCACTCCAAGCCCATTCGGTAGGTTTCCTTCCAAAAATAACTTCTCCAGTTGATTTCGTTCGGTTTCGACTTCGTTTGATATTCCTTTTCTTCGAAACACTGAAATAGGCATAAAACAGCAAATCTGGGCTGGGCCTCCGGTTAATATGTTAGTCCCAAAATAATATAAAAGTGGATAATAAAGCCCAATATTGCCCAAAACAGTAGATAATATAGCATGGAGCAATCAAAAATTATAGATACGTTGGAGACGTATCAATGTACTCGTTCTTCTTCCTTGCGGGATTTCAGGCAAGATGACAGTTTACCTTGGATCTCACTACTATCATTGCTATGCTAGTTGCTTCATTCTATCATTGTGCTGCGCTACCTATCACTTGCTTATCAAGCCTCCCGAATTGCCATGTCAGCCTCTAACCTTTTCACCCTTCCTAGCAAACTGTTGCTTGGCTATGTTACCGCTTTGCTCAGCCCCTCTTATAGCATTGTTAGTTGCAGGTGAAGTCGAAGATTGCTCCATGATGGACAGGATTATGTTGGGATATCACAATATCTCTTATTTAATTAATGCATCTATATATTTGGTAAAGGGTGGAAGGCTCGGCCTTATGCCTGGTGTTTTGTTCCACTCTTGCCGCCCTAGTTTCCGTCATACCGGTGTTATGTTCCTTGATTTTGCGTTCCTTACGTGGCCAGGTGTATGGAAACCCCTTGACAGTTCACTTTGAATAAAACTCCTCCAGCAAGGCCCAACTTTGGTTTTCCATTTGCCTACCCAGGACCTATATTTTTTCCCTAGGGAGTCGCCCTCCTGAGGGTCGTCTTTATTTTAGCCCCCCCGGGCCAGTGCTCTTTCATGTGTTGGTCCGAATCGAGCGATGTCCGGCGCCCCCCGGGCAACCAGGGTCTATGCCAACCCGACGTCTAGCTCATCCGGTGTTCCCTGAGAACGAGATATGTGCAACTCCTATCGGGATTTGTCAGCACATTCGGGTGGTCTTGCTGGTCTTGTTTTACCATTGTCGATATGTCTTGTAAACCGGGATTCCGAGACGGGTCTTCCTGGGAGAAGGAATATCCTTCGTTGGTTGTGAGAGCTTATAATGGGCTAAGTTGGGACACCCCTGCAGGGTATAAACTTTCGAGAGCCGTGCCCGCGGTTATGAGGCAGATGGGAATTTGTTAATATCCGGTTGTAGAGAAATTGACAATTGACTTAATTAAAACGCATCAACCGCGTGTGTAGCCATGATGGTCTCTTTTTGGCGGAGTCCGGGAAGTGAACACGGTTTATGTTATGTTTGAACGTAAGTAGTTTCAGGATCACTTCTTGATCACTTCTAGCTTCTCGACCGTTCCGTTGGCTTCTCTTCTCGCTCTTATTTGCGTATGTTAGCCACCATATATGCTTAGTCGCTGCTGGAACCTCACCACGTATCCTTTCCATACCCAGTTAAGCTTTGCTAGTCTTGATACCCATGGTAATGGGATTGCTGAGTCCTCGTGGCTCACAGATTACTACAACAACAGTTACAGGTACAGGTTATGCGATGATCATGACGCGAGAGCGATGTTTGCTTGTTTTGGAGTTCTTCTTCTGCTTCTTCTTTGATCAGGGGATAGGTTCCAGGTCGGCAGTCTGGGCTAGCAGGGTGGATGTCGTTTGAGTTTCTGTTGGCGTTTCATCCGTAGGCAGATGTTGCTCTTATGTATGGGTTGTTGTATTCATATGGCATTGTATGCCTCTTGTATGTATCCCCAGCTATTATGTAATGGTACGATGTAATGATATCCACCTTGCAAAAGCGTCTTCAATATGCGCTTCTATCCTTGGTGGGACCTTCGAGTTCCTTTAGGATAGGGACGCATATTGGGCGTGACAAGTTGGTATCAGGGCCTCGACCGACCATAGGAGCCCCCTTGATTGACCATGTAGTTTCGCCATTGTCGAGTCTAGAAGAAAACTTTTCAGAGTCTAGTTATATCGAAGAGTAGGAATTCTTTTTACTCCTCAGCCCCTTCGTCGCTCTGGTGAGGAATTCTTTTTACTCCTCAGCATCTTGCAAAAGCGTCTTCAATATGCGCTTCTATCCTTGGTGGGACCTTCGAGTTCCTTTAGGATAGGGTCGCATATTGGGTGTGACAGCTGCGACCACCCCAAGTCGTCCAAGGGCAAGCGGCCATTCTACGCCTTCCACAACATTTACAGCCACAACACCAGCAACTGCCAGGAAGCGGCGGGGTCATCACGGTTGCCTGTCAGGAGAAGGATGCAGTGTGCTCCCTCGAGCGCACCTTCCAAGCTACAACAGTTGAGAACCCTGAAGATGAAGACGGCGCCCTCCCTCCTGAGGTCGCCCCCAAGACGAAGAAGCTACAGCTGGGATAGGGGTCTCATGAGGGAGAATCACTCGAGGACGCAGTACTAAGCCTTGCATCCCCGGACGCGGCACCTTCGCCCATCGCATAGGATGGCGCGCCTGGCGCTCCTCTCAGGCTGGGCTCGGGGGCTCTCCTTTGGAGGGCCTCAGATCTAGCCAATGTCGCGAGAGTGGTGCTCAGGCACCATGTGGAGGCGTTCTTCAGAGCACGCTTCCTAGGAGAAGGCAGCAGGCGTGAGGCACCAGGCATTCAGGAGTTCATCAGCAAGGCAATCGAGGAGATTCAGGAAGGAAGGGTTTTGCAAGGCGATCGTCGCCTGCCGCGTGGCGCAGCTCACTGCCCTGGCGAGGGTAAGGAGTTCCGCGTTTGCATCAACATCCTTGGGCTCAATAGGGCCGCGTCTCGGCAGCACATGGGTCCGTATTGTGTCGGCTGATGCGAGGGTCCGCCTCACAGCTACGTCTGCATGCCTTTTGGCCTGGCGGGCGCGGCTGAGGCGTTCTAGCGTTGCATGAGGGACGCTCGGACGGCCTGCGAGGCCAGGCACCAGGCGTTCCTGGCGGAGATGGAGGAGCACCTTCAGGGGCCTTCCGGTCCCTCCGAGTCTCCGGAGGCTCAGCACTGGAGCGGCTCATGAGGAACGGCTTCAGCAACACGCGTTTTTTGGCTACTTCAACACCTCTTCAGCAACGGTACCAGGTGACATCTCTCTTGTTCGTTCAGTATGGGGGCGCCCCTCGGGCTGCATCATACCCGAGCCGTGTGGGTCCGTCCCTACAGCGTGTATCCCTTCCGCATCTATCAGAGCCAGTTACAATCCTTTGCAAGCTACTTTTGAATTATTCATTGCCTGACCGGCGCGTCGTCGCTAAGAACGTCTCGCGCCCTTGCAAGCCCTCCCACGACCGCCTCATGATTAAGGCTTGGCACGGCGTCTGTGCTCGGGTCCGTCCCTGCAGTGTCGCTAAACCCAAGTAGCTGAGCTCTGGCTCACGGGCTAGCCCCGTGTACGTCACCTCCCGTGGCTCTTGGTGCCTTGTTCTCGCATGAGCTAATCGTGGGTGGATGAGTGAGGGCGCGCGACCTGGTGCCCAGTGGCCACGGGAACCGCGCGCAGGTTGTTTTTCTTCAGGATCTTTGCATGAGAAGACTGGGCACGGCATTTGTGCTCGGGTCCGTCCCTGAAGCATCGATAAATCAAGCGGCTGACCTCTGTCTGGCGGGTCGCTCCCGTTCACCATCACCTCCTGGGGTCATTGGTGTCTGGCCTTCTCATTTAATAACCTCAGGAAACTAATTCGGCGCAGGCTGCCTAACCATCTCGCAGGACCAATCCAAGCATCCCTAATGAAGACCAGGCGCAACCCGCCTTGAGGTAGGACCTCGTGAGTCCCGCGTTGGCTCACCGGTGCCCATATACACCTCCTCCAGCCCTGCCGTGCAAGCCACGTGTCAGGGCGGGGCTGTACACGCCCCGGGGTTCTCCTCAGAGGGAGCCCCCTCCCATGCACCAGTGGAAGCACCATGCTCCGCTCTGGCCGTCGACACTGCCGAGGAGCGGCTATGCCGGTGCAAGAGCGGAAGTGCTATGCTCCGCGCTGGTGATAAACAACTGGGCCTGGCCTCACGACCGCATTAACCTCAGGGAGCCTCCGGGCAAAGTGACTAACCTCACCGCGCTGCTCTCCCTCGGGAAGGTAGCGCGAGGGGGCTGGGCATGGGGTCTATGCTCAGGTCACGCTTGGCGTACCCCACCTTGCCAGACCTCACGGGCCTGGTCTTCGTGCACCCCTCCCAAGCGAGAGCTCGGCGAGAAAAAGGTATGATGGTCTGTTTGTACGTCAAGGGGGACTCCTGAGCATCGCGTCTCAGGAACCTAACTTGTCACGTAGCCCCTCACCTCTTGGGCTCGTCCTGGTGATCCGGACGACTCAACGACGGCTGAGGCATGCTGGGGTCAGGCCCTGCCGACGCAGAACGCCAAGTCCAGGTTTATACCCTCCTTTTTAAGTTTTTTGCACGTCAAGGGGGACTCCTAAGCATCGCGACTAAGGAGCCTAACTGGTTACGTAGCCCCTCACCTCTTGGGCTCGTCCTGGTGATCCAAACGACTCAACAACGGCTGAGGCATGCGCGGGGCCGGGCCCTGCCAATGTAGAACACCAAGGCTTGCCCCTGCACCTTTTCCTAAGTTGCTCGCACGTCAAGGAGGACTCCTGAGCATTGGGACTCAGTAGCCTAACTGGTCACGTAGCCCCTCGCCTCTTGGGCTCGTCCTGGTGATCCGGACGACCCAACGACGGCTGAGGTACGCGCGGGGCCGGGCTCTGCCGACGCAGAGCAACAAAGCAAACGGAAAAGCTGAAGGAGCATAATCTAGTTATTACAAGACATATTATTCCAAGCAGATAGTTTTAAACGCCTCCCCGAGGCATGTTGCATGATACAGGACAGACAGGGAAGAACAGAATCGCCGGGCCACCTCCTCAGACCTGGGCGTCACCGCTGCCCGCCAGCAGGGCCTCATCGCCAGGCGCGCCACCCGATCCACCAGCTTCAGTCAGAGGACCAACGACTAGGTACTTGCTCGGCATGGCGTCCACGGAGCCCTTCATGGTGGCAGCAGCAGCATCCTGGGAGTCGGCGTCCACTGGAGTAAGGAAGGAGGAGAGGTTGTCGGTGGGAAACGACACCTATGGGATCACTGGAATCCCTACTACGGTTGCGGGGCGCGGGGATCGTGAGAAGAGCGGGACTAGCAGACAACACAAAGGGGATTTACCCAGGTTCGAGCCGCAAAGATGTGTAAAACCCTACGATCCTGCTTTGGTGGATGTATTTAGTGTTCTTGAGCTCTTGAACTAGCTCTAGGTGCTTCTAGGTTCAAAAGAGCCGAATCCCTCTCCAGTGCGCCATGGGCCTCCTTTTATAGGCGAAAGGGGCTGCCACAGTGGCACACAGGAGGTGGAAAGTGCTACAGTGTTGCGAGCTTATCGCTGGTATTACAGGACAAAGTGCATTTAATGCGAGGCTTAGGTGTCCCTTCACTTTATCGAGGACGGGAGCGAGGCCCGTCCCGTCCGTCGACGCTCCTCCTTGCTTTGACACCCGCCCTGGCCAGCGATGCATGCGGTGCCATGTAGGCAGGCAGGCAGCTGAGGTGGCACGGTGGTGGAGCCTCCACGAAGGGCTGCATGTTGCCACGCAGGTGCCTGCCCAGCTGGTTGGGTCGGCAGCTGCATGCGAACGGCGGCGGAGACTTGGCTGGCGTGGGCCTGGCAGTGGTCTTGCTAGCGCGCTTGGCGAGGGTCTTGTCGAGTGGCCCGGCAAGGGTCTTGCCGGGTGGCCCGGCAAGGGTCTTGCCGGGTGTCCCGGCAAGGGTCTTGCCGTGGCGCGCTGGCGTCCCCGGCAAGGATCTTGCCGGGGGTCTTGTGGGTTTCTTCGATGAGGATCTTGGTGAGGATTGTTGCCTTCCTATCCTCATTTGATCTTGACTATTCTTTGTCTTCACAAAGATCTGCATGCCACCACGGAGGTGCCTCCCGAGCCCTGCCCCAATGCGTTTGTCTAGCGTTGGTGGGCTTAAAGGTGGCTCGCTCGGCTGGTGGGGGAGAGCTCCCCCGGCAAGGGTCTTGCCGGGGCCGCTGAGGCTGCCCCGCCAAGGGTCCTTGCCGGGAAATCCTGCTTCGTCCATCCGATCTTTGTGGCCTTGGTCCTTGTCGTTGCTTTGTTTGTCTCGTGCCTTCGGCTTCTCTCTGGCTTCCCTTTCCTGCCCAGTTATGCGTGGCCGTGGCGGGAGGCTCTGACTTCCCGTGCACAAGTAAAGGGTTCAAAAGCAGAGCCCCCACTTTTGTACACCGATAGGAGCCCCCGGGATTGGGCCATACATAAGCGCAGCACGTTGTTGGGCCAGGCCCAGAACGGTGCACGGGCAGTTAGGGCGGATTTTACCGCGACCAATAGCTCCGTCCGCTGCGCTTCCCCACGACCCGCGTTGAACGCGCGACGTGGGGACCGTGTGCGCGTGCGTGATGTGGGAGGCATGCGTGGGACAGCATCCGCACGCATGCGCTGTATCGCAGTTAATGGGAAAGGAGGCAGCCCGCGCCTTCCCATAAAAAGGAATAACCGCGGGGACGCTGCTCACTTTACCCCCCTTGCGCCTTTCTCCAATCTTAGAACCGCCGCCCCCTTTCTTCCTTCTTCTCGAGCCTCTCTGCCTTCGTCCATCACCGCCGTGCTTTTTCCATCCCCTGCTCTTTCGCTTCTCGCAGCCGCCATGGCGCCCAAGTCCACAAAAAGCAAGGGAGCGGCGAAGGACACCGGGGTGACGGAGCAGCCGGAGAGCGAGCTGGTGGCGCGACGGGCGCAGTCCGCTTACTTCCCCTCGACGGTCGGTGTGCCCGAGCTTCGGGAGATGTTCAAGGATCTGTGGGGAGTGAAGACGGGGGGAGAGAAGACGGGGCATCCAGCCACGCACGTCGTCCCTGCCAGTGCCGGGCCCTCCCCTGATCGGTACCCCTTCTTCGTCCACTATTTCTCCTGCGGGCTCTGACCCCCCTTCTCTGATTTCTTCAAGGATATCATGCACACCTACAGCTTCCACCTCTTGGATTTCACCCCGAATGCTGTGGAGTGCACGGCTCTCTTCGCACATCTCTGCGAGGGCTTCGTCGGGGGTGCACCCTAGCACGGCGCTCTTCCGTCATTACTTCTCCCCTCGGATTCAAAAAGGGGGCGTCATCGCTGGCTGCGTTTCCTAGATCCCGGGGGCCAAGGGGGCGTACCCGAACGGCGCCACGAAGGAGAGTTGGGAAGAATGGTGGAGCCGGTGGTGCTGGATTGAGGAGGAGGACCAGCCAACATTCTGCGAGGTTTGCCAGAAGCCGCCGGTCGATGGGGGCGATTGGAGCGACGTCGACGCCCACGACGCGAAGCTTACGGTCGCCACCACCAGGATTCTTCGGCTCACCCAGGCCGGGCTCACCCTCGAAATGATCGGGGCGGACTTCATCCGCCGCCGGATTGCCCCTCTGCACGACAAGGGAGGCCGGCCTAGCTCTTCGTGAATGCTGCCGACATCATGAGGCTCCGCCCCGGCCTCGACAAAAACCTGACGGTGCTGAGGCACGCCCATCTTTGCCAACGGATCTTCCAGCTCGAGGCAGACAACGAGGGCGAGGTCGAGCGGTCCGGCAAGCTCGCCAGGGCCACCGCGAAGGCCGGCAAGGTCGACAAGGAGCCCGTTTTCAAGCTGCCAGCGGGAGTGATCCCGCTGAGCAATAACTCTCGCCGGAACGAGATCATTGCCATGATGCCGCTCTTCAACGCGCATGGCCTTGACCCGAACTAGGTTGAGCCGGACGGGCTCGTGGTGCAGGAGTTCTTCAACACCTTGCATGAGGTGTACGTCACCGCCGAGCCGCGGCTTATCCAGGACACCTCTCCGGCGGAGCTGGACTATATCGCCGCCAGGGTGGAGGAGGCGAGGCTTGCCGAGGAGGAGGTAAAGCTCGTCAGGGAGGCTGGCAGCACCGGAGGCGTGGTGGTCAAGGCCGCGACGGAGGCGGGGGAGGGGGAGCTCGCCCGGTGGGCAGCAGCCGCTGGGGAGGCCAGCGGCGCCGACACCGGGGCTCCCCTCCCTGAAGACGCCGCCGACGGGTCGTCGGAGGAGGAGGGCGAGGGGGCGAAGACCGCAACTGCCGATCCTCCAGTTGCCGGAAAAGGACGGGTCCTGCGGCGGCCACCTCCGGCGAGCCGGTCCGCCTCGACCGGGCCGTGCAGCTGCGGCAAGCCCAGGAAGCGCCCGTGCGCCAGACGAGGGCGGTGGCGATGAAGAAAACGGCGAAAGCCGTGGCATCGAAGAAGAAGACATCTGCTTCTTCGTCGTCCAAGCACGCCCAGACGCCATCGCCTCCCCCCTCGCCAGCAAACATCGGCGCGGCGATTGCGTTTGACTTCGGGCCTCTCAGCCCAGAGAGAGACCTCCGGGCTCTCAGCCCGGAGAGAAAAAGGAAAGCAACAGAGGAGGAGGAGGAAGAGAACGAAGAGTAAGCTTCTGCTTTCCTCCCTCATTCCTTACACTTCCCCTGATGGTGTTGCTCACTTGTCTTCATCTTGCAGGGATGTGGAGACGCTGGCCCAAAGGATAAAGAGGGCCAGGATTTCGGCGAGTGGCCAGCCCCCGGCAGGCACCTCCAGTACGCCACTGGTGGTGTCAAGTAGCCTGGACAGCAGCCCCCAGCCCAGCCCCCAGCGTAAGTCCATCACCCATCCCTTGTCAACGTGCACAATGCACGACGCTCTGGTACTAACCCTGCCGTGGATGTAGGAGGGGAGCAACACCAAGGGGAGCCGCAGGGGGCTTCTCCCATCGTGACGCCCCCATCAACCACGCCGCCCCGAGGGGCGTCCCCGGCAAGGGCACCAAGCACCGAGGCCATGCACACGGAGTAGGAGGGGGAGAACACGAGTGCCGGTGGCTTCGCCTCGACGCCAGACCTTGGCGGAGAAGGCACTTCCGCCTCACGGCCCGGCACGGGTAAGCCACTCGCTCTTCACTTTTGCTTGCATTGTTTCTTTCCTCTTTTCCTTACTGGCTTTCGATCTTGGCTCCGCCCTGTCTCCTTCTTGGCGTCCAGACCCCTCCTCAGAGGACGTCGACACCGCCATCAAGGACGTCGCCGCGGATGCCATGGCGGAGGCGGAGAAGATTGCTGCCGAGGAGAGCGCCGGGGGCGCCGCTGAGGACGTTGCCAAGGGGCCCGCCGAAGAGCCCGGCAAGGGGCCTGCCGGGGAGGCCGGAAAGGCTGCTGCCGACCTGCCCTCCTCCTTCGCCGCCTCTGGCTCCGGCAGGTACCTGAGAGTAAGCGACAACCTCTTCGTCCATCTCCTTGGCGTGTCGAGCATCAGGGCTCCCTTTGAGGGAGAAGTGTTCAGCGAGGAGGCGCTTGCCGCGGCCGGGCTCGAGGCGTTGGTGGCGCCTGCTCCCAGGAGGAGCGGCTGCTCCAGGCCATGGGTGCCAGCTTCGGGAAGCTTCAGGCGCTCCACCACGCCTGCCTAGACAAGGCCAAGTCCAGGGCGGCGGTGGTGGAGAAGGCGGAGGAGGACTTTGGAGGGCGCGTCGCCGAGGCTCAAGACTGGTTCCGCCAGGCCCAGGACAAGCTGAAGGCCGCCCAGGGTGAGCTGGCCAACCGTGAGGTGGAGCTCACCCTGAAGCTGGATGACGTCGAGAAGGCCCAGGAGACGGCAAAGAGGTTGGCCGACGAAGCCGAAGCCGCTCGGACCCAGCCTGAGGCCGCACTGAAAACCTAGGAAGAGGACCTTGCCGCGCATGAGGAGAAGCTTGCTGCCACGCTCCGTGTCAAGGACGAAGAGGTGGGCAAGCTCATCCTGTAGCGGACCCAAGAGCTGGAGCGGAGGAAGCACTCAACGCCCAGGCTCAGGCCTACGCCGGCAGGGTGAAGGAGCTGGAGGGGCAAGCTCTGAAGCTGGCCCAGGAGAAGGATACACTCAACGGTGCTCTGACGGAGGCGCAGGGCGAGCTCGTCAGCAAGGCCGGAGAACTCTCCGAAGCCAACAACTCCATCAGCGACCTCAAGCTGAAGCTGGGAGATCTCGAGAAGACGCTATCGGAGGCCAGAACCCGGGAGGGGATCCTTACCAAGGAGCTGGCGACAGAGAAGCAGCGGCGGATGAACGAGACCGCCAACCTCGAGGACCACGTGGCGGGCGAGAAACGTTGGCTCGAACGCCTTGCCGTCGTTGCAAACTCGGCCGCTGATCAGCTGGCCATTATGGGTTTGCCGGAGATGAAGTACGCCCCAGAGGCAAACCTGAGCCCTAATGACAACCTGACCATATACTTTGAGAAGGTCGTCGGCGCCCTGAGGCAGCTTCATTCCAACTGGGCGGCCTCCCTGGCCGAGGAATCCCGGAGACTCTGCCGGGGGACCATGACCATGGTGCTCACCAAGATTGCGCACTGGCACCAAAACCTCGACTTCGGAGCCGTGCTGAAGAGCTTGCCTAAGGATGCCGACATCGCGACGCTCAATGAGCGTATCCAGCCCATCCTCAGCCGCATCGACAAAATCAAGAGGTTGGAAGGCCAGCGCCGGGACTAGGCACCCCGTTCTTTATCACCGCTGTGGGTTCATGACCAAGACAATGCTATCTTTAGTTAGAACCGCAGCGGTAATTTGTGTAATGTAACTCTGCAGTGCTCCTGAAATTATGCATGTTATTTTCCTGTTCGATTTTCCTTTGTATGTCCACCCCACGTCAATCGGGTAGGCTTGCCGGCACGTAAACCCAGGGCGACGCTTTGAGGACGGATCCTCATTAGCTTGCCGGGTGTGCTTGTTACCGGGCTAAGCACCTTACCGCCCTTGGCGCGGCCGCTCGATCTGTCGAGCTTGACTTGAGTCAGAACCAAGAGCATTGCCGATGGCGAAAGGCTACCCTGCCGCTCTCGACGCGGCCGCTTGAACTGTTGAGCGGACTCGAAACAAAACAAGGGCGTTGCCTATCGCAGGAGGGCCCCTCTGCGTATAGGCTCTCCATACATAGGCCGAACCATCGAGGATAATAACCTTATATTTAAGGAGAAAAACTTAAAATTCAGCATGACTTAGCTCTCTCGTCGTCGCCTCGGCGTCCTTCGCGCCAACGGGCAGCGCCGCCTTCTTGGCCGCCTTCTCCGCAGGAGCCGTGGCAATGAAGAACAGCTAGGTCAACTGCTAGACCAGATTCTCACAATTGCACACCCCTACCTGGCGCGCCAAAGATTTCGGTGGGAAACGACACCTATGGGATCACTGGAATCCCTAGTACGGTTGCATGGCGCGGGGATCGTGAGAAGAGCGGGACTAGCAGACAGCACAAAGGGGATTTACCCAGGTTCGGGCCGCAAAGATGCGTAGAACCCTACGATCCTGCTTTGGTGGATGTATTTAGTGTTCTCGAGCTCTTGAACTAGCTCTAGGTGCTGCTAGGTTCGAAAGAGCCGAATCCCTCTCCAGTGCGCCATGGGCCTCCTTTTATAGGTGAAAGGGGCTGCCACAGTGGCACACAGGAGGTGGAAAGTGCTACAGCGCTGCGAGCTTATCGCTGGTATTACAGGACAAAGTGCATTTAATGCGAGGCTTAGGTGTCCCTTCACTTTATCGGGGATGGGAGCGAGGCCCGTCCTGTCCGTCGCCGCTACTCCTTGCTTTGACATGTGCCTTGGCCAGCGATGCATGCGGTGCCATGTAGGCAGGCAGGCAGCTGAGGTGGCGCGGTGGTGGAGCCTCCACGAAGGGCTGCATGTTGCCACGCAGGTGCCTGCCCAGCTGGTTAGGTCGGCAGCTACATGCGAACGGCCGCAGAGACTTGGCTGGCGTGGGCCTGGCAGTGGCCCTGCTGGCGCGCTTGGCGAGGGTCTTGTCTGGTGGCCCGGCAAGGGTCTTGCCGTGGCGCGCTAGCGTCCCCGGCAAGGATCTTGCCGGGGGTCTTGTGGGTTTCTTCGGTGAGGATCTTGGTGAGGATTGTTGCCTTCCTATCCTCATTTGATCTTGACTATTCTTTGTCTTCACAAAGATCTGCATGCCACCACGGAGGTGCCTCCCGAGCCCTGTGCCAATGCGTTTGTCTAGCGTTGGTGGGCTTAAAGGTGGCTCACTCGGCTAGTGGGGCCGAGCACCCCCGGCAAGGGTCTTGTCGGGGCCGCTGAGGCTGCCCCGGCAAGGGTCCTTGCCGGGGAATCTAAAAGCACAAGTGCTCCCCAGGTGGTTTTGTTAATTAATGTCAACATATCTCTTGTTGGACTAACACTTTAATCTAGTATGTTTCAAATAAGTTCAACAATGGAGTGGCATGGACTAAAGGATGTGGGAACTCCTTCAAGATGCTAAGGACAAAGGATTGGCTAAAGCTTGCAGCTCAAGACTCTTCATTTTACATTTTAGTGATCCAAGATCACATTGAGTCTATAGGAAAAGCCAATACTATCAAGGAGGGATGAGGTGTTTAATGAGCCTCTTTCTTCATGTGCTTAGTGATATGCTCCAAATACCCTCAACTACTTTCCCACTTCCACATATGACCTAAACCTAAAGTCAAACTCGGCCCCACTGGTTCTTCCTATCCAGCGCCACCGAGTTTGGATGTCTTAGCCACTGCCACAAACCCTAGGCAAATCGGTTTTACCGATAGGGATCTCGGTCTCACCGAGATGGGATTGTAATCTCTCTATGTATGTCCATCATCAAAATCGGTCTCACCGAGTTTGAGAATCGGTACTACCGAGATTACAATGCAAACTTTCTGGTTAACTTATTACCAAAATCGGTCCCGCCAAGTTTGAGTAATCGGTCCAACCGAGTATGCCTGACCAACTCTCTGGTTAGCTAATTACCAAAATCGGTCTCACCGAGTTTCTGTAATCGGTCTCACCGAGATTACGTTATGCCCTAACCCTAACCATATCGGTCCTACCGAGATGCATGTCAGTCCCACCGAAAACCCTAATGGTCACTAGCTTTACTAAAATCGGTCTGACCGAGTTCGTTGATTCGGTCCCACCGAGATTGGTAAATTGTGTGTAACGGTTAGATTTTGTGTGGAGGCTATATATACCCCTCCACCTCCTCTTCATTCGTGGAGAGAGCCATCAGACTGAACCTACACTTCCAACTTACTATCTCTGACTACTAGGGAAAACGCTATACACAGAGGTATAGCAGTAGCAATGGTCAAAACTCGGCGCTAGCGCTACTTAGTAGTAGCGCTTGTTGCAAAACCACGCTACAATCATTATTTTAGCAGCAGCGTCTTCACGTAAAAGTGCTACTACTAAAATTCTCTCACTAGTGCCGGTAGGCTAGGAATAGTAGCAGTGGCTTCTCCCAAAAGCACGCTCTTGCTAAAAACATTGTAGCAAATAGCGTTTCTTCTTCTGCCATACTGCTATGTAAAAGAAAATAAATAGAAAAATAAGTAGAAAAGTAAATGAAAATGAAAGAAATAGAAAAGGAGAAATGAAAAAAGAAAATGTAAAGAAAACAAAAGAAAAGAAAAAGAAAACAGAAAGGTTAGGCTGCAGCGTTTCTCCGAACACGCTATAGCTATCTTAGCTATAGCTGCGTTTCAAAGCAACGCAGCTGCTAGTTTGACTCAAATCCGGTGGCCTGGCTCAAAATTTCGCTAAGTCCTTTCCCCCCTCTCTACTCCCCCTGTCCCCCAACTGCTCCATCGCCGTCGTTGCCTGCTGCCAGCCTTGACCACACCGCTGCCGCCACGCCCGAGGCCGCCTTCGACCACACCGCCACCGCCCGCCGCCTTCGACCACACCGCGACCTCCCGAGGCCGCCCCCTCTACCTCACAGCTGCCCGAGGCCGTCGTCGACCTCACTGTTGCCTCCCTCGAGCTCGCCGCCGCCGCCCTCGACCTCACCGCCGCTACCCGAGCCAGAGCCTGCCCTCACCGCCGACCGTAAGGCTATGCCTCTCCTGTCCCTACCCTCCTATTTCTCTCTGCTAGGGCAATTATATATATGTGTTGATACTGTGTTGATGTTCATATCAACCCTAGGTGTTCATATGAACCCTAGATTTTTTAGGGCAAGAGGCATTTTATAGCATTTAGGAAAAATGATTTGCAATTTTTTTAGGAAATTAGCTAGGGCAATTTTTATGAAAATTCCTAAATAGTAATTCCATTCAGCTTTAAACTAATAGAGGGTATATAAATAATAGTAGCATTTAGATTTAAATTAACAGAGGGTATAAACAAAATACACTTAGCTATAAAAAAATATTTTGACTACGGACCTGAATTTGTTCCAAATTTCATTCAAATGAAATTTGAATTATTTGGACTATGGACCTGAATATTTTTGAATAAATTGGGTGTAGGTACTAAGGTCTTGTTGTGCAAATTCTGGTGAGGTCAAAAGGGTTAGAGAAAATGTAGTTCCTAGACTTTTAGCTTTAGACAAAAAACATAAGTATTTAGCTATAAATAAAAAAACAGTAGCTATGGCATTTAGCTATAAACAAAAAACAGAATTGTTTTTCTTTTCAAAAACTTGGTCAAACAGAACAGTAGCTATAAATACTTTTAGCTTTAGACAAAAAACAAAAGTATTTAGCTATAAATAAAAAACAGTAGCTATGGCATTTAGTTATAAACAAAAAACATAATTGTTTTTCTTTTCAAAAACTTGGTCAAACATAACAGTAGCTATATGTCATTGATGTTCATTTGCATATTCCATTATTGTTGATTATATCTTTTCATTGAAGTGGCCATGTCATATGCAAATTCCTCAATAGTGTTTGCTCATGTTATATCTTTTCATTGAAGCTGTTCGATTGTGCCCAACCGGCTTTGTTGTTTCGAGAATGATCTTTGAGTGGCCTATGTTTTGCCGGAATGTTGATTCATTTCTGTTCCGGCAAATTTCAGGTTCTCGATTTTTCCACTTTTTAGCAAAGTTCATGCCGAAATTTTCCGTAAATTTCGGCATGACTTGTGCTACAAACTAGGACATATCGAGTGCCCGGGATTTGCCGCACCAGGAAGGAGTCAACATTCCTGCAAAACAATAGTCATTTTTATGTCATTATTCATTTTATTAGGTCTAGAATTAATTGAATAGATTTACTCATAGGAAACATGGCTAGCAACGATGAAGGACAGGGTTCTGGTGATTATGACGACGCGTCTACACGGCGGCATTTAATATTTTAGCCTTACCGACGATCAACCGATGTTGTTGCTGGGCCCACCGGTGGCATCAGGGACTGAGACCGAGACGCAGACCGGTGCTGAGACTGAGACCGGCGCTGAGATTTAGACCGGCATCAAGACCGCCGCTGAGACCGGTGCTGCCTCGGCGAGCGGAGCCGGTGTAGAACCGAAAGCAAAGAGGCAACGGCTTCCTAACAAATTCAGGACTACTAGACTGGTGGTCACGGAGGTGGACGACGACAATTTTGAGCCAAAGGCGCCCGAGGAAGCGCGCGCGTGCTACGGCAAGCAAAGTGGCTGCATCGTACGGACAACCGCCACCATCAATGATGAGAAACTACAGAAGATATAAAATATGAGGAGCTCCCTCCTAAAGAAGTTTCACCAGATATTCTTGTTCCCAGGCCGGAATGAGAAGGATTATGAAGATCCAGACGAGGACCCGGCAATGAAGAAGATAAACAAACATGCCATGACCAAGTTTAGCGGCCGCGTTGGCGCTGGAAAAATCGAGTGAAAGCAAAGATCAACGACGGGGAACCCTACTCCGAGATTGTAAAGGATAATCCGACAATCACAGAAGAGCAGTTTCAAATATTCAAGGAGGCTTGCGGGGCCGAAGCTGCCAAAAAAAGTCTAAGTACATGAAGGGGCTTCAAAAGAGGAACATTGGGAGCCACCACCTCGGAAGTCGTGGTTACAGCGGAAAGATGTCCAAATGGGCCAAGGAGGACGCTGAAGCCGCGAGTCTGGGCATCCCAGACCCCTTGGCGGATTTCACCGTCCCGCAGGAGCGTGACGTCCTGAGGGCCCGGCACCGTTGGGACACAGTGAAGAAGGTTTACGAGACAACACCGGTCATTACGGAGTTCATGAGACTGCTGGTAATTTTAGTTTCGATCAATTCGACCGCACACGTTAGTCATATTTGTAAACGATCCATGTGCCTTTTGCGAGAGAGCAGCACCGGTTTTGCGGCCAAAAGCGACTCGCCGTCTCGAGGCATCAAGCGAGGCCTGGGACACTCCATTCAACCGGGCGTTGAACATATTGAAACGACAACCGGTGGATACTCGACCGTCATATGGACGCGTGCACGGTGTCGGAGACGGCACCACGTGGAAGAAGTACTACCATGAGACCACGGAGGAGAGAAAGGAAAGACGGAGGTTAACTGAAGAAAACATCGAAAAGAAGGTTGAGATTGCGGTTGAGAAGAAATCATCTCGCATATCGCAGAATAGCGGTAGCTGCCGCCAAAACAGGTGGTTGCAGATTTGTCTACTTCCTTGGTGGCGGGCGTTATCACTTGGACAAGGAAAAATCCAGAAAAAATGCAGAGGACTTTCCCTTGTTGACTTCTTGGGAGCACCTGCTCCCGCACCGGACGTGCTCGGCGGTGCTTCGTGTTTGGCTGAGCTCGACGCCCTCACGGTATCTGTCACACCGTACCCCTTCAATATAAATTTATAATCTCTCGTTTTCGTTTCCTTTCGGATGTCTCACGTCGCAGACTTTTCTTTGCAGGCCAACGAAACCCCGTGCACCATATTGTACACCATCAGCGACCAGAAGGTGGCCGTGGGGAAGGCGACGATAATGAAGCCGAAGGAACCATTGTTCCATAGCCGGCCGATCCCCCCGAACTTCTTCAAGGTTTCCATGGCGATGTCGAACGGGCCACGAGAATTTGCCTCCTCCAACACTACTGGTGGATGACGAGGAGACACCGCGGCGGCTTGGTGATTGTTGCAATGGGTGGGTCCTCTTGTGGCCAAAGAGTCTCTTCGTCTGGAGGCGGCCGGGAGCACACCCATGAGCACGCAGCCTCAGCAAGGTATGAACATCAACACCCCACCTACCCAATTAGCGTCGGGTGTCGGGTTGGGTGATAGCGGACGGGTAAGGAGTAGGCTCCATTAGTCGCCGATGACGCCGCCATGGATGAGGATGAGGATGACGATGGCTGAGCGGTATGTCTATCTGGCGCCTCCTCAGGATTTGAGCGTCATGAGTCGGTGCCTGAATTACCGTCTCAACGTATTATTGACGACCTTCCGGTAGTAAAGAAGTCTAGGAAGAGAGCGAGGAAAGGCAAAAAAAGCTGATTCTATGATCCAGCCGCCTCAAGAGCCTCGGCTTCAGGACCGTATAGATATCCCCGATGCGGATAAATGGCATATCCCGGTCAACCAATCCTACCTGCAACAGCGCTTACGGGCCAGATTCGGCGATCTAAGGAGACTTCATGACGATGTGCTACAGGTAGAGAAATGCCTCATCGCCTCGAAAGATCCAGGATACCCACTCTACGTGGTTAACGTTCCGCGGCAAATGTCGTACGTCGACAACTTCCCTGCGGATAAGTTCTTCCTCCGATTCGATTACATATTCGACATGTTTCACGTGAAGAAGCTAGATTTTACGTTTGTCCGCCTTTATGCCTTGCACATGAACTACATCATTGGGGTTGAGCAGATACGTCATATCTGTAGCCGCTGACCCGTACTACATGCACGAGAGCTTCTTGGGAGTCATGCAGAGCACCGTGAATACGCAAGGGATTACATCGTCGCTTTCATGCTTCGCCAATAAGGACGAGAAGGCGATTCTCGTGCCTTATCATCCCGTGTAAGTCATCCGCGCTGCTATCCTTCCTTCGATTTCAATAATTCATTTGCACGGTGGAGGCTGATTAATTTGAGGTGTACTTATTTTGTGCAGCGGCGGGCGCGCCGTCCTCATCATCCTCTACCCCCGATTCTCCCACGCTCTTTACTTGGACTCGTCAAAGAACATTCACAAAAAGGATTACACCCACATCAAAGATGTTCTCGACAGTGCTATATTTTACTACCAAGCAACGGGTGGAGAGGTTAGGGACAAGAAGAGAAGGGGCGGCAGGGCCGCCTTCGGCCATAAGACCGACTTCTGCTGCATCCAGCAACCGAACAATTCTCTTAATGATGGATTCTATGTCCTACACCACATGCTGGAGTACAGACGGGATCACCAGAACCTTCAAATAGATTTGGCGATGCCCATATTCTGCAATGGGCAAAGGACATAGGAGATATCGAGGATCATCGACTTCGAGCTGAGTTCTATAACATCCAGCGAGAACTTGCCCAAATCATCATGAAAGAGGTCGTCGGAAAAACAGGGATGTTCTACGGAGAAGGACAAATGTCGCGGGAAGAAGTCCGAACATGGATAGCCTCTCAGCGTCTCGACATGAAGCCTTTCACTAAGCTCGGGGACTATCTCCCGACCTCGATGGATGGCACGGCATGTTGGAGTGATTGTCGATATATGAAAATGTGTCTGCTTAGTCCATACTTTCCGTATGACAAAACTTTGAGTTATCTTGTGATGAAACTTTATTTGTGATGTAATTAAACCATCATCCTCCTCGACTAGCGAAGATCACTCTAGTTAGGGCATTTTGGGTACGATGAACTTTGTTATTTATGCTTATGATATGTTGTTTCTATTTTTGTCAAGTATGTCTCTTTACATTTGCTCAACTATATATGTTGCATATCATCGACTCATGTGATGATGCAGGTGCATAGATCATCGATGGTGAAGAAGTGCTACGCCAGGAGTATATATACGATGAGTGGCCGGAGTGTCAGGCCCAGGTGTTGCCGGTTTCCGGTTTCCGAGCGACAGGCAGTAGTTAGTTTAGGTTCACGCTAATGTGAGAGAGGGATACGGACTCATGTACTCAAAGTGATAGCTCTTCTCGCATATACCATTGTTTAGATGGTTGACGATGTATTTGCAAGTAATCAAGGACTTGTATCGCTATTTTCGAGATGATGACGAGAGACCACTTTGTGTTGGATGATGATTATGATGAGACTATTTGTATGTATATGCTATGATTATATTCGTGGTCTCGCAGGCATTTGTATGTGTATCATGATGACATTTCTATGTGCTAAAGATTCTTCTATAAAGCATGTTCAAATACAAAACAAATATGCCCAAAAACAAAAAACCTGTTAAATTAGCGATGGCGAGTGTATAAAAGTTAGCAGCAGCGCGCTATAGCGATGGCGCGTTCTTTGCAAAGGGCGCTAGAGCTACTAGCGATGGCGTGCTCCTAGTAACAGCTGCTGCTACACTTGTGTAGCAGGAGCGCCGGTGACCACGCGCCACTGCTATATGTTAGCTGTAGCGCCTTATTAGTAGCGCCCCACCCCGCGCTACTGATACACCTAAAACCCGCGCTGCTGCTAGCCTTTTCCCTAGTAGTGTACCTACTCATGTGTTGAGGCCAAGATATTCCATTCCTACCATATGAATCTTGATCTCTAGCCTTCCCAAGTTGCTTTCCACTCAAATCTTCTTTCCACCAGATCCAAATCCTATGAGAGAGAGTTGAGTGTTGGGGAGACTATCATTTGAAGCACAAGTGCAAGGAGTTCATCATCAACACACCATTTGTTACTTCTTGGAGAGTGGTGTCTCCTAGATTGGCTAGGTGTCACGTGGGAGCCTCCGACAAGATTGTGGAGTTGAACCAAGGAGTTTGTAAGGGCAAGGAGATCGCCTAATTCGTGAAGATCTACCGCTAGTGAGGCAAGTCCTTCGTGGGCGACGGCCATGGTGGAATAGACAAGGTTGCTACTCCGTGGACCCTTCGTGGGTGGAGCCCTCCGTGGACTCGCGCAACCGTTACCCTACGTGCGTTGAAGTCTCCACCAACAAGGAAGTACGATAGCACCACCTATCGGAACCACGACAAAAACATCCGTGTCTCCAATTGCGTTTGAATCCTCCAAACCCTTCCCTTTACATTCTTGCAAGTTGCATGCTTTACTTTCCGTTGCTCATATATTCATTGCATGCTTGCTTGTTATGTATTGAAAAAGTTAAACTTGTGCCTAAACTCCACTTAAACTTTAATAAGGTTAAAAACTGCAACTTTGGTACTTAGTGTCTAATCACCCCCTCTAGGCACCTCTTCTCAAGATCCTACAAGTGGTATCAGAGCTTTGGTCTCCATTGCCTTGGTTTAATCACCATTGGAGGAAGATGGATGAGTCTACTTCGGGGAGTCTTAGTCATAGAGTGCATATTCTTGATGGAGAGTATTTTCATGAGTGGAAAAATGAGATGCTTGTAATTTTCAATCAATATCATTTGAACAAGTACATTGCTAGCCCTTGTGCTCCTCATGTTGATCCTATGCACCCTACCCTTGATGAATCTGTTGACATGACTAGAAATCTTAGAACTGTTAATCTTATCACTAGAGGCTTGCCTAGAAACTTGATTAGAATCTTGCCTACCCTTGAGTGTGCCTACACTATATGGAAATTTCTTGAGGAACGCTTTCCAAATTATTCCTTGAAAAATCTAGATGAAATTCTCTATAAGTCTATTGCTTTGAGTAAGATGAATACTAGAAATCCTATATTTGGTGATCGTCTATTTGAACTTACCGACCTTATGCGTGCCAAAGGAGATGTTGGAATTATTAGTGATATTATTTCCAAAGCTATAAGAATTCATAAGCAAGATCATTGTCAAACTCACTCTAATGAATTACCCTCTCTAGGATTTGATCCACCACATGACGATGTTGAACATGGATACTATGATTTGGATGATGATAGTGACTTCGATCTTGATGATGCAATGAGACACTTTGGTCTTATGGAAAATCTTCGGGATATGTGTCAGGAGGAAAGGAATGGGTTCTTGACAGTGGATGTACCGATCACATGACCGGAGATAAAGACATGTTTCGTGAGCTTGCTGAAAATGATAGTCCTCGAAAGTTTGTCACTTTCGGTGACAACTCAAAGGGTAAGGTGGTTAGCCTCTGTAAGGTGGCCATCTCACATGATAGCTCCATACAAAATGTCATGCTCGTTGAATCTCTTGGCTACAACTTACTTTTAGTATCTAGACTTGCTGATTTCGGTTTCAATGTCCTATTTACTGAAATTGATTGCCAAGTGTTTCGTCGAGACAATCATAAAATATTCTTTATCGGTATACATTGTTGATTTCACTAAAAAGGCTCAACCTAAAACTTGCTTCATTGCTAAATCCTCAAAAGGATGGTTATGGCATAGACGATTAGGTCACGTTGGCATGAGAAACCTTGACAAGCTTATTAAAGGGAATCATATCCTTGGAGTTAACGATGTCATATTTGATAAGGATACACTTTGCAGTGCTTGTCAAGCAGGTAAACAGGTTGGAGGAAGGCATCCCGTGAAGAACATCATGACCACAAAGAGGCCACTCGAGCTACTTCACATGGATCTCTTTGGTCCCAACTCCTACAAGAGTCTCGGTGGAAATTCTTTTGGTTTAGTTATAGTTGATAATTTTTCAAGATTTACGTGGGTGTTCTTTCTCGATGATAAATCGCAGGTCCAAAAGATCTTCAAAAACTTCGCTAGAAAGGCCCAAAATCAATTTGAAGTGAAGATCAAGAAGGTTCGCGGCGACAACGGAACGGAGTTCAAGAATGCAAATGTGGACACCTTTCTTGACGAAGAAGGGATTTCACACGAGTTCTCGCCACGCATACACACCTCAACAAAATGGAGTTGTTGAGAGGAAGAACCGGACGCTCATCGAAATGGCGAGAACGATGCTTGATGAGTACAAGACAAAGCACTTTTTGGGTAGAAGCGGTTGAGACAGCTTGTCATGCAACAAATCGCTTGTACCTTCACAAGCTACTCGGCAAGACGGCATACGAGCTCCTCACCGGTAACAAACCCCAAGTTGGATACTTTCGTGTATTCGGCTCAAAGTGCTATATTCTTGATAAGCATCGTCGTTCTAAATTTGCTCCTAAGTCTCATGAAGGTTTCCTACTAGGTTATGGCTCAAACTCTCACACTTACCGTGTCTACAACAATTTCACCCAAAAGTTTGAAGAGACGGTAGATGTGAAGTTTGATGAATCTAATGGCTCGCAAATAGAGCAATTGCCAATTGATGTAGGAGACAAGGATCCTTCGGAAGCAATCCAAGACTTGTCTATTGGCAAGGTCCGTCCAACGGAGGTGAAGGAGAGTACCTCGTCTATTCAAGTGGAAGCTTCTACTTCACGACAAGGTGAACCAAGAGTTAATACGGAAGCATCCACAAGTGGGACACACCAAGATGAAGAAAATGAGGAAGAACATCACGAACGTCAACAACCTCCTTCTCCACCACGACAAGAGAACGACAACACCAACAATGAAGAAGGCCAAGAAGAAGAACAAGATGAAGAAGATGTTCAACAAAGACCCAAGCAAAAGCTTTCATGAGTTCGAGCAAGAATTTCTAAAGGCCATCTCGTTGAGCAAATCTACAATGACATTCAAACCGGGAGAATCACTCGATCTAAAACTCGTTTAGCTAACTTTTGTGAAAACTATTCTTTCATCTCTAGAATTGAACCTATGAAGGTTGAAGAAGCATTGGAAGATCCGGATTGGATAAATGCTATGCATGAAGAGCTACACAACTTTGAGAGGAATCAAGTTTGGACATTGGTTGAGAAGCCCGACAACAACCACAACATCATTTGTACCAAATGGGTGTTTCGCAACAAGCAAGATGAAGATGGACAAGTAGTTCGCAACAAAGCACGTCTAAATGCCGCCCAAGGCTACACACAAGTCGAAGGTATGGACTATGGTGAGACTTATGCTCCCGTTGCTAGACTTGATTCCATTCGCATCTTACTTGCCTATGCTAATCATCGTGATATCACCTTGTACCAAATGGACAGTAAAAGTGCTTTTCTAAATGGTGAAATAGAGGAGGAAGTCTATGTTAAGCAACCTCCCGGCTTTGTCAATCCTAAGAAACCCAATCATGTTTACAAACTTCACAAAGCTCTTTATGGTCTTAAACAAGCTCCTAGAGCATGGTATAAATGCTTGACCAAGTTTCTTCTTGAAAAAGGCTTTGAAATTGGGAAAATTTATTCTACACTTTTTACTAAAAGGGTTAATGGAGAATTATTTGTATGCTAAATTTATGTTGATGATATCATATTTGGATCAACTAACCCTCATTTTAGTGAAAAGATTGGAAAGCTAATGTCGGAGAAGTTTGAGATGTCAATGATGAGTGAACTCAAATTCTTTCTTGGGTTGCAAATCAAGCAAACTAAGGAAGGTACCTTTGTCTCTCAAACGAAGTACACTAAGGACTTATTCAAGAAGTTCAATATGCAAGAATGCAAAGGTATGTCTACACCCATGCCTACTAGTGGACATCTTGACTTAACCAAAGATGATGAACCGGTTGATCAAAAGGTTTATCGCTCTATGATTGGTTCATTGTTATATCTATGTGCTTCACGTCCCGATATTATGCTAAGTGTGTGCATGTGTGCACGATATCAAGCCGCTCTAAAGAATGTCATCTTAAGGCTGTGAAAAGGATAGTGAGATACTTAATCCATACACCAAATTTTGGCATTTGGTATCCTAAGAGGGCCTCTTTCGATCTTGTTGGCTACTCCGACTCGGACTATGCCGGTGACAAGGTTGATAGAAAGTCAACTTCGGGTACTTGCCAATTTCTTGGTAGATCTCTTGTGTCTTGGTCCTCCAAGAAACAAAACTCGGTATCCTTATCCACTGCCGAAGCGGAATACATTGCCGCTGGTTCATGTTGTGCTCAATTACTTTGGATGACCCGAACTCTTAAAAATTATGGGATACATGTGAAACATGTTCCATTACTTTGTGACAATGAAATTGCTATCAAAATTGGTCATAATCCCGTACAACATTCTCGAACTAAGCATATTGAAGTTCGTCATCATTTCATTCGAGATCATGTTGCTAAGGGTGACATAGATCTTAAGCATGTTCGCACTGAAAAGCAATTAGCGGATATATTCACTAAACCTCTTGATGAGAAAGTGTTTTGCAGGTTAAGAGGAGAATTAAACATCATTGATGCTTCAAACTTGGAGTAGAAACTCCATTGGATACATGCAAGACATGAGCTTAGGCGTAATCCTTGATATCTCACCTACGATGGAAATCTTATGTCTTGGATATATTTGTATCTTGCATGTTATCTAACCCATGTAGGTACTTGGTTGAATCAAATTTCATGAGGTTGTAACCTACTCATATCTTGAGCAATCTCTACATCACCAAGTCTCTACACAAGGTGGATGAAGCCAAGGAAGCACAAAACCATTTAAACATACCCTTTGACAAATTCTATGTTGAGCTTCATGATTGTCATTGTTGGATACACAAGTGCTCTTCCTTGCACGAACTAACCCATGTAGGTCGATGGACTCAAATTCCAGGTGGTGCTCCCAATTCTTGATGAGCTACATCAACCTTGAGCAACTCACACAAGTTCAACTACATGGACAACACCACCAACCAAGGTATGTTATTCCATCTTAGAGAAGCTTTACTCCAAGTCATGAGTTAAAGCAACTCGACAAGATGTGAATACATCAAGATGCTAAAACGAAAGATGGCAACCCCATTTTGAGCTTAAACGATGAGTATGACCTATGATCAAGTGATCTCACTTGACTCCTAAGTCAATATACTCTAACATAGGTGACTTTGTTGCCGACCATCTCTAGATGAAGTTCTCTTGTGTTCTTTTCTGAGTTTTTGCATTTGTCTCATGCATATGTGTTTCCCCTTTCAAAAAAAACTTCATCTAGATTTCTTTCTGATTGCTCTGCATTTTCTGCATTTTCTGCATTCCAATTCATTGCATATCATACAGTAAATTCCTTGCAAATCTTTGTGAGATCTTATTAGTCAAGAGAGCTGAGGTGACAAGTGTTTTCTCTGTGATGAACTCGGTTACACCGATTTGTTATTTTCGGTCCAACCGAAAACTTTCGCACGACGAAGCATACCACTCGGTGCCACCGATTTCACAACAGGAAAATTAGTTTGCCACTTATTCTGTGTTCCTTTTGATCCAGCTCCACTCAATGAATCTTGTCCTCTACAAGCATCACATTTTTTATCATTGCTTTAGGTTGTGACTCAAGGATCAAACCCATTCACAACAAATTCCAGCGGGGGAGAGAGAGCTAAATATTTCTTATCAAGCCCTTCTTGGAAATTGATGTCAAAGGGGGAGAGAGAGATCACATAAAATCTTATCATTTAGAGAGAGATCGCATCTCAGAGAAGGAGAGAGAGATCTCCAGGGGGAGAGAATACTAGATAAAAGTATTTCTCAAGGATCCCAGATGCTTGGTGTTCAAGAGGAGAGATGCCACATGTCTTCTTGAGGGGAAAGACATGTTCATATGTGCTTATTTGCACTAGCTTGCATTAGCTCTGTTCATTTATATCTTTCAGCTCTAATTTTCTGTTCCCTATCTTCTCCCAGTATCCCATGCTAGATTCAGGGGGAGCAAGTCTAAGGGAAAGAAACCATCTAAATTCATTGCATATCTTTACTCTTGGGGACATGTCAAATCCAATGTAGTACTTAGTACTCACTCTCTACATGTCATCCCAATCTTGGTACTCTTGTGGTTTCTTTTGTTTGCTCTGGCTAGTAGGTGCATCTGTGTTATCTAACCTTGTTTACGCAGGTTCATTCCATCCTAAGCCAACTCAAGACTACAAGGTAAGTATATGCATCACAATCATGTGTATGAGGAATTCTTGCCGATGTACATACTGTTTGCAAGAAGGACTCATGGGCATGAAGGTATTTTCTTTAATATTCATTGCTCTGATGCATATGGCCAAGATACATGTAAGACATTGCCTGCTCCATCATGGTTATGCTATCACATGCTTCTATATTCCATATTCACATGATTGCATACATGTAGGGGGAGCCTATGCTTGTTACATGTCTTTCCGAAGCTTTACGTGCTATTCTTTATATCTTTATCTAATGCTTTGATGTATGTTCTCATCAATTACCAAAAAGGGGGAGATTGAAAGCACAAGTGCTCCCCAGGTGGTTTTGGTAATTAATGTCAACATATCTCTTGTTGGACTAACACTTTTATCTAGCATGTTTCAGATAAGTTCAACAATGAATGGCATGGACTAAAGGATGTGGGAACTCCTTCAAGATGCTAAGGACAAAGGATTGGCTAAAGCTTCAAGCTCAAGACTCTTCATTTTACATTTTAGTGATCCAAGATCACATTGAGTCTATAGGAAAAGCCAATACTATCAAGGAGGGATGAGGTGTTGCTTAATGAGCCTCTTGCTTCATGTGCTTAGTGATATGCTCCAAATACCCTCAACTACTTTCCCACTTCCACATATGACCTAAACCTAAAGTCAAACTCGGACCCACTGATTCTTCCTATCCGGCGCCACCGAGTTTGGATGTCTTAGACACTGCCTAAAACCCTAGGCAAATCGGTTTTACCGATAGGGATCTCGGTCTCACCGAGATGGGATTGTAATCTCTCTGTGTATGTCCATCATCAAAATCGGTCTCACCGAGTTTGAGAATCGGTACTACCGAGATTACAATGCAAACTTTCTGGTTAACTTATTACCAAAATCGGTCCCACCGAGTTTGAGTAACCGGTCCAACCGAGTTTGCCTGACCAACTCTCTGGTTAGCTAATTACCAAAATCGGTCTCACTGAGTTTGTGTAATCGGTCTCACCGAGATTACGTTATGCCCTAACCCTAACCATATCGGTCCTACCGAGATGCATGTCGATCCCCAATCGAAAACCCTAATGGTCACTAGCTTTACTAAAATCGGTCTCGACCGAGTTTGTTGATTCGGTCCCACCGAGATTGGTAAATTGTGTGTAACGGTTAGATTTTGTGTGGAGGCTATATATACCCCTCCACCTCCTCTTCATTCGTGGAGAGAGCCATCAGACTGAACCTACACTTCCAACTTACTATCTCTGAGAGAGAACTACCTACTCATGAGTTGAGGCCAAGATATTCCATTCCTAGCATATGAATCTTGATCTCTAGCCTTCCCAAGTTGCTTTCCACTCAAATCTTCTTTCCACCAGATCCAAATCCTATGATGTCGGTGTACAAAAAGAGGAGTGCATTTTTGTACCCCTATAACTGTGCACGGGCAGTCTGAGCCGCGGGCACCACCGCACTGAGCAAGGCAAGGGAGGTGAAGCCAAGGTAAGGCCGAAGCTCGAAAGGAACAGAATGACACCAAGACCAAGACCACAAAGAGCAAGGGGACGAAGCGGACTCCCCCGGCAAGGTCCTTGTCGGGAGGTGGTTTTAGCAAACCCGGCAAGACCCTTGCCGTGGCAGCTCGCCCCACACCTACGGAGCGAGTCACCCTTGAGTCCACTGCCCCCATGGGGCAAGGATTCAGGAGACATCCCCGTGGTGGCATGCAGATCTTTGTGAAGACATTCAAGATCAGATACACACTATAGAAGATGACGACCCTTGGCGGGATCCCAGCCAAGGAGAACCACAAGGCCCCCGGGAAGAGCCTTGCCGGGGATGACAGCAGGCGCCCCGGCAAGGCCCTTGCCGAGAACACCCGAAGGGCCACCATCGGGCCCACGCCAATCAACCCTCCACCACCGTTCGCATGCAGCTGCCGACCCAACCAGTTGGGCAGGCACCTGCGTGGCAGCAAGCGGATCTTCGTGGATACCCACCATTGCGCCACCTCAGCTGCCTGCCTGCCTACATGGCACCACGGGCACCGCTGGCCAGGGCGCGTGTCAACACGAGAGGGAGCGGCGACGGACGAGACAGAGCTCTCCCCCGTCCCCGATAAAGCAAGGACACCTAAGCCAGACGCATTGAATGCGCCTTGTCATGTAATGCGAGGGATAAACTCGCATCACTGTACCCTTTCCACCTCCTGTGTGCTACTGTGGCAACCCCTTTCCCTATAAACGGAGGCCCAAGAAGACCAGGAGGAGGATTCGGCTTTTTGGAGCTCCTCACGCCCCATGGCTAGCCCAAGAACACAGATAAACAAACCACCAAAGCAGGAGTAGGGTTTTATGCATCCTCGCGGCCCGAACCTGGATAAAGAACCCGTGTGCTATCTGTTTGATCCGCTCTTCTCATGACCCTGCGCCCTGCAACCGTAGTAGGGATTCTTGTGATCCCATAGGTGTCGTCCTCGCACCGACATATGAGAGAGAGTTGAGTGTTGGGGAGACTATCATTTGAAGCACAAGAGCAAGGAGTTCATCATCAACACACCATTTGTTACTTCTTGGAGAGTGGTGTCTCCTAGATTGTCTAGGTGTCACTTGGGAGCCTCCGACAAGATTGTGGAGTTGAACCAAGGAGTTTGAAAGGGCAAGGAGATCGCCAACTTCGTGAAGATCTACCGCTAGTGAGGCAAGTCCTTCGTGGGCGACGGCCATGGTGGAATAGACAAGGTTGCTACTTCGTGGACCCTTCGTGGGTGGAGCCCTCCGTGGACTCGCGCAACCGTTACCCTACGTGGGTTGAAGTCTCCGCCAACGTGGAAGTATGATAGCACCACCTATCGTAACCACGACAAAAACATCCGTGTCTCCAATTGTGTTTGAATCCTCCAAACCCTTCCCTTTACAGTCTTGCAAGTTGCATGCTTTACTTTCCGCTGCTCATATATTCATTGCATGCTTGCTTGTTATGTATTGAAAAAGTTAAACTTGTGCCTAAACTCCACTTAAACTTTAATAAGGTTAAAAACTGCAACTTTGGTACTTAGTGTCTAATCACCCCCCCCCCCTCTAGACACCTCTTCTCAAGATCCTACAGAATCCTGCTTCGTCCATCCGATCTTTGTGGCCTTGGTCCTTGTCGTTGCTTTGTTTGTCTCGTGCCTTCGACTTCTCTATGGCTTCCCTTTCCTACCCTGTTATGCGTGGCCATGGCGGGAGGCTCTGACTGCCCATGCACAAGTAAATGGGTCAAAAGCAGAGCCCCTACTTTTTTACACCGACAGAGGTTGAAGCTGCCATCCTAGAGATAGAGATGACTGAAGATGCACATCAAAGCCGAGGAAGAAAGTGAGCACACCTCGCTTTCCACCAAGGAGGCAAACCCGTCGATAGCATCTTCAAGCATCGCCAGGACTTCAGGCAGCAGAGCAGCGGGGCTCTCCCTCGGGGACGTCACCGCCGCCTTCTTCGGATCATCTCCAAAGAGCGCCTTCTGGTCCTTGCGAAAACATGCCTCGAGGGAGGTAAGGGTGTCGTGCTCCATGGCGGCCGCCTTCTTGGCCTCGGTGAGGGCCGCTTGGGCTGCCTCCGCATCCTGCTTCAGCTTCGCCAGGCGGTCGCGCTCTCCAGCCTGCTCCAAGGCCATCTTCTTCACCTCGGCGTCTTGGTTGGCGACGGTAGCTTCCTGGGCCTTTAGCTTCCCCTCACGCTCCTGGAGCTGGCTGGCGTGGGCAGCCTGTCATTCCTGGAGAGCCTTCAGATCAGTCTCCGCCACGCGGCACCGGTCATCAGCTCCTGTGGCCTCCTACCATGCCAGGTCGCGCGTCGTGGCGGCCATCCCGAGCACCTTCTCGGCTTCCTCCGCAGAGCCCCATGCAGCGCGAACAGACGCATCAGCCTTGAGCCAACCAGATATCAGCCCCCGGCATCCTTGCGCCGAACGACGATGGGCCCTGAAGTTCACGGCTGAGGAGGTCCAGCGCCGCCCTTGCCTCTTCCACGGTCCCGGAGGGAGCAGGAGCACCATGACTCGGCCACGCGCTGGCCAAGGGAGGAGACGCCCTCGGCACCAGAGCAGAAGAAACCTCAGCCTCAGGAAGGACCGGGGGCTCCGGAGGCTGGTTGTCCTCTTTAGCCGCAGCAAGGCTGCGTGCCGGAAGAGTCAAGCCTGCCGAGGGCACTGGCACCTCCTGGGGACGGGCATCCGTGTCCTCCGGAGATGGCGTCACCTCTGGAGCTGCAGGGGCAGCGGCACTCTTCTTCACTAGAGCCGCGGTGGCTGCTCCATCGCTAGCGGCCGTGGAAACCTCTGTACCCTCCTTTTGCTTCTTCGACGGTTGCTGCCTGGCGACAGGAGAAGACGCTCAGTACCACTTCAAGAACCAACAAGCAAGATTAAGGGAGAGACTTACTGGTCGATGAAGGCATAGCGCCTCTTCATGCTCAGCAGCGGGCGCTGGGGTGGAGCAGCTGGTGCCGAGCTCTTGGGTGCAGGAGAGCTTGCGGTTGGCGCTGCCCGGGACGGTGTCGGAGAAGGTGGTCTGCTGCCCGGAAGAACTACCGCGGTCCTGCTTTTCTTCACGACCGCTCGCTTGGGCTGCTTCGAGGAGTCCACCCCAGACCTCGTGGTGACTCCTGGAGGGCGCGACACCTCTACCACCGGGGGCTCATCGTCATCATCATCATTAGGAAGGTCGCACAGGAGTTCCCTTCGCTCCGGGGCAAAGGATTCTTCCACAACCTCGTCCACGGTAGCCTCGGAGGATTGGCCGTCGGAGGACAGGTGCACCAAGTTAGTAGTGGGCAGGGAAGGCCCCAGCCGCACGAACCCAAGCTCGTCGAAGACAAGCATGGCCGTGACAACCTCCTCGGTGTCATCACGGCAGTACATCGGAAGCGAGTCTTCCGGAGGGTCGCTCGGATCCTTCCCCGTCAGGTAGAGCAACACCTTGTTCAGATCCTCCTCCGGAAGGGGATCTTGGCGCAAACGAATTTAGTCGTCATCACCACCAAGCTTCCACAAGGGCCAGGGGCAGTCTTGAAGCGGCGCGATGCACTACTTCAGGAACTCCCTAATGAGCATGGCCCCCATCAGCTTCGTGCACTTCAGCTCCTTATCCATCTTCATCACGAACGGCGCCAGGGAAGGATCGGTGATCTTCTCATAGCGCCACAACTTCTCGGCAACGGGGAATGCGGTCGGCAGCTTCAACAAGCTCTGGGGGCTCTTGGCATCCATCAAAACCCACCTCTTCACGGCGTCCTCCACCTTCTTCCCGGCGCGGGAGATTGCGTTACCACCCCGCGCCGCAACGAAGCCGATGCACCCAACCGGATTGTCGCTGCTCATGCAAAGGAAGAAGAAATGGCTGAACAGGGCAACGGAGGGCATCCCCCCCCCCCCCCCACGAACGCCTCACAATAAAAGGCGAAAAGGTATAGAAGGAGGATGGAGTTGGCATGGATGTGGAGCGCGTGAAGACCATATTGGTGAAGGATGGCAAAGAAGAAGTGGGAGAATGGAGGTACCAGCCCTGAGTAGACGTTGTGCATGAAGAAGGGGAAGAAGTTGCTGCCCGCGGGCTCCGGTGCAGACGTGGCGACCGAAGCGTTGTCTTCTTCCACTCATTGTCGTTGCTCGCCGTCAGAAGGAGCGTAGTCTGGAGCTTCTCCCCGGTCACGCAGGGCGCCAGCAGCCCTGGCTCGTACCAGGTGGAGCCGACAGCCGGGGCAGGAGCTGTGGTCTTCTCGGCGGCCATCCAGCAGAAGATTTGGTGGAAAAACGGCAGATCTGGTGAGTTCTTCTGCTGTGGGGAGAAGGGGATCAAGAGCAAGACGAATAAGGAGCAACAAAATCCTGGCGGCAGGCGGCACCCCTTTTTTTCAAACGGAAGAAGTTGTCGAGGCAGCGCGGGGAAGCAGAGTCGCCCATGCCCAATCAATTGCCATGTGTCATCAGGGCCGTAGGCGGTTAGGGCCCGCGGCACTCCGCACTTGCCCTTTGGCTTTGCCTGGAAGCCAAGTCCAAGCGTGCCTTGGGCCCGGGGGCTACTGTCGGCATCCAGGATTCGGGGGTATCCAGCCCTGCCTGCCTGCGGCCCGCCGCGTGACTCCATCAACGGCCTGGTACGGCCCAGCTTCAACACCAACACCACAAGACCCTCAAGAGGGGCCAAGCCTCGCGAGGCGGACGACGCCAAGACCCCCGAAGGAAGTGGCCTCCTCAGGAGGGCTCCTGAGGGGCGGAGAGTTCTATGCAAGATATCTCACGAGGCTCAGCTGACGTGAGCCATGACGACCAAGGCCAGGCAGGTGCCAAGCGGGCGCCAAGCAGACGTAGAGCGCAGGTTTCCTCTTCGGTGCAAGGGAGGCAAGCCACAGGCACAGAGTCCCGAGGAATCAGCCAAAGGTTTCCATTCTGGTGCAACAAGACCAAGACCGCCAGGACGGCAGGACAGAGGTCACCAACGAGCCCACCGTAGCGTCACGACCAGAGGCTTTTCGCCGGCGAAGACTACTTTTGTCAGGATAGACTATACTACTTGTCCCCTTTCAAATCCCGCCGTTGTGGAATCCCTTCCCGCTCATATTTGGGAAGAGGGCCAAGGCCACTATAAATAGGACTAGCCACTACCATAGGAAGGGGACCGAAATCAGAACAAGTAGAGCACCACACCAGCCCAAGAACACCTCTCCTCCGGAGGCTAGTTCATCCACTGTACTTGTTCATCCATAGCCCTCCGAGGCAATCCACCACACCACACTAGAGTAGGGTATTACACCACAACGATGGCCCGAACCAGTATAAATCTCTGTGTCTTTGTGTCTCTGTGGCTTGACGCGTTATGCTAGGGAGGATCGCGAGTAGGCAGGCTGGGCAGGTTGATATCTCCGCACGCACCCCAAAGTTCGAACCTCTCAAGGTTTGCGAGATCCCTAAATCCGACATTGGTCAAGGAACGACTTCCGTTGGAAGAGTACTGTACGTTGATAGGCTAATAGAATGGGTCCACGACAGCCGCAGGCAATTGGCTCCTTATTACGTGCAAAATAATTATTCCTCCACCTGACAGCAGGGACCCACCGGACGGGCCACTGTATTTTGCGAGAAAAGTGTTTCCCGCCTGACTGCTGGGACCCACCAGCTACATCTTCACACGCAAAGAAGTGCGCCCATATTATGGGCAAAAAAATGATTCGCCCCCTGACTGCTGGGACCCACCAGCTACATCTTCGCATGCAAGGAAGTGGCTGACAGTCAGGACCCACCTCGTCGAAGCGTAGGAAGCGTTGTCATTCTGGTCGTGAACGTGTATGTACACACTGGTCGATGTAGACGCGCACGTGTCGTAGTAGAGGCGCGCACGTAGCATGTACACGTACATACAGTGGCCAGGGTGCAAGAAAGCAAATATGGCCACGTACGTACATACGGGCAGGGTCTCGAACGCCTACTCGCGCATATGTACTGCCAAGGCTCGTGTACATGGCTGGGTCGGAACGGAGAAGCTGCGTCGTTGTCGTGTTCATGGGGAGGCAACAAAATGGGTCGTGTTCATCAGGAGGCAACGGGACACGTGGGAGCCAACCGGCTTGGACAGAATAGCCGACGGAAAGGAGGCCTTGCGTACCACAGGACGGAGGAAATGGCCTTGTGTTCGACCGTCCATGGTCGAAATGGGATCCTGTTCATCGGGAGGGATCTGGCATACCGCAAAACGGAGGAAACGGACTTCTGTTGGACCTCCTATGGTCGAAACGGGGTCATGTTGATCGGGAGGGGTGTGGCATACCGCAAAATGGAGGAAACGGACTTGTGTTGGAGCGTTACGGTCGAAACAGGGGTCCTGTTCATCGGGAGGGGTGTCGCGTACCGCAAAACGGGACTCCGCGGCATACTATTCATCTCCACCGTCAACCTCCTCCAGCCTCTACGGGCTACTGTTCATCCACCATCGACCTCCTCCAGCCTCCACCTGCGACTGTTCATCCACGGGCTCCTGTTCATCCAGCCTCCACCACACGCTACTCCACCGGCTACTGTTCAACCATCCCTCTCCACGGGCTCCTGTTCAACCACCCCTCCACGGGCTACTGTTCATCCAGCCCTCCACTGGCTACTATTCAACCATCCCTCCACGGGGTCGTCCTGTTCATCTATCCCTCCACGGGGTCATGTACATCCAGCCCCAATCGGCTCGATCAATCGAGGTCCTGTTCATCCAGAGGCAAGACCACGGGGGTCCTGTTCATCCACCCCCACCGGGAACTGTTCATCCAAACCCCCCAGCAACGCTCACTATTCATCCAAACCCCCCAACAATGCTCACTGTTCCTCCAGAGGCAGCATCGGTCGACTTCAGTTAGCAGCAGCGAAGGAGTCGCTTTACCGCTCGGGTTCAGTAACGCATAGCCTGCAGTGCAATCGCTCAGGTTCAGTTAGGCGACACCTTGCTCGGGTTCAGTTAGAGCCCAACGCCTCTCACCCACGCGCGTACGGTACAAGAGAAACGCGCACTGCTTGGCCCCTGACCACCCACCGTAGCCGGGAACTCCCTGAAATTTTCCTCGCCCTCGCTTCTACCATGGTTTTTTCCATCATGGATGACCCAAAGAATGTCATGCAGCTGCGTCTCCAGCCCGCCTAGGACGAAAAGCCCATTTTATGTCATGATTTTTTGTCATAGAAGTAGGAGCCCACCACATCTACGACGATACCGGGTTTTGTCACAATTATCGTCATAGAAGTGTCATAAGTATGACAGAAAAAAAATTCGTTCGGCCCAAAATGTCACAGATGTGTCTTTTTTTTTGTAGTGCAAGGGAGTCACTCATCTGTCTTCTTCGAAATTTGCTGACAGCTAAAGGCTCACGAGTTGCCGTGAATTGAGCTCCTCCAAAAACTGGCTTCTGATTGATGGGTCTGTCTAGGACACATCTAGATGTGACATAGTTATGCCACATCTAAGCTGATGTTCACTTTGTTTGTGGTCTATTTTTTTTGTACTAGTTTTTTTGTTTCTTGTTGCTGCATTATATATTTGTGGAAGCTTATATGTGACATCCTTAAAAAACATCTAGATGTGAATTAGACAAACTGTTGATTGTTTCTCGGGGAGAATTGCTTTGATTCCAGAATTGCCACTTAAAAAGGGAGGAGCTCTGATTGCCGACTACGGCTCGGATAGGAGCCGCTTGATTGCTTCTATGGCTGGTTGCAGCTCGAAAAGGAGCTGCCCGAAATAGAGCTGTTGTTGCTTCGATTGGGGACTAAAGCTCTCAATGAGGGAGCTGCTTATTTGGGCGCCTCTGCTTAGGCACCACTCGATCCTCATATGAGGCCTCTGATGGCGACGGCACTGAAGCGAGGGGTGAGATCGGCACGGCGGGCGGCGGCGCATAGCTTACTCCTGATCCCCTTTCCTCTCTCTTGGTGGAACCCTGGCTTGTTGGCTTTGGTGGGCTCATAAGTCCAACTTCAGCCCACCACCGTGCATTTCTTGCGCCTGTCTCCATAGCTTCATCAGTGATCTTGGTCAAGTTCAAAAGACCAAACCGACTTCTACTGCAAATAATCGCTAGTCGGGTCGTTTACTGTGGTCTCCTTTGCCACAAGGTTTTCTTAAAATTAACACAGATGGTGCCATGAATAAACAAGGGGGACGAGGAGCTACTGCTGCAATCTGTCAGGGTCACAACGACAAATACACAGGATCTTCCTCTATTACTCTCAGTGGTGTCACCGATGTGGCGGTTCTTGATGCAATGACATGCAGAGAAGCGCAAACTTTAGCAAATGGTTTGTTGGTGATGGACATTTATTTCTTCGGACAATAGACCAGTCGTCAATGATACTGAAGCCAACGTGGGGCGCGGGGGTGGGGGGGAGCTCATGATGTGGTGATCAAGGAGGTGAACGTGGGGAAAAGGGTTTTGAAGCTTGTCATTTTATCTATCTATGAATCTAGACGTAGAAAATTTGAGGTCATTCCTCATTGATGTTGGTAGGTATGGGTGGTTGGGTGACCCACATGATCTTATAACAATTCCTCTTAACGTTGTTATCGAATAAAGTGTGACGAGGTTTTCTAAGACAAACATGTTGTGTATTGAGACTCCACTTGGTGGAGTGGTAACGTCTCCTAATGAAGTAACAATGTGGCCGATGGTGCACTGATGTTGTGAGCCGAGGCGCGACTTTTGCGAAGAGGAGGATGTGTCGCTGCAAGGTGGTTGTCATCGGTGATTCTACAAGCGGAGGCGGTGCTACATACAGAGATGTCGTCCCCATGCTGCGAGTGTGACCTCATGGGGCATTAGTGTTGCGAGAGGGCGAGAGCGAAGAGGGAGAGAATCAGAGGGTCATGAGCAGATGCATTGGAGCTACAAAGGCAATTAATATTTTCTAGTCCACAACCAGTTGCGCCTAGGGGGCAACTGGCTACACAAAGATGGGAAACATCATGTTCTATTTAAGAAGAAATATTATCTAGTTCACACTTGTTAGCAATGAGTGACAAATAATGTACAATAGCCAGCGACCGTTCACATGCCAGGATGACATTTGCGAACGGCGCGATTAGTAGTTTTAGTGTTTGGGGATTTCATTTGTTACAGCAAGCATGGCATTTCATTTATTTTAGTGAATTTTTCATCCAAAAACTGCCACCGTCAAATCTTGATCCTGTGGATATGAGGGTCACTAGCAAAATCGCTATTTGCCTCACTCTAAACAAGGATGGAAAGCCTCATTATGTGCCACAATCTTGAGAGCTAAATATTTCCCTGATGGTGATTTAATGAATGCACATCTAAAGAAGGGTTCCTCTTTTACCTGGCAAAGCATTATGGCGGGGGTTAATTCTCTAAGGAATGGCTATATCTGGCGAGTTAGAAACGGACAAAAAATTGATACTTGGGAAGATGCATGGATCCCGAATTGTGCAAATAGGAAAATTATTACTCCTAGAAGGGGCAACTTTTATCAAAGGTCTCTGATCTTATTGACCCAATTATGAGTTATTGGGATGAAGACTTGGTGAGACAAACGTTGTGGACAACTGATATTCAAAGGGTGCTTGCGATCCCCCTTCCGATACAAGAAATTTCGGATTTCATCACTTGGAGTTTCTCAAAAAATGGGTTGTTCACTGTTCGATCGGCTTATTGGAGGAATGCAACAAACAACATGGAAGGAAATTGCAACATACGAATGGTATGGGTAGATCCAATGCTAATCCTGTTTGAAGCAAGATATGGAAGCTATCTTGTCCGGCAAAGGTCAAAATCTTCATCTGGTGTACATTGCATGGAACACTTGAAAGTGCAACTAATCCCCGAGTGGTTTTGGTAATTCATAACAACATATAGCTCATTCAAATAATATCCTTTCAAGATCAATGTTTCAGAAAGTTCAATGGTTGGTATGGCTTGGACCAGAGATGTGGACCCCTCAAAATGCTCAGGACACATATTGGCAAAAGCTCAAGACTCTACATTTTCATTTTAGTGATCCAAGATGACATTGAGTCCATAGGAAAAGCCAATACTATTAAAAGGGGATGAGGTGTTGCTTAATGGCTTGCTTGCTCAAAATGCTTAGTGATATGCTCCAAAAACCCTCAACCACTTTCTCATTTCCACATATGTCCTAAACCAAAAGTCAAACTCGGCCCCACCGATTTGATCTATCCGGCGCCACCAAGTTCACTTGACATAGCCATATCCACAAACCCTAATCAATTCGGTCTTACCGATAGGGATCTCGGTCTCACCGAGATGGGACTGAAAACTCTTTATTTCCCTTCGTAAAGTTTTGGTCTAACCAAGATGAGCAATCGGTCCCACCGAGTTCACAGTGCAAACTCTCTGTTTCCTTTTCGTAAAGTTTTGGTCTAACCGATATGAGCGATCGGTCCCATCGAGTTTGCCTGACCAAGTCTCTGTTGCTTATTACTGAAATCGATCTCGCCGAGTTCATGTGGTCGGTCTCACCGAGATGAGGTTTTGCCCTAACCCTAGCGCAGCGGTCTCACCGAGATGAGGTTTTGCCCTAACCCTAGCGCAGCGGTCTCACCGAGTTGTTGTTGTCGGTCCCACCGAAAAGCCTAACGTTCACATTTTGAACCAAGTCGGTCTCACCGAGTTTCACTATTCGGTCTCACCGATTTTGGAAAATTGTGTGTAAAGGTTAGATTTTGTGTGGAGGCTATATATACCCCTCCACCCTCTTCTCCATTTGAGAGAGAGCCATCAGAACGTGCCTACACTTCCACTACTCATTTTCTGAGAGAGAACCACCTATTCATGTGTTGAGACCAAGACATTCCAATCCAACCACAAGAATCTTGATCTCTAGCCTTCCCCAAGTTGCTTTCCACTCAAATCATATTTCCACCATAGCCAAATCTGTGTAAGAGAGTTGAGTGTTGGGGAGACTATCATTTGAAGCACAAGAGCAAGGAGTTCATCATCAACACACCATCTATTACCTCTTGGAGAGTGGTGTCTCCTAGATTGGTTAGGTGTCACTTCGGAGCCTCCGTCAAGATTGTGGAGTTGAACCAAGGAGTTTGTAAGGGCAAGGAGATCACCTACTTCGTGAAGATCTACCCAAGTGAGGCAAGTCCTTCATGAGGGATGGCCATGGTGGGATAGACAAGGTTGCTTCTTCGTGGACCCTTCATGGATTTCGAGGGTTGAAGTATCCATCAACGTGGATGTACGATAGCACCACCTATCGGAACCACGCCAAAAATCTCCATGTCTACATTGTGTTTGCTCCCTCCAAACTCCTCCCCTTTACCTTCATATGCAGTGATTTACATTCCGCTACTATACTCTTAGATTTGCATGTGTAGGTTGTTTGCTTGACTAGTGCTAAGTTGCAAAAATCTGCCAAGACTTAAAATTGGGAAAAGGCTAGATTTTAATTTGGTCAAGTAGTTTAACCACCCCCCTCTAGACATACTTTCGATCCTACAAGTGGTATCAGAGCTTTGGTCTCCATTTACCTTGATTTCCATACCTTTAATGATCATAGCCTTCGATGACCCACAAGTATAGGGGATCGCAACAGTTTTCGAGGGTAGAGTATTCAACCCAAATTTATTGATTCGACACAAGGGGAGCCAAAGAATATTCTTAAGTATTAGCAGTTGAGTTGTCAATTCAACCACACCTGGATAACTTAGTATCTGCAGCAAAGTATTTAGTAGCAAAGTAGTATGGAAGTAATGGTAACAGTAGCAGTTTTGTAGTAATTGTAATAGTAACAAACGGTAAAGTAAATAAGCAAAGCACAATAAGTGAAAAGCTCGTAGGCATTGGATTAGTGATGGATAATTATGTCGGATGTGGTTCATCATGTAACAGTTATAACCTAGGGTGACACAGAACTAGCTCCAGTTCATCAATGTAATGTAGGCATGTATTCCAAATATAGTCATACGTGCTTATGGAAAAGAACTTGCATGACATCTTTTGTCCTACCCTCCCATGGCAGCAGGGTCCTCATGGAAACTAAGGGATATTAAGGCCTCCTTTTAATAGAGTATCGGACCAAAGAATTAACACATAGTGAATACATGAACTCCTCCAACTACGGTCATCACCGAGAAGTATCCCGATTATTGTCACTTCGGGGTTGTCGGATCATAACACATAATAGGTGACTATAGACTTGCAAGATAAGATCAAGAACTCACATATATTCATGAAAACATAATAGGTTCAGATCTGAAATCATGGCACTCGGGCCCTAATGACAAGCATTAAGCATAGCAAAGTCATAGCAGCATCAATCTCAGAACATAGTGGATACTAGGGATCAAACCCTAACAAAACTAACTCGATTACATGGTAAATCTCATCCAACCCATCACCGTCCAGCAAGCCTACGATGGAATTACTCACGGACGGCGGTGAACATCATGAAATTGGTGATGGAGGATGGTTGATGATGACGACAGCGATGAATCCCCCTCTCCGGAGCCACGAACGGACTCCAGATCAGCCCTCCCGAGAGAGATTAGGGCTTGGCGACAGCTCCATCGTAAAACGCGATGAAACTTTTTTTCTGATTTTTTCTCTGCGAAAGCAAATATATGGAGTTGGAGTTGAAGTCGGTGGACGTCCAGGGGGGCCATGAGGCATGGGGCGCGCCCTAGGGGGGGGCGCCCTCACCCTCGTGGACAGGGTGTGGACCCCTGACGCTGATTCTTTCGCTAGTATTTTTTATTTATTCTGAAAAGTTGCTCCGTGGATTTTCAGGTCATTCCGAGAACTTTATTTCTGCACAAAAATAACACCATGGAAGTTCTGCTGAAAACAACGTCAGTCCGGGTTAGTTCCATTCAAATCATGCAAGTTAGAGTCCAAAACAAGGGCAAAAGTGTTTGGAAAAGTACATGCAACGGAGACGTATCAGCCTTGGTTTCACAACCTAGGAGAGTATGGCGTCTAGTGAGGGAAATTACCACCATAGAGGTCCTTACTTTGATGGCACTAATTTTGCTAGTTGGAAGCATAAGATGAAAATGCATATTCTTGGACATAACCCCACCGTTTGGGCTATTGTGTGCATTGGTTTGCAAGGTGAATTCTTCGATGGGAGAGAACCAAATCGTGAAGCAACTACGGAAGAATTGAAGATGCTGCAATACAATGCTCAAGCTTGCGATATCCTCTTCAATGGATTATGCCCCGAAGGATTCAACAAAATCAGTCGCCTTGAGAATGCAAAGGAAATTTGGGATAATTTGATTGATATGCACGAAGGTATCGAGTACGTCAAGGAATCCAAGTTGGATGTGCTTCAAAGTCAACTACAAGTTCAAAATGAAGGATGGTGAAGGTGTCGCTGAAATGTACTCTAGGCTTGCTCTCATTACAAAGGAGATTGTCGGCTTAGGAAGTGAAGAGATGACTGACAGATTTGTTCGGGAATGTAGCATACAATTTCAAAACAATTCCTACGATCACGCAAGATCTATCTAGGAGATGCATAGCAACGAGAGGGGAGAGTGTGTCCACGTACCCTCATAGACCAAAAGCGGAAGCATTTAGCAACATGGTTGATGTAGTCGAAAGTCTTCGCGATCCAACCGATCCAAGTACCGAACGTATGGCACCTCCGCGTTCAGCACACGTTCGGCTCGATGACGTCCCTCATGCTCTTGATCCAGTTGAGGACGAGGGCGAGTTCCGTTAGCACGAAGGCATGGAGATGGTGATGGTGATGTTACAGGCGCATGGCTTCACCTAAGAACTACGGCGATATGATCGAGGTGTGTAATTGTGGAGGGGGTGTTGGGGAATGTAGCAATAATTCAAAATTTTCTACGCATCACCAAGATCAATCTATGGAGATTCTAGCAACAAGAGAGGGAGAGGATGAGTTGATCTTCATACCCTTGAAGATCGCGATGTGGAAGCGTTACAAGAACGCGGTTGGTGGAGTCGTACACGCAGAGATTCAGATCGCGGTCGATTCCGATCTAAGCGCCGAACGGACAGCACCTCCGAGTTCAACACACGTACAGCCCGGGGACATCTCCTCCTTCTTGATCCAGCAAGGGGAGAGGAGAAGTTGATGGAGAACTCCGACAGCACGACGGCGTGGTGGTGATGGAGCTCGTGGTTCTCCGGCAGGGCTTCGCCAAGCACTACTGAGGAGGAGGAGGAGGTGTTGGAGGAGGGAGGGGCTGCACCAGGGAAGGGTGCGGCTGCCCTCCCACCCCCTCACTATATATAGGGGGAAGGGGAGAGGGGGCCAGCCCCTCTAGATGGATCTAGAGGAGGGGGCGGCGGCCAGGGGAAACCCTAGATGGGTTTGGGCGCCCCCACCCCCTAGGAAACTTGCCCCCCAAGCCGGGAGGGGAGGCTGCCCTAGGGGTGGCGCCCCTACCTCTCCAGGTTACATTTTTTTAGGAGAAACTAGGGATTTTATTCAACGTTCAAAACGGAAGGAATACAAATTATGTCTGGTAGGATCCCTAGCCACATGTGGCGACCCGCCGGGAGCGACGACGCTGCCTTAGCCAAAGCATGCGCCTCCAAGTTCGACTCCCTTCTCTCAAAACAAAAGCTAATCTTTACAAAATCATTCATCCTCTCATTGATCTCACTAAGCAGAAAAGCATAAGAGGCGTTGGCACCTCTCTTGATGTCTGTGACGACTTGCATGCAATCAGAGGCTACCATCGCATGTGAAACATTAAGATCCCAAGCCAGGACAAGAGCTTCATTACATGCATGGGCTTCAAGGCTTGGAGCATCAGCTAGTCCATGAAGAACAATTGCCGAAGCTCCCATATAATTTCCAAATTTGTCCCTGCACACTACAGCTGCCGCCCCTGTGGTTCCTCGGCGAGAGATCTCGCCGTCCACATTTATCTTCACACACTCCTCGTCATCAGGTGGTAGCCATCTCGTTGGCCTATGTTGGATAGCAGGTCTCGGGCTAGTCGCACTTTCAGCATTTGCCATGCCAAGTTCTTCAAGATAGCGATTAACAAAACTGAAAGTTGATAATGGGATTTGATACTAATTGTCATGAATCGCTCTCCGCCGAGCCCACCATATAGCCCACATCGTGACAAGGATCTTGGCTAGATCATGCTGATGTGTGCTCTTAAACAACCAAAAAATCCACAGCCTCGCATCGTCAGTTCTGTTAGATAACATGTGTTCGAGGATATCTTCATCACTCAAAGCCCAAACACATCTGGCCATACGACAATCAAACAAGGAATGCCGCCATGAGTCCACTTCTTCATTGCATATAGAACATGCCGGTGAAGTCGCCATCTTCCGCCTGTGGTGTACTGTCCCCGTTGGCAAAGACATGTGAGCCAACCTCCATACAAACACTTTTACTTTTGATGGGATTTTAACTTTCCATATATGAGACCATGCTTTCTTCTCTGTCTCCTTGTTAGAATTGCTTGCTCGATGTTCCAGCCACTCCTCGCGTTGGTATTTGATACACGAGATCATCCTCTGTGAGACCGTCTTGAAAAAACCCCTCGCTTATCGTAGTGCCAAGCCCAAAAATCTTGTCGCACTCGGAAACTGAGTGGGATATTCATAATCACATCGACATCCGGCTTCACAAAGTGCTCCATGAGGCCTGTTCTACTCCACGTCCGTGAGGTTGGGTCAATAAGCTCCGAGACCGCTTGTGGGGGATCAGGGGAGATAGAGCACAAAGGTTTTAACGCGTAGTCCATCGGCAGCCAGTTGTCATGCCAAATATTCGTGTTCTTCCTCGAGCCGATCCTCTTTATTAGGCCCAAAGCAAGAACATCTCGTCCTTCTAACAGCGATCGCCAGACCTGGGATGGATGAGCTCCCAAGGTCGCCTCAAGAATGGTTCCATCCGGGAAGTATCTTGCCTTCAATACCTAGCACTTAGTGAATTTGGCTCTTGCAGGACCCTCCACACCTGGCGTGCTAGTAGTGCAAGATTAAAAAGCTCAATATCACGGAAACCCATTCCTCCCATATATTTAGGTTTGCACATTGTTTCCCAAGATACCCAAGCTGGCTTCCGCTGCCCTTGTTTGCTGCCCCACCAGAACTTCCTCAGGAGGCTATTTATATGCTGACAAAGACCCCGCGGTAGCTTGAAACACCCCTCTCCAGGTTACATGAGATGGGGTGGGAGGGGAGCTCAGCCCCTTAGTGGGCTGATGTGCCCCCTCCCCTTGGCCCATAAGGCCCCCCCCAACACTTGCCGGGGCCTCCGAAACCCCTTTCGGACACGCTGGTCATCACCTGGTAGCTCCGGAACAATTCCGGACTCCAATACCCTTCGTCCAATATACCGATCTTCACCTCCGGACCATTCCAGAGCTCCTCGTCACGTCCGGGATCTCATCTGGGACTCCGAACAACCTCCGGTAACCACATACTATTTCCCATAACAACTCTAGCGTCACCGAACCTTAAGTGTGTAGACCCTATGGGTTCGGGAATCATGCAGACATGACCGAGACAGCTCTCTGGCCAATAACCAATAGCGGGATCTGGATACCCATGTTGGCTCCCACATGTTCCATGATGATCTCATCGGATGAACCACGATGTCAAGGATTCAACCAATCCCGTATACAATTCCCTTTGTCAATCGCTACGTTACTTGCCCGAGATTCGGTCGTCGGTATCCCAATACCTCGTTCAATATCGTTACCGGCAAGTCACTTTACTCGTTCCGTATTGCATGATCCCGTGACTAACTACTTATTCACATTGAGGTCATTATGATGATGCAATACCGAGTGGGCCCAGAGATACCTCTCCGTCACACGGAGTGACAAATCCCAGTCTCGATTCGTGCCAACCCAACAGACACTTTCGGAGATACCCGTAGTGCACCTTTATAGCCACCTAGTTACGTTGTGACGTTTGGAACACCCAAAGCATTCCTACGGTATCCGGGAGTTGCACAATCTCATGGTCTAAGGAAATGATACTTGACATTAGAAAAGATTTTGGCAACCGAACTACATGATCTTGTGCTATGCTTAGGATTGGGTCTTGTGCATCACATCATTCTCCTAATGATGTGATCCCGTTATCAATGACATCCTATGTCCATGGTCAGGAAACCATGACCATCTATTGATCAACGAGCTAGTCAACTAGAGGTTCACTAGGGACAAGTTGTGGTCTATGTATTCACACATGTATTACGGTTTCCAGTTAATACAATTATAGCATGAACAATAGAAAATTATCATGAACAAGGAAATACAATAATAACCATTTTATTATTGCCTCTAGGGCATATTTCCAACAGTCTCCCACTTGCACTAGAGTCAATAATCTAGTTCACATCACTATGTGATTGTAATGAATCCAACACCCATGGGGTTTGATTATATCTCGCTAGTGAGAGAGGTTATTAGTCAACGGGTCTGAACCTTTCAGATCCGTGTGTGCTTTACAAATCTCTATGTCATCTTGTAGATGCAGCTACCACGCGCTACTTGGAGCTATTCCAAATAACTGCTCTACTATACGAATCCGGTTTACTACTCTCAAAGTTTGCATCGACGTAACCCTTTACGACGAACTCTTTTACCACCTCCATAATTGAGAAAATTCCTTAGTCCACTAGTTACTAAGGATAAGTTTGACCGCTGTCATGTGATCCATTCCTGGATCACTCTTGTACCCCTTGATTGACTTCATGGCAAGGCACACTTCGGGTGCGGTACACAACATAGCATACTGTAGAGCCTACGTCTAAAGCATAGGGGACGACCTTCATCCTTTCTCTCTCTTCTACCATGGTCAGATCTTGAGTCTTACTCAATGCTCACACCTTATAACACAGCCAAAAACTCCTTCTTTGCTGATTTGTTTGAACTCCTTCAAAATATTGTCACGGTATGTATTCATTTGAAAGTACTATTAAGCGTTTTTGATCTATCCTTATAGATCTTGATGCTCGACGTTCAAGCAGCTTAATCCAGGTTTTCCATTGAAAAACACCTTTCAAACAACCCTATATGCTTTCCTGAAATTCTACATCATTTCCGATCAACAATATGTCAACAACATATACTCATCAGAAATTTTATAGTGCTCCCACTCACTTCTTTGGAAATACAAGTTTCTCATAAACTTTGTATAAACCCAAAATCTTTGATCATCTCATCAAAGCGTATATTCCAACTCCGAGATGCTTACTCCAGTCTTTGAAGGATTGCTGGAGCTTTGCATACTTGTTAGAATCTTTTAGGATTGACAAAACCTTCTGGTTGTATCACATACAACCTTTCCTCAAGAAAATTGTCAAGGAAACAATGTTTTGACATCCTATCTGCAAGATTTCATAAATAATGCAGTAACTGCTAATACAATTCCAACAGACTCTTAGCATCGCTACGAGTGAGAAAGTCTCACCTTAGTCAACTCCTTGAACTTGCCGGAAAACATCTTAACGACAGTCGAGCTTTCTTAATGGTGATACTTACCATCATTATTCGTCTTCCTTTTAAAATCCGTCTGTACCCAACAGCCTTATGACCATCAAGTAGTTCTTCCAAAGTCTATACTTTGTTTTCATACATGGATCCTCTCGGATTTTATGCCCTCGAGCCATTCATCGGTATCCGGGCCCACTATTGCTTCTCCATAGCTCGTAGGTTCATTGTTGTCTAGCAACATGACCTCCAAGACAGGATTACGTACCACTCTGAAATAGTACGCATCCTTGTTGACCTACGAGTATTGGTAGTGACTTGATCTGAAGTTTCATGATCACTATCATCAGCTTCCACTTCAATTGGTGTAGGCGCCATAGGAACAACTTCCTGTGCCCTGCTACACACTAGTTGAAGTGACGGTTCAGTAACCTCATCAAGTCTCCACCATCCTCCCACTCAATTCTTTCGAGAGAAACATTTCCTCGAGAAAGGACCCGTTTCCAGAAACAATCACTTTTGCTTCCGGATCTGAATTAGGAGGTATACCCAACTATTTTGGGTGTCCTCTGAAGATGCATTTATCCGCTTTGGGTTCGAGCTTATCAGGCTAAAACTTTTCCACATAAGCGTCGCAGCCCCAAACTTTCAAGAAACGACAGCTTAGGTTTCTCTAAACCATAGTTCATACGGTGTCATCTCAACGGGATTACGTGGTGCCCTATTAAAGTGAATGCGGTTGTCTCTAATGCCTAACCCATAAACGATAGTGGTAATTCAATAAGAGACATCATGGTATGCACCATATCCAATATGATGCAACTATGATGTTCGGACACACCATCACACTATGGTGTTCCAGGCGGTATTAGTTGTGAAACAATTTCCACAAGGTCTTAATTTTGTGCCAAACTCGTAACTTAGATATTCATCTTTATGATCATATCATAGACATCTTATCCTCTTGTCACGACGATCTTCAACTTCACTCTAAAATTACTTAAACCTTTCAGACTTGTGTTTCATCAAGTAAATATACTCAGCATCTACTCAAATCATCTGTGAAGCAAGAACATAACAATATCCACTGCGTGCCTCAGCACTCATTGGACTGCACACATCAAAATGTATCACTTCCAACAAGTTGCTTTCTTGTTCCATCTCACTGAAAACGAGGCCTTTCAGTCATCTTGCCCATGTGGTATGATTTGCATGTCTCAAGTGATTCAAAATCAAGTGAGTCCAAATGATCCATCTGCATGGAGTTTCTTCATGCGTATACACCAATAGACATGGTTCGCATGTCTCAAACTTTTCAAAAACGAGTGAGTCCAAAGATCCATCAACATGGAGCTTTTTCATGCGTTTTATACCAATATGACTCAAATGGCAGTGCCACAAGTAGGTGGTACTATCATTACTATCTTATATCTTTTGGCATGAACATGTGTAACACTACGATCGAGATTCAATAAACCATTCATTTTAGGTGCAAGACCGTTGAAGGTATTATTCAAATAAAATGTAATAACCATTATTCTCCATAAATGAATAACCGTATTGCGATAAACATAATCCAATCATGTCTATGCTCAACGCAAACACCAAATAACAATTATTTAGGTTTAACACCAATCTCGATGGTAGAGGGAGCATGCGATGCTTGATCACAGCAACCTTGGAAACACTTCCAACACACATCGTCATCTCACCTTTAGCTAGTCTCCATTTATTCCGTAGCTTTTTATTTCGAGTTACTAACACTTAGCAACCGAACCGGTATCTTAATACCCTGGTGCTACTAGGAGTACTAGTGAAGTACACATTTAATACAATGTATATCCAATATACTTCTGTCAACCTTGCCAGCCTTCTTATCTACCAAGTGTCTAGGGTAGTTCTGCTTCAGTGACCGTTCCCTCATTACAGAAGCACTTAGTCTCGGTTTTGGGTTCAACCCTGGGTTTCTTCACTAGAGCAGCAACTGATTTGCCGTTTCATGAAGTATCCCGTCTTGCCCTTGCCCTTCTTGAAACTAGTGGTTTTACTAACCATCAACAATTGATGCTCCTACATGATTTCTACTTTCTTGTTGTCAAACATCACGAATTGCTCAAGGATCATCATGTCTATCCCTGATATGTTATAGTTCATCACGAAGCTCTAATAGCTTGGTGGCAGTGACTATGGAGAACCATCACTATCTCATCTGGAGGATTAACTCCCACTCGATTCAAGTGATTGTAGTACTCAGACAATCTGAGCACATGCTCAATGATTGAGATTTTCTCCCTTAGTTTGCAGGTTAAGAAACTTGTCGGAGGTCTCATACCTCTTGACGTGGGCACGAGCCTGAAATCCTAATTTCAGCTCTTGGAACATCTCATATGTTCTGCTACGTTTCAAAAATGTCTTCGGTGCCTTAATTCTAAACCGTTTAACATTACACACTGAACTATCACGTAGTCATCAAAACATGTATGTCAGATGTTCGCAACATCCACAAACGACGCTCGAGGTTCAGCACACCGAGCGGTGCATTAAGGACATAAGCCTTCTGTGCAGCAATGAGGAAAATCCTCAGTTTACGGACCTAGTCCGCATAATTGCTACTATCAACTTTCAACTAAATTTTCTCTAAGAACATAACTAAAACAGTAGAACTAAAGCGCAAGTTACGACATAATTTGCAAAGACCTTTTGACTATGTTCGTGATAATTAAGTTCATCTAATTATTTAATGAACTCCCACTTAGATAAACATCCCTCTAGTCATATAAGTGATACATGATCCGAGTCAACTAGGCCGTGTCCGATCATCACGTGAGACAGACTAGTCATCATCGGTGAACATCTTCATGTTGATCGCATCTACCATACGACTCATGTTCGACCTTTTGGTCTATCGTGTTCCGAGGCCATGTCTGTACATGCTAGGCTCGTCAAGTCAACCTAAGTGTTTCGCATGTGTAAATCTAGCTTACACCCGTTGGATGCGAACGTTAGAATCTATCACACCCGATCATCACGTGGTGCTTCAAAAGAACGAACCTTCGCAACGGTGCACAGTTAGGGGGAACACTTTCTTGAAATTATTGTGAGGGATCATCTTATTTATGCTACTGTCATTCTAAGCAAATAAGACGTAAACATGACAAACATCACATGCAAATCATAAAGTGACATGATATGGCCAATATCATCTTGTGCCTTTTGATCTCCATCTTCGAGGCACGGCATGATCACCTTCGTCACCGGCATGACACCATGATCTCCATCATCGTGTCTTCATGAAGTTGTCTCGCCAACTATTACTTCTACTGCTATGGCTAACTGTTAGCAGTAAAGTAAAGTAATTACATGGCGTTTTTCACTGACACGGAGGTCATACAATAAATTAAGACAACTCCTATTGCTCCTGCCGGTTGTCATACTCATCGACATGCAAGTCGTGATTCCTATTACAAGAACATGATCAATCCCATACATCACATATCATTCATCACATTCTTTTGGCCATATCACATCACATAGCATACCCTGCAAAAACAAGTTGGACGTCCTCTAATTGTTGTTGCATGTTTTACGTGGCTGCTATGGGTTTCTAGCAAGAACGTTTCTTACCTACGCAAAATCCACAACGGTGATATGCCAATTGCTATTTACCCTTCATAAGGACCCTCTTCATCGAATCCGATCCGACTAAAGTGGGAGAGACAGACACCCGCTAGCCACCTTATGCATCAAGTGCATGTCAGTCGGTGGAACCTGTCTCACGTAAAATGCAGTGTAAGGTCGGTCCGGCCGCTTCATCCCACAATGCCGCCGAATCAAGATAAGACTAGTAACGGCAAGCAAATTGAACAAATCATCGCCCACAACTACTTTGTGTTCTGCTCGTGCATAGAATCTACGCATAGACCTAGCTCACGATGCCACTGTTGGGGAACGTAGCAATAATTCAAAATTTTCTACGCATCACCAAGATCAATCTATGGAGATTCTAGCAACAAGAGAGGGAGAGGATGAGTTGATCTTCATACCCTTGAAGATTGCGATGCGGAAGCGTTACAAGAACGCGGTTGATGGAGTCGTACACGAAGCGATTCAGATCGCGGTCGATTCCGATCTAAGCGCCGAATGGACGGCGCCTCCGCGTTCAACACACGTACAGCCCGGGGACGTCTCCTCCTTCTTGATCCAGCAAGGGGATAGGAGAAGTTGAGGGAGAACTCTGACAGCACGACGGCGTGGTGGTGATGGAGCTTGTGGTTCTCCGGCAGGGCTTCGCCAAGCACTACGGAGGAGGAGGTGTTGGAGGAGGGAGGGGCTGCGCCAGGGGAAGGGTGCGGCTGCCCTCCCACCCCCTCACTATATATAGGGAGACGGGGAGAGGGGGCCGACCCATCTAGATGGATCTAGAGGAGGGGGCGGCGGCCAGGGGAAACCCTAGATGGGTTTGGGCGCCCCCACCCCCTAGGAAACTTGCCCCCCAAGCCGGGAGGGGAGGCTGCCCTAGGGGTGGCGCCCCTACCCTCCAGGTTACGTGAGATGGGGTGGGAGGGGCGCTCAGCCCCTTAGTGGGCTGATGTGCCCCCTCCCCTTGGCCCATAAGGCCCCCCAACACTTGTCGGGGCCTCCGAAACCCCTTTCGGACACGCTGGTCATCACCTGGTACCCCCGGAACAATTCCGGACTCCAATACCCTTCGTCCAATATACCGATCTTCACCTCTGGACCATTCCGGAGCTCCTCATCATGTCCGGGATCTCATCCGGGACTCCTAACAACCTTCGGTAACCACATACTATTTCCCATAACAACTCTAGCGTCACCGAACCTTAAGTGTGTAGACCCTACGGGTTCGGAATCATCTTGAACATGGCCAAGAGACAGCTCTCTGGGCAATAACCAACAGCGGGATCTGGATACCCATGTTGGCTCCCACGTGTTCCACAATGATCTCATCGGATGAACCACGATGTCAAGGATTCAAGCAATCATGTATACAATTCCCTTTGCCAATCGCTACGTTACTTGCCCGAGATTCGATCGTCGGTATCCCAATACCTCGTTCAATCTCGTTACCGGCAAGTCACTTTACTCGTTCTGTAATGCATGATCCCTTGACTAACTACTTAGTCACATTGAGCTCATTGTGATGATGTAATACCGAGTGGGCCCAGAGATACCTCTCCGTCACACGGAGTGACAAATCCCAGTCTCGATTCGTGCCAACCCAACAGACACTTCCGGAGATACCCGTAGTGCACCTTTATAGCCACCCAGTTACGTTTTGACGTTTGGCACACCCGAAGCATTCCTATGGTATCCGGGAGTTACACAATCTCATGGTCTAAGGAAATGATACTTGACATTAGAAAAGCTTTTAGCAAACGAACTACACGATCTTGTGCTATGCTTAGGATTGGGTCTTGTCCATCACATCATTATCCTAATGATGTGATCCCGTTATCAATGACATCCTATGTCCATGGTCAGGAAACCATGACCATCTATTGATCAACGAGCTAGTCAACTAGAGGTTCATTAGGGACAAGTTGTGGTCTATGTATTCACACATGTATTACGGTTTCCAGTTAATACAATTATAGCATGAACAATAGACAATTATCATGAACAAGGAAATGCAATAATAACCATTTTATTATTGCCTCTAGGGCATATTTCCAACAGTCTCCCACTTGCACTAGAGTCAATAATCTAGTTCACATCACTATGTGATTGTAATGAATCCAACACCCATGGGGTTTGATTATATCTCGCTTATGAGAGAGGTTATGAGTCAACGGGTCTGAACCTTTCAGATCCGTGTGTGCTTTACAAATCTCTATGTCATCTTGTAGATGCAGCTACCACGCGCTAGTTGGAGCTATTCCACATAACTGCTCTACAATACGAATCCGGTTTACTACTCAGAGTCATCGGGATTAGTGTCAAAGTTTGCATCGACGTAACCCTTTACGACGAACTCTTTTACCACCTCCATAATCGAGAAAATTCCTTAGTCCACTAGTTACTAAGGATAAGTTTGACCGCTATCATGTGATCCATTCCTGGATCACTCTTGTACCCCTTGATTGACTTCATGGCAAGGCACACTTCGGGTGCGGTACACAGCATAGCATACTGTAGAGCCTATGTCTAAAGCATAGGGGACGACCTTCATCCTTTCTCTCTCTTCTACCGTGGTCGGATCTTGAGTCTTACTCAATGCTCACACCTTATAACACAGCCAAGAACTCCTTCTTTGCTGATTTGTTTGAACTCCTTCAAAATCTTGTCACGGTATGTATTCATTTGAAAGTACTATTAAGCGTTTTTTATCTATCCTTATAGATCTTGATGCTCGACGTTCAAGCAGCTTAATCCAGGTTTTCCATTGAAAAACACCTTTCAAACAACCCTATATGCTTTCTAGAAATTCTAAATCATTTCTGATCAAAAATATGTCAACAACATACACTCATCAGAAATTTTATAGTGCTCCCACTCACTTCTTTGGAAATACAAGTTTCTCATTGTCGGCGTTCTGGGAACGGGGGTCCCCAGACTTGCCTGCCTGCGGCCTGCGGCGTGGCTCAAATGAGGCCCAGGACGGCCCATCTTCATCAACGCAAACTCAAGACCCTCGCGAGGGGCCAAGCCTCATGAGGCGGGCGACCAAGAGCTTCCTCAGCGCGTCCTCGTCGAGGCTGGCTCATGAGGAGGCGGAGAGTTCAAGGCAGGGTACCTCGCGAGGTGCCCATGATGCAAGCTTATGACGACCAAGGGCGCCGATCGAGCGCCCGACGCGTCTGGCGTCCTCCTTTCCTCTTTGGTGCAAAGGGAGCAAGCGCAGGCGAGAGCATCAAGCAAAGGCATCCGTTTTGGTGCAACAAGACCAAGACCGGCCCCAACGGCTGGAATGCAGTCATCGTGGAGCCCAAGCAGGCGTCATCACCAGAGCCTTTGGCAGGCGCGGACCAACTTTAGTCAGGATAAGTGTACCGGATGTTCCCCTTCAAAATGGCCAATTGTTGGCGCCCTTCCCGCTCAATATTTGGGAAGAGGCCCAGGGCCTTCGTCTATATAAGTAGAGCTAGCCACCATAGTAAAGGAGATCCTCTCCCCCCGGGCTGGCATTTTGGGATCCAGAGAGAGAGATAGAGACCCGATCCTCAAGCCAGAGCGACGGGACACCACTTAGTAGTTCATCGCTTCCACCAAGAACAGACCCTCGCGAGGCTGTTCTTCCTATCTTATTCCTCATCAGCCCAAGAGGCAATCCACACACCACACCTTTGGGTAGGGTATTACACCACGATGGTGGCACGAACCAGTATAAATCTTGCGTCTCTTGTGTTGTTCTTGTTAGTAGTTTAGGTCCCTGCGATTCGGTGAGGTACGAGAGAGTGGAGGGTTGGATCTCCGCGCGCACCCCAGAGTTCGAACCTTAAGGGTCTGCCGGAACCATAAATCCAACATTTGGCGCGCCAGGTAGGGGTGCGCCGGAATCTGCCTTTCGTCGCCTCGTTCTTCCCCGACCACCGCAACCATGTCTGACGCTCGTCGGGCTCGCGCCGAGCGCCGAGCCGCCCTCGCCTCCCATGTCACCCAGACGGCTCCCGTCGGCGGGCGTCCTCGTCGTTCCCCGTCACCTGCTGTCAACGCTGCCACCGGCCTGGCAGGGAACGAGCAGCAAGCGTCATCCCAGCACTCGTCCATGAGGCGGGACGGCCGCACCGCCACGCCTTCGCTCACCCCCGCTGGTTCTTCGTCGCGCGCGCCCCGCGCGGCCATGGAGGCCCGAGCTGCACTCATCGCGGCCAACGAGCTCCTGCGCTACCGCCCCGTCGATGACGTCTACGAAGAATGGCTCGACCGCGTCGCCGAGCTCGTCCGCGCTGCGGGAGGCGACCCCGCGCCATCCGTCTCGCTGCACCGCACCCGCTTGTGGCGATGAAGCTCGGGCGCCTCAGCCGCCTCCTCCTCAAGACGGCGCCACAGCACCAAGGCGCGGCCCTGGCGGAACCCGTTCCGCCAGGCGCCGGCGCGGCAAGAGCAGAGCTGCCAAGAAGTTCCTCGCCTGCAAGAAGCTGCCCAAGCGCTCCCCGCTCCAGTGCGACAAGACCATGCGCTACCCCCAGCCGCGGCGCAGGGAGGCCTGCAAGGCCAAGCTCTCTGCCGTCCGAGGCCCCCCGCGGCCACGGCGGGCTGTCGCGCCTTCACCACCGAGCTGCGCGGCGTCGCGTGGCCCGCCTAGTTCAGGCCAGACCTGCCTCCACGCTTCGGCAGCACGGCTGACCCTCTGGAGTTCCTCCGATTCTCTGAGCTGGGCATCGAGGCTGCCAACGGAGATGAAAAGGTCATGGCGGACTGGTTTCCCATGGCGCTCAGGGCGGAGCCCGCCCTTTTGGCTCCTGAATCTGGCCCCGAGCACGATCTCTTCCTGGGCGAGATGCGCACTCCGCTTCATCGCCAACTTCCAAGGTACTCACGACCGGCCACCGCCGTGGCGACATCGCCGAATCAAGCAGCAGCCAGAAACCCTGCAAAAGTACATCCAGCCTTCAACAACGCACGCCTCAAGATCCCTGTGGTAGCGGAGGAGGCCATCATCTCCGCCTTCTCCGGCCAGGCGTCTGCGGCGTCAAGATGAAGGAGGAGTCTGGCGATGCATGAAGATCTGTGCACCTCCTGGAGCTGTTCAACTTGGCGACCAAGTGCGCCAGGCTGAGGAGGGCACCTCTCCTCCTCGAGCTGCACGACGTGGATCCCGAAGAGAAGAAGTCCAAGGCCAAGGACGTGAAGCGCAAGGGGGCTGCCGTGCTCGCAGCCGAACCAGACACCAAGCGAGGCAGAGATCAGCCCGAGTCTTCCAAGGGCAGCCGGTATTGCGTGTACCACGACCTCCACAACCACAACACCAATGAATGTCAGGAGCTCCGGGCCGTGCGCGAAGGGTCGGCAGACGCCTGGCGCAGCGACCGGGCTACGGCCGAGGAGGAGGAAGGAATGGAGGACGCCGGGAAGACCATGCCCGCGCCAAGGGTGGCGCGACCAACCTCGCGAGGACCACTGGCAAGACCCACCTCGCGAGGGGGGCTGGAGGGATCAGCCTCGTGAGGATCGTCCGCAAGGGAACGCAGGCCTCCCTCCGCTGCCGCCGCCACCGAGGAGAATCGAAGACCGTCACCAGGACGAGGGGGCTGGGGGCTTCCAGGAAGTGCGTGCGATCGCCTGCATCCTGGGCGGAGCTCAAGCCCCAGCTTCTCACCGCATCTTCAAGCAGTTCGCCCGTGAAGTGAATGCAGTCCTCCCCAAGCTCGAGTCCACGCGCCCTCTCAGGTGGTCGGCATGCGCCATCACGTTCAGCTCAGCGGATCAGCTCAAGTGCGCAGCCACGGCGGAGTTCTTCCGATGCTTTGCTCCCCAATCATCGACAATGTGCTAGTCACCAAGACCCTCATCGACGGCGGAGCAGGGCTCAACGTCTGTCCGTGGAGGCGTTCAACAATCTTCAAGTGCCTTCTGATCGGCTTCAGCCAACCAAGCCCTTCTCCGGAGTCACCGACGGCTCCACGGTCCCGATCGGGCAGGTCCGCCTTCCTGTCACCTTCGGGGCCCGCGACAACTACCACACCGAGCTCATCGACTTCGACGTCGCCCACATTCGCCTGCCGTACAACGCCATCCTCGGGTACCCAGCGTTGGCCAAGTTCATGGCTGTAACCCACCATGGCTACAACATCCTCAAGATGCCAGGAAGCGGCGGGGTCATCACGGTGCCCTGTGAAGAGAGAGATGCAGTGTGCTCCCTGGAGCGAGCTTTTCAGCCGCATCATTTGGAAGACCTGCACCACAGCAGCAGGATGCCTCCCGAGGCAGCCCCCAAGAAGAAGAAGACATCGACCGGCCCGGCTCTTCAAGAGACAGGCCCCTCCGAGTCCACATCGGGCCAGGGGGAGCCTCCTTCCATCGCATAGGAAAGCATGCCCGGCGCCCTCCTTAGGCAGGGCTCGGGGGATCTCCCCTGGAGGGCCGCCGACCTCGCCAAGGTCTCGAGGGAGGCGCTTGGGCGCCACGTGGAGGCGTGTTTCGAAGCACGTTTCCCGCAAGCAGGAGCAAGACCAGGAGGACAGAACCCTCAAGAGTTCATCAGCAAGGCCATTCGGGAGCTACAGGAGTCAAGGGTCATGAGGGGCAGCCGCCGCCTGCCCGCTGTGGCCCCCCATCCAGGCGAGGATGATGGGCTGTGCGTCTGCATCGACATACCAGGGCTCAACCGAGCCGCATCTCAAGAGCGCCTCTGGCCCTCGCGAGTGGGACGTTGCGAGGGTCCGCCCCACAGCAACGTACGCATGCCTTATGGCCTGCCAAACGCGGCTGCTGCGCACCAGCGTCTCATGAGGACCATCATGAAGGCTCAAGAGGTCAGGCACGCCGTAGCCCTGGTGGAGATGGAGATGGCCCATGAGGAGCCTCCGGCGCCTCCGGAGCCTCCCGAGGCCCCCGGGCCTGGGGGCTCGTGAGGATCGGCTTCCGCAGCCCACCGAGTCTGTTACATCAACAACCCTTCATCCTCAACATCACCAGGTGACATCTTTAAGTTTAATTTTGGTGGGGCGCCTTGAGGCGCATTATTCCCGAGCCGCGTGGGTCCGTCCTGCGGCATGTATCCCTTTATTTCATGTCTTTAGCTTATCCTGTTGGGGCGCCCTCGGGCTGCATCATCCCCAAGCTGCTCGGGCTAGTCCCAGTAGCATGTATCCTCCATGCGTTTTCCTTAGGATTATGCTCTCGTTCCACCATGCTTGTTATTTGGTGCCTTCTCCTGGGTGGCGAAATCTTGCACGTTAAAGGGGGGGTGCCTGAGCATCGCGACTCAGGGCTCCTACCGGCTCTCCGGCCCTCACCCTCGGGTCTTGTCCATGGCATCGCGACCTGGCTTGCCAGCGACGGCTGAGACCAGCCCGAGAGCCGGGACCCGAGGACATAGAGTTTCCTCATCCAATCCAGCTTGCGCGTTAAAGGGGGGTGCCTGAGCATCACGACTCAGGGATCCTACCGGCTCTCCGGCCCTCACCCTCTGGTCTTGTCCATGGCATCGCGACCTGGCTTGCCAGCGACGGTAGAGACCAGCCCGAGAGCCGGGACCCGAGGACGTAGAGTTGCTGCGTCTGACCCAGCTTGCGCGTTAAAGGGGGGGTGCCTGAGCATCGCGACTCAGGGCTCCTACCGGCTCTCCGGCCCTCACCCTCTGGTCTTGTCCATGGCATCGCGACCTGGCTTGCCAGCGACGGCTGAGACCAGCCCGAGAGCCGGGACCCGAGGACGTAGAGTTGCGTCATCTAACCTAGATTGCGCGTTAAAGGGGGGGTGCCTGAGCATCGCGACTCAGGGCTCCTACCGGCTCTCCCGCCCTCACCCTCTGGTCTTGTCCATGGCATCGCGACCTGGCTTGCCGGCCGACGGTGAGACTAGCCCGAGCCGGGACCAAGACGAGCGTGAAACACCGACATCCGCCAATTTTGCAGGAACACGCTCGAAGATAAGGCCCAGAGCCAGGCGCAACCCGCCTTGAGGTAGGGCCTCGTAAGTCCCGCGCTGGCTCACGGGTGCCCAGATACACCTCGTCCAGCCCTACCGTGCCAGCCACGCGTCAGGGTGGGGCTGTATACGCCCCGGGGGAGCCCCCTCCCACATTCTAGTGGAAGCACCATGCTCCGCGCTGGCTGACGACACTGGCAAGGAGCGGCTATGCCCGTACGCATGCGGAAGCGCTATGCTCCGCGCTGGTGATAAACAACTGAGGGTGGCCTCTGGGTTGCATCAACCTCAGGGAGCCCGCAGCTCGGTCATGCAGCCTCGTCGCAACGCCTCCTCGGAGCGCCACGCGAGGGGGCTGGGCACGGGGGCTGCGCCTGGGTCACGCCCAAACGCACGCCACCGAGCCAGGCCCCTCGGGCCTGGTTCGTCGCACGCCACTCCCCGAGCGGAGCCAAGGTACGCATGTCGTTTGAGCGTCAAGGGGGACTCCTGAGCATCGCGACTCAGGAGCCTAACTGGTCACGTAGCCCCTCACCCCTTAGTTCCGAAAGGCTAACGGCGGTTGGGGTATGCGCGGGACCGGGCTCTGCAGACGTAGAACGGTGGATCCGCCCGCTCCTCACCTCCCTACTTGCTGTTCGTGTGCCAAGGGGGGCTCCTGAGCATCGCGACTCAGGAGCCTAACTTGTCACGTAGCCCCTCACTCCTTGGTCCTGTCCTGGTTTCCGGTCGGGGCTAACGGTGGCTGAGGTATGCGCGGTGCCGGGCTCTGCAGGCGTAGAACGTAAGCAAGTAGGAAGCACAAATTTCAAGGAATTCAAAAGCAAATATTACAGTCCACACTGTTATCGCAGTACCAAACGCAAGTTTAAACGCCTCCCCGAGGCATGATACATGTGCAGGAATTAAAAGCAAGACAGGAGCAGCGTGAGTCACTTGTCGGCGGTGGAGCAGCGCGGAGTGGGCTCGCCTCGTGAGTAGCAGGGCGGCAGCGCCTACGCCCGGCTTGGTGCTGAAGGCCGGAACTTCCCCAACAGAGCCTCCAGCATGACCCTTCACAGCCTCGGCGTGGCGGTTGCATGCTCGCCGCTTGCTCCGGCCCAAAGAGGCTGTCCATGTCGACGCTGGGATCGCGAAGATAGATGTGGGTGAGGATCCGGCGTCAATGCCGCGAAGACAAGACCGCGCCTCGGCCTCGGCCGTGGGGCCAAGACCAAGGAAACATCTTCAAGAGCGCGGATCAGGAAGGGAAGCAGCTTGGCGGGGCCGTCCTCTGCGCCGGCCAGTGGGCTCTCCAGGCCGCTGTCATAAAGCTCCCTCAGCAGGACACGAGCCTTCACCTCCATATCCATGAAGGCCACACGATCTTCAGCAAGAACCCGCGCCTTGGCGTCCAGCTCGACCTTCCTCGCCTCCAGCTCCTGCTCCAGCGCGCCTAGGCGGTCGCGGCGCTTCTTCAGCTTGGCCTCCCGGTCCTTGATGGCCGCCTCGCGAGCCTTCATGCCTTCCTCCTGCTCCTGGCGGAGGCGGGCCTCCTCGGCGAGCTGGTTCTGCAGGCCCTTCAGCTCGCCCTCCAGCGTCTCACAGCGACCTCGGATGTTGGCTGCCTCCCCTAGGGCAGCATCGCGGGCTACCTTCGCCTTGCGAACAGCCTGCTTCTCCTTGTTACAAGCCGTCAAAGCCTGGACCAGCGCCGCCCGAATCGAAGCGTCAGCGCGAATCCAGCCATAGGCCAGCTCCAAGCGACCGGCCACCAAGCGAGGGTTGGCGCCCAGAAGATCCTCTGCCGCAGCGGCCAGCCGGCCAAGACGATCCGAGACAGCGGGAGGAGTCGGAGAGATAGCGGTTGGCGGAGTAGGAGGAGATGCGGCGGAGTAGCCAGTGCGCCTTGAGGCAGAACCAGCGGCGCCACGGCAACGTTGGAGGTAGCGTCCAGCAAGGCCACCTCGGGAGTCGCCTGGGTCAAGGGGGCTGAGCTCGCCCCAGCGGGCTCAGCCAGGCCTCGCGAGGACGCCCGGGCAGGAGAGACCTGGGCGTCGGGATCATCTCCCTTTTCGGGCAACGGCACCGTCACGGATGGAGCCTCAGGAGCCCCCTTCAGCTTCTTCGCCGCGGGCGCCGGCCTGGCCAAGGAACATGGACATCAGATCTCGTCAGCAGAGCAATGATCAAGACGGAAAGCAGGCACTTACAGGTCGTCGCTGGTGGACTCGAGCAGCCTCCGACCATACTTGAAGCCCGATAGCCGGCTGCAGGGATCAGCTTCAAGGGAACCAGGAGCAGGCAGCGTCGTGAATCGCCCGGGGCCGGGCGGACCACTGGGACCAGCCCAGTCCGGTCCTTCTTCGGGATCAGGGGCAGGCTTCTACCTCCCCGCTCATCCTCATCTTCGTCGTCATCACTCTCGGGGAGGCAGAGAACGCGGGGCCTGCGCCGCAGGGAAGGAGCCCTTGACTCTGCCCCTGAGTAAACCCCCTCTCCTGGCTCCCTTTCCTCCACCTCTTCGCCGGAGTCGGAAGAGGACACGTCCACCAGGTCCTCCGGAGCCTCCGCGGGCACGAGCCCATCCCCATTGAAGGCGGGCATGGACCCCACAACCTGCTCCCAATCCTCGCGAAGGAACAAGGCGCTGGGCGCCCTCAGTCTCGCCACATCGCCCCAACCAAGGACTGGAGGACCATCGCCAGATCCTCGCCCGGCGAGGGCCACGGGGCTCGGGTGTGGCCTCCACATCGAAGCGGAGTCGGGCGGAGGCCAGAGCCAATTGGTGCTCCAGAACTCCCTCAGCGGCAGCAGCGCCCGGTCAGCCTCGCCACGCCCGCGTCGGCCGACTTTAGATCTGCGTCCATCTTCTCCGGCCACCAGCTTGGCGGGGATCCCAAGCTCCATTCGGGACCCGATCGTCGGAGCTCTCAGCTCCGTGGGCAGGATCAGCCGAGGGTGGATGCGCCCGGCATCCACCAGGACCCACTTGCTCCTGAAGCCCTCGATCCGCTTCCCAGGGTTCGAAATGGCGATGGCTCCGCCGTAAGCGATGAAGCTCGCGCACGCGGAGACGGAACCACGGGAGAGTCGGAGGAAGAAGTAGTGGTGCAGCAAGGCCACCGAGGGCTTCACCCCAACATGGGCCTCACAATAGTAGGCGAAGATTGCCAGAAGAAGGACGGAGTTGGGATGAAGGTGCAGAGCGTGAATGTTGTAATGGCGGAGGATGGAAAAGAAGAACTCAGAGAAGGGAGGCACCAGACCGGCAATGATGGCGCTCACGAAGAACGGGTAGAAGGTACTCCCCCTACCCTCGAGGCGGAGGAGCCGGCCTTGAACACCGCTGCGTTCCATTGACGCCCCAGCGCCTCCGCCCACCGGGCGCTGTCAGCAAGGCTATGCGACACATTCGGCGGGTCCAAGGCAGGAGATTACCAGGCTCCGGCCGGGGTTTGGCGAGGAGCCATGACTGGATGGGGCACGAAGGCGGAGTGGATCTGAAGGTCTTGGAAGCAGGGAGGAGAGGCGCAAGAAAGGGGATCTGAGCAGCAACTGGAGAAAGTAAAGGAGGCAAGGAAGATGCCGCTCTATTATCAACCCGCACGGTTGCAGAGGCGCCCACGTCCAATCAACCGGCACGCTGGGCGCCCAAGGCTGCGAGCTGTTAGGGCCCACGACGCTCGCACTTGCCCTTTCGCCTCTCTGCTTTCGGCCAAGTTGGGCGCGCCGTGGGCCCGGGCTCTTGTCGGCGTTACAGGAATGGGGGTCCCCAGACTTGCCTGCTGACTGCTTGGCGTGGCTCAAATGAGGCCCAGACGGCCCATCTTTATCAACGCATAAACTCAAGACCCTCGCGAGGGGCCAAGCCTCGTGGGGCGGACGACCAGGAGCTTCCTCAGGCGCGGCCTCGTCAGGCTGGCTCATGAGGAGGCGGAGAGTTCAAGGCAGGGTACCTCGCGAGGTGCCCATGATGCAAGCCATGACGACTAAGGGCGCCAGTCGGGCGCCAGCCGCGCAGCGTCCTCCTTTCCTCTTTGGTGCAAAGGGAGCAAGCGCAGGCGAGAGCATCAAGCAAAGGCATCCGTTTTGGTGCAACAAGACCAAGACCGGCCCCAACGGCTGGAATGCAGTCATCGTGGAGCCCAAGCAGGCGTCATCACCAGAGCCTTTTGGCAAAGCGGACCAACTTTAGTCGAGATTAGTGTACCTGATGTTCCCCTTCAAAATGGCCAATTGTTGGCGCCCTTCCCGCTCAATATTTGGGAAGAGGCCCAGGGCCTTCGTCTATATAAGTAGAGCTAGCCACCATAGTAAAGGAGATCCTCTCCCCCCGGGCTGGCATTTTGGGATCCAGAGAGAGAGATAGAGACCCGATCCTCAAGCCAGAGCGACGGGACACCACTTAGTAGTTCATCGCTTCCACCAAGAACAGACCCTCGCGAGGCTGTTCTTCCCTGTACTGTTCCTCATCAGCCCAAGAGGCAATCCACACACCACACACTGGAGTAGGGTATTACACCACGATGGTGGCCTGAACCAGTATAAATCTTGCGTCTCTTGTGTTGTTCTTGTTAGTAGTTTAGGTCCCTGCGATTCGGTGAGGTACGAGACGGTGGAGGGTTGGATCTCCGCGCGCACCCCAGAGTTCGAACCTTAAGGGTCTGCCGGAACCCGAAATCCGACACTCATAAACTTTGTATAAACCCAAAATCTTTGATCATCTCATCAAAGAGTATATTCCAACTCCGAGATGCTTACTCCAGTCCTTAGAAGGATTGCTGGAGCTTTGCATACTTGTTAGCATCTTTTAGGATTGACAAAACCTTCTGGTTGTATCACATACAACCTTTCCTCAAGAAAATTGTCAAGGAAACAATGTTTTAACATCCTATCTGCAAGATTTCATAAATAATGCAGTAACTGCTAATACAATTCCAACAGACTCTTAGCATCGCTACGAGTGAGAAAGTCTCACCGTAGTCAACTCCTTGAACTTGTCGGAAAGGGCAAGGGGGCGCCGCCCACTTCCCCTAGTCCAATTCGGACCCATGAGGGGGGGCACGCCACCTCCCCTTTGGCTTGCCTCCTCCTTTCCCGTATGGCCCAATAAGGCCCATTACTTCTCCCGGTGAATTCCCGTAACTCCCCGGTACTCCCAAAAATACCCGAATCACTCGGGACCTTTCCGATGTCCGAATATAGCCTTCCAATATATCGATCTTTACCTCTCGACCATTTCAAGACTCCTCGTAATGTTCGTTATCTCATTCAAGACTCCGAACAAACTTCGGTCATCAAATCACATAACTCATAATACAAATCATCATCGAACGTAAAGCGTGCGGACCCTACGGGTTCGAGAACTATGTAGACATGACCGACACACATCTCCGGTCAATAACCAATATCGAAACCTGGATGCTCATATTGCCTCCTACATATTCTACGAAGATCTTTATCGGTCAAACCGCATAACAACATACGTTGTTCCTTTTGTCATCGGTATGTTACTTGACCGAGATTCGATCATCGGTATCATCATACCTAGTTCAATCTCATACTTCATCTCACAACTAACTCATTAGTCACGTTGCTTGCAAGGCTTATAGTGATGAGCATTACCGAGAGGGCCCAGAGATACCTCTCCGAAATACGGAGTGACAAATCCTAATCTTGATCTATGCCAACCAACAAACACCTTCGGAGACACCTGTAGAGCATCTTTATAATCACCCAGTTATGTTGTGACATTTGATAGCACACAAGGTGTTCCTCCGGTATTCGGGAGTTGCATAATCTCATAGTCTGAGGAACATGTATAAGTCATGAAGAAAGCAGTAGCAATGAAACTGTAACAATCATAATGCTAAGCTAATGGATGGGTCTTGTCCATCACATCATTCTCCTAATGATGTGATCCCGTTCATCAAATGACAACACATGTCTATGGTTATGAAACATAACCATCTTTGATTAACGAGCTAGTCAAGTATAGGCATACTAGGGACACTTTGCTTTGTCTATGTATTCACACATGTACTAAGTTTCCAGTTAATACAATTCTAGCATGAATAATAAACATTTATCATGATATAAGGAAATATAAATAACAACGTTATTATTGCCTCTAGGGCATATTTCCTTCAGTCTCCCACTTGCACTAGAGTCAATAATCTAGTTCACATCCGTATGTGATTAACACCATAGTTCACATAGCCATGTAACCAACACCCAAAGGGTTTACTAGAATCAATAATCTAATTCACATCGCTATGTGATTAACACCCAGAGAGTACTAAGGTGTGATCACGTTTTGCTCGTGAGAGAAGTTTAGTCAACAGGTCTATCACATAATATTCTATTTCTACAATGCTCTGCATGGAGCTACTCTAGCTAATTGCTCCCACTTTCAATATGTATCCAGATTGAGACTTAGAGTCAGCTGGATCAGTGTATCCAGATTGCATCGACTTAACTCTTTATGACGAACTCTTTATCACCCCCATAACCGAGAAACATTTCCTTAGTCCTCACTAAGGATAATTTTGACCGCTGTCTAGTGATCTACTCCTAGATCACTATTTTACCCCTTGCCAAACTCATGGAAAGGTACACAATAGGTCTGGTACACAGCATAGCATACTTTATATAACCTATGACTGAGGCATAGGGAATTTCTCTACATCTGACTACCAAGCTTCATGGGGACTTTCTCTACATCTGTACCGGAAGAGGAGCACTGGAAGATCAAAGTCTGGGTACCTAGGAGGACATTTGCGCCAACAACGGAGCCTATTGATTTCTACCTGGATGCACCAAGCTTTAGTATAGGAAAGAGCATGGCAGCACATATCACCTTTGGACGTATATGTGAGGTGTATCACAAGGAGCTAGAGAATACCGTTTATCATATATGTGGCCGTCGAGATGACAAATGGGAAATGATCCGTACCAGGAGGGATGGATCAACTGCAGCCTACATTCAAGAGATGGGAGATCATATTCGTTGACAAGAGAATCAACAAATTATCCACATGAAGAAGATCAAGAAACTGGTGAAGAGACATAACAAGCTAGAAGAGGAACTCAAGTCTACACGCGATGGATACGAGGAAGAGATCGCCGTACTATTGGAGAAGCATGAAGACCTAAAGAGGAAGATGGGAATATCAGTGGAGAATATCAAGCGAGCAACGGAGATCTGTTTAGAGAACTACATCATCCTGGACGACACCGACATGGATAGTGATGCAAATGATGACAGCGATGACGACTACGTTGACGAAGATGGAGCAGATATCATGGAGTCTTCCTCTGATGAAAATTTCTAGATGACCACCATTGTAACTAGTAGTATTTTCCCTCCATGTAGTTAGCAATGATCGAGTTGTAATCATAGGTTAGACCGATTGTGTGATCTTGTGTGCATTTGATTGAAGTGAAATTGATTGTGTTTGTCTCATGAGCATTATGGGTAGTGAATCTCTCTTAGACCTCATTCTATTCTGTTTTCTCACCCCTTCTAACCCATCAGATGCCTCTGAGACGTGACAATGGATTTGCCTTCCCGCCGGAGCTCACTCAGTTGATCCAGCAGCAGAATGCCTTGATGCAGATACTAGTTCAGAACGAGAACCAAGGCAACAACAACCCACCACCACCTCCCCCTGTTGATCACCTAGCCTGCTTTCTAAGGTTGAATCCGCCGGTGTTCTCTAGTAGCACCGAGCCGATTGTTGCAGATGATTGGCTCTGCAAGATTGGAAGAGAGTTGACCACTGCAGGATGCACAGATGCGGAAAGAGTGCATTTTGCCGCACATCAGCTTGATGGACCCGCAGCATCTTGGTGGGAGAACTTCACCGCCACTTACCCCATTGACACTGTTAAATGGGATCAGTTTCAGCATGCTTTCCGCACTGCCCATGTTTCAGCAGGAGCTATGAGCATGAAGAAGCGCGAGTTCCGCAACTTGCGCCAAGGAGGACGTACAGTGGGCCAGTATGTGGATGAGTTTAGCAAGTTAGCACACTATGCCCCTGATGACGTGGCTATAGATGCCGCTAAGCAGGAGAAGTTTCTGGAGGGACTGAAATGAGTTGAGCATGCAGTTGATGGTGGCAACATTCAACAACTACCAGGAGTTGGTAGACAGGGCTCTCATGATTGAAGGCAAGCAGCAACAGATTGATAAAATCTCAAGAGGAAGTATGGACAGGGGAGGTACACCTCTGGAGCACAGCAGAAGCCCCGATATTCCCCGTGCACGGGAGGACATAACCACAACCATGGAGGCCATAACCATGGAGGACATACGCACAATGGAGCAAATTCGCATAACCAAAGTGGGCCCAAGAATGGCAATAGGAATGGAGGAAGCAGCAGCCAGAACCGTTCCAACCCCGCAACACCAGCTAAGAGGGATCTGAGCCACATTACCTGTTTCAAGTGCCAGAAGACCGGACATTATGCTACTGAAAGCCCTGAAGCTAAGAATAGAAATGGCAATGGAGGTTCTGCCAAGAAGCCCAACCCCTTCACCAAAGGTCAGGTGAACTACGTCAGCGTGGAGGAGATCGAGGATCAACCCGACACAGTTGTCGGTAAGTTTTTGATTAATGCATTTACCGCACTCGTTCTTTTCGGTACTGGTGCATCGCATTCATACATATCAAGGGGATTCGTGGATAAGTATAACCTGCCAACCATATCCCTTAAGTCACCTATGATAGTAAGTTCCCCAGGAGCGGAGTATATGGCTAGTAGGGGATGCTAGCAGTTGCCACTAACCATAGGTAGACATGTTTTCCCCACCGACCTAATTGTTCTGGAGTCACAAGGAGTGGATGTGATACTAGGAATGGATTGGCTAACCAAGTTTGAAGGGAACATCAATTGCACCAGTAAATCAATTCTTCTCACCACCCCAGAAGGAAAGAGGATCAAGTATGTACCCCGGCATGCGCCGAGAAGGACTCGGGTAAATTCCTTATCAGGAGTTGTATAGGAGGAAGTACCAGTGGTGAATGTCGGAGTAATGGGCCACGGGTAGGCGAACCCGAGCCCTTGGACCTTTCAAAACATCGGGGCAGACTGCGCCCCTCAAGACCCCAAGACGAAGGGCCACCTTTTGAGAGTCGGCGACAGAGCCGCCAACCGCCCCTCCTAGCCGAGTCCCAGAGACGGCCTCAAGATGAGCCGACTCCCAGCCGGCGACTTCCGGTGAAGCCGGCCACGGGGAGTCAGCCCGCGACTCCAACCACCTCCTGCATGTGCGACTACGAGCGGGATGGGATAAAGCCGCCTCGCGGCCCATCCCTGCCCTGCTCATAAAGGATAAGCATGGCCACAGAGCACCGTACTAACGGAGATCTCCGTCCGGCGCAGCACTGTTGCCACACTGGCCCTGACGTCAGCCTCGTGGGCAGATTCCTGTACCCATGATGGCTTGTCTGTACGACCCGAAGACGGGGGGACCCGCCTGTCGGCGGGAGTGCAGAAGACGGCGAGAGCGCCCCAAGGCGGACCCGCTGGGAGTTGGCCTCCGAGAGTCGGCCGGCCCCTCCCACGGGCTCCATGCGCCATTAACCAGACAAGACAGGGCATGGCAACAGTGATCGCCCGCCAGGCGGCGGCACTGCTGCCATGACCCCACGACCAAGCTCGCGTCATTAGAAGTGCGGCTACAGTAATCCGCAGCCGGCAAGACCCGCCCGCGGCGGACGAGGGCTTTCGGCCCCATGCTGGACCGTCAGCGGGGCCCACTAGTCGGCAGGCCCCAGAAGTCAGCGGAGAAGACGGCGACTTAAGAGACTGACGGCTGGGACCTGCGCCCAGCCGGATTAACATTGTACCCCCGGGGGGTAGGCCTATATAAACCCCCCGGGGCACCCAAGCAAAGGGTTGGAACCTAGTAGTTTGACACACACATAGAGGGAAGAGAAGAGCTAGTCGTGCCCTTCTCCTTCCTCACCCCGAACAGCTCAAGGAGCAACCTTGTACTCACTTTGCCATAGTGATCATGCGGAGACCCCACAGAGCAGCAAGAGGGTGTTATCTCCCGGAGAGCCCCAAGCCGTTGGTAAGATTCGCCGCGTGCATGCCTTCGCCTCATCCCGTTTCTAGGTACCGGCGACGTTCTACTCGCCCCCTCCATGATAAGACATCCTTTGGCATATGTCGCACCCAACCCCCGACATTTGGCGCCCACCGTGGGGCAAGGTGCACCGCTGTCCGGAGATCTGCTCTGGACGGGAACCCTCTTCCTCCCTGGCGAGCGCAGCCAGCCCGGCACGCCAGACGGAGTCTGCGCCGACGCTACGCATGGCGCCGAAAGTCGCATGCTTGCGGGCGAGCTGCCTCGCCGAACTTGTCGGGCGAGGTTACGCCTCTCCAACGAAGCCTGCATCCGACGCAGTACCGGGACGGCCCCGAAAGCCTCCTCGCTGGCCTCCTCGAGCAACTCCACATCGCCGGGCGAGCTCGCCGCCGACACAGAGTCCGTAGGCTCCACCGACCCAATGCTGGTCGACTCCGACACCGCGTCGCTCGACGTGTTCCCCACCAACGTGGTGGTCTACGATGAGCCGCTCCCTCGCGCGGAGAGCGGCGGAAGCACCGTCACGGAGGTGCTCGTCATCGGTCATAGCGAGCCTTCTGGTGAGGGGGCTCATGACCCTCTCGACGTGGTTCTGCAAGACCTGACCGCGCCCATTCCGGAAGACGCCGACGCCGGGACGCTGGAAGCGCGCCGCCTCCAGCTCCTCGTGGGTGCAAAGAAGCTGGCAAGCATGAGACGCTTGTCAGAAGCCTACCAGCGCGAGATGGATCAGCCAGGCGGCTCGCCCGGCTCCGGCTGGGCCTAGCCGCTTAGGCGCGGTCCAGCAAGGCGGCGTAACCATCGCCAATCTGTTTGGGGCCACCGCCCCATGTACGCCACGCCCACGGAGAACATCCGCGCGCCCGAGCGGCAGCGAGCAATTTGAATAACTTCGAGGGCGAGGCGCCGCCTGATGATGGAGCGAGTTCAGCGGCTCTCGACGCCGCTGCCGCACAAGACGAAGCGGTTGCCGCCGCGAGGCGCCGCGACGACAACACGGCGACTTGCCTCCCCGCCGAGATCAAGGTGTGACGTCTCGGACGCCGACTGGCGGTGTCCGTGGAAGAAAAAACAAGGATCCGGCTATCAGCCATAGTCGGACCCACATCTCCATCGAGCGCGACGAAGACGGCCGCCCGAGAGCAGTGGAGCGGCGGGACGACTATCTGCCTCCTCCTCCCCACAGAGAAAGGCGAAGTCTCCCGCCACCCGTCGAAGATCCGACTCTCGGCGACCGCCTTTGGCCGCCGAGAGAGTCGGAGAAAACGACGCCCGCCACCGGATCGAGCGACTCCACCGATCTCGGCGCTGGAAGAAGAAGACAAGTTGGGCCCGCCTGTTTCGACCTCGCATCCGAGACGAGCCCTTCCCTGCAGGATTCACACTCCCCGAGATAAACCCAAATACACCGGCTCCGTGAAGCCGGAGGACTGGCCTAGTGGACTACTCCACGGCCGTCGGATAGCTTAACAGCAACAAGCGCGTTGCCGTAAAGTATGTTCCCCTCATGCTCCAGGGCACGGCCCGGACATGGTTGAACAGCTTGAAGCCCCGCAGCATCAACAGCTAGGTCGACTTCACCGAGGCTTTTGTCCGCAACTTCACGAGCACATACAAGCGACCTCCCAAGCCTCGCCAACTTTCCTTGTGCGTGCAAGGCCCCAACGAGTCTACTCGCGACTACCTCACGCACTGGGCCGAGCTCCGGAACTCCTGCGAGGGAGTGCACGAGGTGCAGGCAATCGAAAGTACTTCACCGCCGGGTGCGTAGAAGGCACCTCCTCAAGCACAAGCTCCTTTGCGACGAGCCGGAGACCCTCGACGAGCTGCTGATCATAGCGCATAAGACGCCTGACAGTCGACTCCTCCATGAAGTCGGAGATCGAAGTCAGTCTGATTGGCAAGGTGGCTCCTCAGGCTCCCGAGAACTCCAGTGGCGACACCGGTCGGCGGCAGAGCAGTAATGATCCTGGCGCAGGCCCCGCAGCCGGCTTCCAACAACCGGCAGGTGGCGGCGGTCGAAGACCAACAGCCGAAAGGGCAGCCTCTCGCCAAGTGGCGTAAAAGCGGCAAGTCCAACTGGTTGCCGCCTTCTCTTACGAAAGCGAGACTCTAGACGGACCTGCAAGTTCCACAGCAGCCAAGCCGTCGAACCACACCACCCGGAAGTGCCACCGGCTCACCGGGATCACCAAGGGAGGACGGCCTCATCCCTCCTCCGCTTTCTTTGGGCGCCGCCTCCACCACCGCCCCCCCAAGAAGCCGGTCAGCTGCGGCGCAGTACAAGACGAGTACCCAGAAGAGCATGGAGCCTATGTAGTGTTCACCAGTGTGGCCGACGATCGCCGCAGCAGGCGGCAGCAACAGCAAGAAGTGAATGCAGTAGCATCAGATACTCCAGAATTCATGCACTGGTCCGAGAAACCTATCAGTTGGAGCCGAGCTGATCACCCAGAGGTGATGCCGAATCCGGGCTCCTACGCCCTGGTCTTGGGAGCCACCCTTGCCGTGGATAGGCAGGCCGCTAGCTTCTCGCGAGTGCTGATAGACGGAGGCAGCAACATCAACATCATGTACAAGGATACAATGAAGAAGTTAGGAATCAAGCAAAGACAACTTCAGAACAACTGGACCGTGTTCCACGGAATTGTACCTGGCCTTTCCTGCTCACCGATCGGCAAGATCCTGATAGACGTCCTCTTTGGGGACAAAGATCACTTTCGCCGAGAGCCAGTCTGGTTCGAAGTGGTGGACCTCGAAAGCCCATACCATGCCCTGCTCGGCCGACTTGCTTTGGCCAAGTTCATGGCGGTCCCCCACTACGCCTACTTCAAGATGAAGATGCCGAGTACCAAGGGGATTCTGACCGTAGGCGGCGACTCTGAAGAAAGTCGCTTCATTATGCTGTCGAAAGCAATCGGCTGGCCGAGTCCCCCTGGTGATCGATCCGAGAAGCGGCTTCTTGATCGGGTTGTAGCAATGGCCGGCAAGCAGCCGAGATGTCGCCCAACCCCAAGGAGTCGGAAGGCGAGGGCTCGTTCAAGCCGGCCAAAGAGACCAAGAAGATACCCATGGACCCGGAGCACCCCGGAGAGGTACGCTGTCGTGAGGTGCAAACCTTGACAAGTAAATAGGAAGGCGAGCTCGTCGATTTCCTCCGTGAGAATCGGGACATTTTCGCATGGTCCCCTAAAGACATGCCAGGTGTACCGACGGAATTCACGGAGCACAAGTTACATGTCCGATCTGATGTGAAGCCCGTCAGGCAGCCCTTGTGCCGCCTGTCAGAAGAGAAAATAAGAGTTGTTGGAGAAGAGATAGCCCGGCTCCTCGCAGCCGGTTTTATCATGGAAGTGTTCTTTCCAGAGTGGTTAGCAAACCCGGTCTTGGTACTAAAGAAGAACAAGCAGTGGCGGATGTGTATTGACTACAGAAGCCTGAGCAAAGCCTGCCCCAAGGACCCGTTCGCTTTGCCGAGAATTGATCAGGTGATAGAATCCACAGCCGGATGCGAGCTGTTGAGCTTCTTAGATGCATACTCAGGATATCACCAGATCAAGCTGAACCCGGCCGACAGACTGAAGACCGCCTTCATCACGCCGTTTGGAGCCTTCTGCTACCTGACCATGACGTTCGGCTTAAGGAATGCCGACGCCACCTTTCAGCGTTGCATGCAGAAGTGCCTCCTCAAGCAGCTTGGCAGAAACGCCCACGTTTACGTGGACGACGTGGTAGTGAAGACGGAGAAGCAAGGAACGCTGTTGGAAGACCTCAAGGAGACCTTTGAAAATCTGCGCCGATTCCAGATCAAGCTCAACCCAGAGAAGTGTGTCTTCAGAGTACCAGCCGGCCAGCTCCTTTGTTTCCTGGTCTCTGAATGCGGCATAGAGTGCAACCCCGTGAAGATCAAGGTGATCGAAAGGATGGAAGTACCCCGCCGACTGCTAGATGTGCAAAAGTTCACTGGCTATTTGGCGTCCATCAGCCGATTCACCAGCCGGCTGGGCGAGAAAGCTCTTCCTCTGTACCAGCTCATGAAGAATTCCACCTTCTTCGAATGGAACTCCAAGGCGGACGAAGCTTTTCTCCAATTGAAGAAAATGCTGACTACTCCCACGGTGCTGGCGGCTCCGACTCCAAAGGAGCCCATGCTCCTATATATCGCCGCCAAACAGGGTAGTCAAAGACACCATTGTAGTTGAACGCAAGGAGGAAGGCAAGGCGCTACCTATCCAGAGACCGGTATATTACCCGAAAGGGCAATCTTGTCGACCTCCAAGCAGAACTACCCCACTACCGTAAGATGTGTTACGGCGTGCACTTTGCCGCCAAGAAGTTGAAGCCTTACTTTCAAGAGCATCCAATCACCGTGGTTTGCACGGCCCCACTAGCAGAGATCATCGGAAGCCGAGATGCTTCTGGCCTAGTGGCCAAATGGGCCATAGAGTTGGCCCCCTACACCATCTATTACCAGCCCTGCACCGCCATCAAGTCACAAGCACTGGCCGACTTCCTCGTCGACAGGGCCGAGACCAGACCGCCGCCAAATACCGACTCCACCCATTGGCGGATGCACTTCGATGGCTCCAAGATGCGCACCGGCTTGGGAGCCGGCGTGGTCCTCACTTCCCCAAAGGCGACAAGCTCAAATGCATACTTTGCAGATCCATTTCGCCGCCTCCAACAACGTCGCCGAATACGAGGCCCTCATTCACAGGCTCCAGCTTGCCAAAGAGCTTGACATTCGCCGGATCCTGTGTTATGGCGACTCCGACTTGGTGGTCCAACAGTCATCCGGCGACTGGGACGCCAAAGATGCAAACATGGCGAGCTACCGTTTCCTGGTACAACAGCTGAGTGGATATTTTGAGGGGTGCGAGTTCCTCCACGTACCAAGAAACGACAACGACCAAGCAGATACCGGCAAGAATCGGCTCCACCCGCCAGTAATACCATCCGCATCGCCCTTCAGCGCCTCCTCAAGCCGTCTGTCAAGCCGTCACCAGAGTCGAACTCCATTTTGTGCCGGCTCCCCAAGAAAGTCGGATCCGACTCCAAAGCCTCAGCCAGACGGCACAAGAATTCGACAGACGGCCCCCAAGAACGTTGCGATCGAGAAATCGGCCGGGGACTTCGTAACCCGGCCCGGGGGCTTGGCGACTATTATGAAGACTCCGATTTTCGGCCCGGAACTGCGCCCGGTCGTGGGACTTCTTCAACCCAGCAAGCTGCTGCGGACTCCAACCGCCGCCTCCCGGCCCGGCCGCCCTCGTCCAAGTAGCAAGACTAGCGATCGAAGAAATAGCGGCACCCTCATGGGCCCAGCCCATCCCGAAGTTCTTAGTAAGCGGAGAGCTACCAACCGATGAGACCTTGGCTCGGCAAGTGCAACTTGAAGAAGCTGGTCGGTAGCGGCGTCACTTTGGTGTCTACCGGCGCCGTCGAGCGAGGAAACAAGGCCAAGCGATTCTCGAAGACATCCATCAGGGCAAGTGCGGCCATCATGCAGCCTCAAGAGCACTCGTCGCCAAAGCCTTCCGACACGGTTTCTTCTGGCCGACTGCCCTAGAAGAGGCTAAGGGATTAGTTCAAAAATGCAAGGGGTGCCAGGTGTTCCGCTCCAAGCCGTTCAGCCGGCCGCACTCAAGACTATCCCCATCGCCTGGCCCTTTGCTGTTTGGGGCCTGGACATGGTAGGACCATTCAAAACGGCACGAGGCGGCCTAACTCACTTACTTTTCGTGGTGGACAAGTTCACCAAGTGGATAGAAGCAAAACCCGTCAAGAAGTTGAATGGTCCTACTGCAGTGACTTTTATCGCCGACATCACGACTTTGGCACGGGCGTACCACACAAAGATCATCACCGACAATGGCACAAATTTTGCCAAAGGCGCCTGGCCCGCTTTGGCGACACAAGGCATCCGATTTGGACTTAGCGTCCGTTGCCCATCCGCAATCAAGCGGCCAGGTGGAGCGAAGCGAATGGCCTCATCCTGTCGGCATCAAGCCTCATTGGTCGAACCATTAGAGCATTCGATTACGGCATTCGGCTCGAGGAGTTGCCAACCGTCCTCTGGAGTCTGCGCGACGACTCCAAAACAAGTCAACTGGCTTCACACCCTTCTTCCTCGCTTCACGGTGCCGGGCCGTCATCCCAACGGATATAGAGTTCGACTCGCGAGTCACCATGTACCTTGAAGGAAGCGGAAAGAAGCACGTCAAGGCGGGCGTCGACCTGCTTTGGAAGAAGAGGGGCGACTGTTGGCACTCGGTCGGTCTAGCATCTACCGGCAGAGCTCGCGCCGCTACTACAACAAGAAGGTCAAGCCAAGATCATTCCTAGAGGGCGACCTTGTGCTCGGCTGATCGACAAAAGCGGCCGGCACAAAGCTTCAGCCGGCGCCTTGGGAAGGCCCATTCATCATCGGCAAAGTCTTTGAGCAAGCGACTCCTACTACCTGTCGGCGCCGAAGCCCCGAGCACGCATAAGAAGGACGACTCCGGCAAAAGAGGCGGAACGGCCATGGAATCTGAATCTCCTCCGAAAGATTTTACGCTTGATGCAGTATGTACCACGCTACCCTTTGTGTCTAAAGTACCAAGACTTCGGGCCCCCCGAGACGAGCTCGGGGACTGCCCTCTTTTGTTATCTGTATGATAAGAATTATGCCTTCGAGTATGTTACTCTTTGTCATGCTATTTGGCACCGGGCTCGACAAGTCGGCCCGGGGACTCACCGCCTTGGGCTATGAAATGCTTCCTGCAGTCAGACAAGTAACGTGCGGTGCCCAAGCCGTCTCCTGTCAGAAGCCGCAGCTCACAGAGCGACTGTTTGGTGGGCAGGAGTAAGGAAGAACGGGCGCCCACACAAAAAAATGGCTAAGGACCCAAAGCATAAACATAGTTTAAATCAGCTTCCAGCCCCGTTTTGCAAAAACCAACTCTTAAGTAGTCGGCTTGCCGCTTTCTACCCAACTTGCTTAACGACTCTAAAAAATGGCCAAGTACTTGCCTATTCAAAAGTAGCCAAGCACTTGACCCAGACGGCAGTCCGCAGAGTGGTTGCCCTATGGGCAAGGCGGCAACCAAGGGAAGGCGGCAAAGGAAAAAGCCACAAGAGCAATAAGCAAGGAAATTAGAATAATATTTACATAGCTTAGGCCCTTGGCCGAATCTTCGACAGAGGTTCAGAATACACCCCGCGGGTGGAATTGTGCGAATTAACAAGTTCTTTTAAAAGACTAGCAAAACTGATAAAATAAAGGCGAGACAGCGGCCTAAGAAGCGGCAGATGGGGTCGGAAGGCCAGAGGCGACGGCAACGTCAGGCGCCGGGGCGGACGGCTGGGCGGTCTCGGCTTGATCGCCTCATTGCGGTCGGCCCTGCGAGGCGCTGGCTCGTTGAAGGAGGCGCGTCGAAGCTGAGGCTGGTCGCCCGCTCCGTCTTCTGGCGCTCCCATGTCGTCTCCGTCCTCCGCCTCGTCTTCCTCCTCGGCGCTGAGTCGATCACCTCCGCCAGTCTTAAATGCGTGGTCCGGGTTCATCGAACCACTCGTGGCGCCTCCCCACCGTCTTCGGCCCGCTCGGGGCGAAGACGCTGGTGTCGATGTAGTCGGCAATAAATCGCCGCCAGACGCCGGCGAGGGCGTCCTCCGCAGCCAGCAACTCCGCCTGGGCCTCTGGCTGGAACGCGGCCAGCCGATCCAGATCCAGCCCTGGATACCATGCCTTGACGAATTCCAGGGCCCGGCGAGCTCCAGCCCGAGCCGTGGAACCCTTCCAGGCCTCAAGGCAGCCAGCCGCGACCACCAGCCAGTCGGCGGTCCGGCTGGGAGTGCGCAGAATCGGCATGTCCGGCCACAGAGCAACGATCGCCTGGGCACCGACATCAACGCCGGCGCGCAGCATCTCGATGGGCGACCGCGGAGCGAGCCTCATGCTCGCTGGGAGCTGCTCGTCAAGAGTCCAGGGCGCGTTGGCGGCGATCTCAGCACCACCACCCTTGGCGCCGCGTCGGCCTCGATGGCTTGATTGGCGCTGCGTGTGGCCGGGCGTAAGTCTGCCAAGAAGAAGAAGAAGCAAGTCGGGAAAAAGCAGTCGGCTTGACCCATAGTCGGCGACCCAAAAGAAGAAGTAAAAGCAAACTCACCATCGATGATGTCCTCGATTTCATGGAAGCCGGAGGTCAGCAGCGCTTCCTTGTCGGTCCAGGAGGAGCGCTCACTCTCAAACTCGGCCAGGAGAGCAGCCTCTTTCTTCTCTGCCTCATCCTGCGCCGCCTTAAGCAGCTCCCTCTGCTCACAGCCCGGCTCATGCTTGATGAGTCGCTCTCTGCGGCGAAAGCTTGCTGCACTCCTCCTCCTTAGCGCGCAAAGGCGGTGTTGGCCGTACCAGCTGCCCATGAGAAGAGTGGCGCTGGCCTTTGAAGAATAAAAAAGAAGAAGGGCGAAGTCATCAGCTAAGAAGGTCGCCGAGGAAGATCCGGCCCGACTGCAGCGATCGGCTGAATCTCAGGGACTACAGCCCGCGGGTGTGCCAGCGCGCCCCCGCGAAGAAGAAAACTCACCTCGGCTCCTCGCCAGGTCGGCAGTCCGCTTGCTTAGCTCCTCAACGTTGCGGTTGAAGGTAGTGGCGTGGAGGTTGTGATACTCCTGCGACAAGAATTTCAGACAAAGGTAAAAATTTGGAATTCAACAAATAGAGTTCGAGCCGCTCGTGACCGGCCCGAAACTCGAGGACTACACCGATGGAGTGCTGGGCGCCCACGAAGAAGAGCAAGAAAAGTTCAAAGAAGAAGCATACCAAGCCGACTCGCGACGCCAGTGCGCCTTGGAAGCAGTTCTGGATGGCCTGCGCCCTCAGCTCGCGGCACTTTGGATGTCCAGGAGCGCCGTGTTCAGCGAACTGTGCCGCCTCCTCGCACCGACCCAATGGGCGGGCGCTTGTCGCCTCGGCGTCGAGAATGGCCGGCTGGCGGCGCCGGTCTCAAAAGCACGGGCACTGAAGTCGCCTTCTCAAGACGGCGTCGCGCTGGCGAGGCGACTTGAAGAAGCAGCTGCGCCACGGCCTCGTCGTCGGTCGGCGGCACAGGCGGGTCCGCCGGCTGTTTGCCTCGCGCGCTCTCGGACCGCGGTGGAGGCGGCGGGGGTGGCACGGCCGTGCCCGACAGGGAGGCCTCGCCGCCTTCCCTCTCCGCGACGGGGACCTCACCGCCGACTCCTCCACTCGCCCGTGAACTCCGGCGGCGGCAGCGCAGAGCTCAGCGGGGTGACGAGCAGCACCGACTAGAGGCGCGCGGCCTCCTCGGCTCGCCTCTTGGCTGCGACGGCGGCTTCGCCCTCCTCCAGTTTCTTCTGGGCGGAAGCCGCCGCCTTCTCAGCCTCCGCCTTCTCTAGACGGGCGGCCTCATCCTCGTTGCGCTTCTCCTGCGCATTCCGCTCCGTCGCCTCCCGGAGGGCGGCTGCAGGATCAATCCGCCGAGCTTTGGCGGACGTCTCTGCCGACCCCATGACGGAGGCGGCGGCGACCCTCTCCAAGGTGAGGGAGCCCTGATGAGAAAAAGACATGTAAAGACCTGGGCAAGACAGACCAGAAGAAAACAAGACAAAATAAGAAGTACTTACGCGGAGACCAGGGGCGGCTTCTTCACTTCCTTCTTGAGCGGTTAGCCTTCGCGACCGCCTCTTCCTTGGGTCGCGGCCGTCCCCAGATTTCTTCGCCCGGCCGCTGGCAGGCTCGGCCCGGCCAGCGCTTCTTCACGCCGCCTCGACCACCCAAGACGGCAGAGGAACTCGCGCTGGATGGCGGCTTTCGCTGTGGCGGCGGGGACGACTTCCCTTTCGCCCGTCGTCGTCGGGCCCGGTCAGCGAAGGTTGCCGAAGGCCTGAAGTCGTCGGCCCCTCCTCCTCCCTCGGCGTCGGTCTCCATCGCCGCCACCCCCAAGTCGGGGTCGACGGCATCGCTCTCCGCCCGGTCGGGGACGAATTCACGAGCCGGCCCCGCAGTGCCGGCCGAGGGCTACATGAGGGGATTCTGAATCGGAAAAGACCAAAGAAAATTAGAGCCGGATTCGGCTGAAGAAGGAAACAAAAAAGCAAGAGATGACTTACCACAGGCGGGGGGTTGGGGGCGCGCGAGTACGGCTCCTTGCCGAACTGCCATTCCTCTGTGAGTCCGCAGTTCGCCAGGAAATTCACCGTGTCCACCACCTCCGCGTGGGGCATGTCTTTGGAGCACAGCCGACTGGGGTCCCGGCGGCCGCTCATCTGACAGATCAGATGAGGTCGGCCTTGAAGAGGAAGAACTTCGAGGCGCCACGAAGGCGCCAGCAAGTCCGCCTGGGCCAGGGCCCTCCGACCGCTGCGTCGGCACTTCGAGCGGGCGACGGCGGCGGCGCCTCTGAGTCAGCGTCCTGGCCCGGATGCGGGGACCAGCCGGGAGTCGCCCGCCAACTCGCCGACCACGAATGTCGGCAGTTGACCCGGCCGCCCTCGTGGGCGACGTTCTTAACGTAAAAGCACGTGCGCTGCCACATCTTCACCGACTTGATGAGGGGATGGCAGGGAAGGGGTTCTCGGGCACCGGCCTCCTCATTGCGATGAGCGAACGGTCGCACAGAGCCGCAAGACGCGGCGGCGTGGGTTTCGAGCTTGGCGGAAGAATTCCCCCACAGCTCGATGGTGGGGAGAACGCCAAGAAAGCCCGTGCATAAGGATGCGGCGGTGCCAGCAGCACCACCGTGTTTGGGTGAGGTGGTGCGGCCGGAGCCCGTGGAACCTCGAGTGAACGCGGAAGAAGCCGCCGCCGGCAACCCCTAGCCCATGCATGAGGTGCGAAGCGAAATATGACCCGCCGCCCTCCTCGGCGCCGGCGTTATTTAAGCCCATCGGCTTGGCCAGCGGAGTCCGCACCTAGGTGGCTGGCGGGGATCTGCGGCGCGTTTGGCGGAGAAACTTCGATGACGTAAATGCTGTCAACAATGGAGCCATCCCACACGCCGGAGCGCGTGGCGGGAGGCGCGGCGGTGGAGGAGGAGCTCATCTCCGCGGCGCGGCGTGGTTCGGCGCGGCGTGTTTCGGCGCGGCGAAACAAGGAGGAAGACGAAGCAGGGGGGAAGATGAAGCAACAAGGAGAGGAAGCGGGGAGAGTGGGTGCGCGTGCGTCGCCACCCCCCTCCTCTCGCCTACTTATAGGCGCCTAGGCTGAGAAGCCGAGGGGGCGGGCGTGGGATTAACTACGCCCACGCCCCCACGCCCCCACGATTAAACCCACGACGTTACTACGCGCAGTAACGGCGTGGGGAGTTTAACCACCCGCACGGCCGCAACGGATTCGCCCGTGCGCCGAGGCGCTGTATGAGTGGCGGGCCCCGCTGACGGGCCTGTCTAGTCACGCTGGGCGGGCAGACTGCCTCGGCCACGTGGCGTCACGTGGCGGGCCCAGAACGGGCGATTGCTGGAAGCTTATCAGAACGCTGCCGGATCCCGCCACGACCTTCAAACCTTTGAGGAGCAAGACGGCTTCTGCAAGGCCGACTCCAGCTAGTCGGCTCAAGAGAGAGACGGCGAGCCAAGCCCAGATTCTTCCATTAGAGGGATGAAACTGTTGAGGCTCCTCAACATGTTGCCCTCGGTGCCTCACCAGCTTCGGGGACTACTGTCGGAGTAATGGGCCACGGGTAGGCGAACCCGAGCCCCTGGACCTTTCAAAACATCGGGCAGATCGCGCCTCAAGACCCTAAGACGGCGGGGCATTCCGAGAGTCGGCAGAGCCGTCGACCGCCCCTCCTAGGCGAGTCCCAGAGACGGCCTCAAGATGAGCCGACTCCCAGCCGGCGACTTCCGATGAAGCCGGCCGCGGGGAGTCGGCCCGCGACTCCAACCACCTCCTGCCTGTGCGACTACGAGCGGGATGGGATAAAGCCACCTCGCGGCCCATCCCTGCCCCGCTCATAAAGGATAAGCATGGCCCACAGGCGCCCGTCTTGGCGGAGATCTCCATCCGTGGCAACACGGTTGCCACGCCCGGCCACAGCGTCAGCCCGTGGCAGATTCATGTACCCACGATGGCTTTGTCCGTCACGACCGAGGCAGCGGGACCCACTGTCGGCCGGAGTGCGAAGGCGGCGAAGCGCCCCAAAACGGACCCTGAGAAGTCGGCCTCCGAGTCGGCCGGCCTCCCACGGGCTCCATGCGCCATTAACCGAGACAAAGACAGGCATGGCACAGTGATCGCCCGCCAGCGGCGGCAGACTATCGCCATGACCCCACGACCAAGCTTCGCGTCATTAGAAGTGCTTGACTCTGATAATCCGCAGCCGGCAAGACCGGCCATGGCCAGACGAGGGCTGTCGGCCCCATGCTGGACCGTCGGCGGGCCCACTAGTCGGCGAGCCCCATAAGTCGGCGGAGAAGGCATTGACTTAAGAGGATCGACGGCTGGGACCTGCGCCCAGCCGGATTACCATTGTACCCCCGGGGGGTAGGCCTATATAAACCCCCCGGGGCACCCATGCAAAGGGTTGGAACCTAATAGTTTGACACACACATAGAGGGAAGAGAAGAGCTAGACGTGCCCTTCTCCTTCCTCACCCCGAACAGCTCAAGGAGCAACCTTGTACTCACTTTGCCATAGTGATCATGCGGAGACCCTGCAGAGCAGCAGTAGGGGTGTTATCTCCCCGGAGAGCCCCGAAGCTAGGTAAGATTCGTCGGCGTGCATGCCTTCGCCTCATCCCGTTTCCAGGCACCAGCGACGTTCTACTCGCCCCCTCCATGATAAGCCATCCTTTGGCATATGTTGCACCCAACCCCCGACAGTGAAGGACTACCCCGACGTATTTACGGAGGAGTTACCAGGCATGCCACTAGATCGAGACATTGAGTTTTTGATTGAGCTATTGCCAGGCACTGGACCAATATCAAAGAGACCATATCGGATGCCCGCAAAGGATCTGGAGGAAATTAAGACACGGATAAAGGAGTTACTGGAGAAAGGTTACATTTGACCAAGTTCATCACCTTGGGGAGCCCCAGTGCTTCTAGTGGAGAAGAAGGATGAATCTTTAAGGATGGTTGTTGATTATCGTGCGCTGAATGAAGTGACGATCAAGAACAAATACCCACTGCCGATGATCAATGATTTGTTTGACCAATTGCAAGGAGCTAAAGTTTTCTCTAAGATCGATCTTCTATCAGGTTATCACAAGTTGAAGATCCGAGAGCAGGATAAACCTAAGACAACTTTTACCACTAGGTACGGGCTATATGAGTATACCATTATGTCATTTGGTCTGACTAACGCACCTGTCTATCTCATGAATATGATGGAGTTTTTGGATAAGTTCATCGTGGTGTTCATTGATGATATATTGGTCTACTGGAAGAATGAAGAAGAACATAAGGAGCATTTGCGTTTGGTTCTTGAGAAGCTCAGAGAACATCAGTTGTATGCCAAGTTCAGCAAATGTGAGTTTTGGCTAAAGGAAGTTGGATTTCTCGGACATGTTATATCCGGAGAAGGAATAGTAGTAGACCCTACCAAGGTTACTTCTGGCACTAAATGGGTGGCACCCACATCATTTGGAGAGATCAGGAGTTTTCTTGGACTCGCAGGTTATTATGGGAGGTTTATTGAGAATTTCTCCAGGATTGCAAAGCCCATGACGGAGTTATTGAATAAGAACACCAAGTTTAAATGGACTGAGGAGTGTGAAGCCAGTTTTCAGGAGTTGAAGAAACGTTTGGTTACAGCCCCAGTGCATATTCTCCCAGACCAACATAAGGATTACCAAGTATATTGCAACGCTTCTCGTCGAGGACTTGGAGCTATGCTTATGCAAGAAGGAAGTGTTGTATCATATGCCTCACGACAACTTAAACCTCATGAGCTGAATTATGCTACGCATGATTTGGAGTTAGCAGCCGTAGTGCATGCGCTGAAGACATGGAGACATTTTCTCATCGAAAACAATTGTGATGTGTACACGGATCATAAGAGTTTGAAATGCATCTTCACGCAGAAGGAGTTGAATCTCAGGCAAAGGAGATGGTTGGAGCTCATCAAGGATTATGATATGAAATTGCACTATCATCCAGGAAAGGCCAATGTCATAGCAGATGCGTTGAGCCGCAAGAGTTATGTTAACACGCTCATAACCGGAGGATTACCTAAGGAGCTAGCAGATGATATTCGAGAGTTATGCTTGGAGATAGTTCCGAGAGGTTATGTTGCAGCATTGGAAATTCAGTCTACTCTTTTGGGTAAGATCAGAGAAGCCCAGAAGACTGGCAAGGAAATTGCGGAGATAAAGGAAAGAATGAGTAAAGGAAAGGCTAAAGGATTTCGTGAAGATGAGCACGACACTTTATGGTTTGAAGATCGCATATATGTGCCTAATGATCCCGAGATCAAGAAGTTGATTCTGCAGGAGGCCCATGATTCACCGTACTTGATTCACCCAAGAAACACTAAAATGTATCTGGATTTGAAGGAAAGTTTCTGGTCGACAGGAATGAAGAAGGATATTGTTGAGTATGTGGCCATATGTGATGTATGTCAGAGACTCAAGGCAAAGCATCAGAAGCCAGCTGGATTGCTACAACCATTGCCGATACCCTAATGGAAGTGGGATAAGCTTGGCATGGATTTTATCACTGGATTACCCAGGACTCGTTCAGGCTATGACTCTATCTGGGTTGTAGTTGATCGTTTGACGAAAGTAGCTCATTTCATCTCGCTGAAGACCACTTATACGAGTGCTAAGTTGGCAAAGATATACATGACCAGGATTGTATGTATGCATGGAGTTCCAAGGACCATTGTATCAGACAGAGGAATCCAATTTACTTCAAAGTTTTGGAATCAGTTGCATGAAACTTTGGGTACCAGGCTAGAGTTTAGTACAGCCTTTCATCCGCAGACAGATGGATAGACCGAGAGAGTCAATCAGACTCTGGAGGACATGTTGAGAGCTTGTGCACTAGATTATGGATCTAGTTGGGATGACAATTTACCGTATGCAGAGTTCTCTTATAACAACAGTTATCAAGCCAGTTTGAAGATGGCCCCTTTCGAAGCCTTGTACAGAAGGAGGTGCAGAACACCGTTATCATGGGTTGAAGTTGGAGATCGACAGTTGTTCGGACCAGACTTAATCAAAGACTCTGAAGAGAAGGTTAAGTTGATTCGCGACAGACTCATGGTAGCCCAGTCCAGACAGAAGAGTTATGCGGATACTAAATGCAAAGAGATAGTTTATGAAGTCGGAGATAGAGCATATCTTCGGGTGTCCCCACTTCGAGGAGTTAAGCGTTTTGGAGTCAAGGGAAAACTAGCACCATGTTTTGCGGGACCATACAGAGTTTTGGAACGCATGGGAGAAGTTGCATATAAGCTGGAATTGCCAGAAGGATTGTCAGGAGTTCATGATGTGTTTCATGTTTCCCAGTTGAAAAGAAGTGCCATGCAGAGATGGCCGGTATTCCTCTAAGAGATACAGTGCCACTGGACGCAATTCAGTTAGACAGTGATTTGACCTATGAAGAGAATCTAGTCAAGGTTCTCGAGTTTTCCAGTCGAGTTACTCGCAGCAAGGTTATCAAGTTTTGCAAAGTTCAATGGAGCCACCATACCGAGGAGGAAGCCACCTGGGAGCGAGAAGAAGATCTCCGTAGAGACCACCCAAACCTTTTTGCTGACCAACCCGAATCTCGAGAACGAGATTCATCTTAACGGTGGTAGGTTTGTAACATCCCAATTTTCAATTTGGATGTTATACATAGATCATCATATGCATATCATATTTATTCTTGCATTTGGTTGAGATCCTAGAAATCTTAAGCAACTCAAGGACCCAAGGAGAGAGTTGGAGGTTTCACAAAATTCATATTTGAATTTGGTTCAAATTTGAAGAAAGGATCAATTTGATTCTATTATTTTTCTCTCCAATTATTTCCAATATTAAAAGTATATGAGAGAAGATAATATGACTTCTTCAACCTCAGAGAAATATTGGAGAAAATCTTTTAAATCAAATTATGATTTTACCGTTATTTTATTTCCTATTTTATTTGAATTAGAAAATATTGCATTTTTGAAAATTGCATCCTAGTCCAGAAAAATGTTCATCTTGTCCTAAATATTAGGTTTGGACTGTGAAAATTGTTTCCGGAATTTTTAGATTTTTCTTTATACTTATTTAGGATTTTTCCTCGCAGCGAAATTGTTTTTGTCGGATTTCGGGTTCTGGCAGACCCTTAAGGTTCGAACTCTGGGGTGCGCGCGGAGATCCAACCCTCCACCGCCTCGTACCTCGCCGAATCGTAGGGATCTAAACTACTAGAAAGAACAGCACAAGAGACACGAGATTTATACTAGTTCGGGCCACTGTTGTGGTGTAATACCCTACTCTAGTTTGTGGTGTGGTGGATTGCCTCTTGGGCTGATGAAGAAGATCTGAGGGAAGAACAGCCTCGCGAGGGTCTGTTCTTGGTGGGTGTGATGAAGCGCTAGGTGGTGTTGGTCGCTCTAGCTTGAGGATCGGGTCCCTATCTCTCTCTGGATTCCAAATGCCCCCCCCCTACTATGGTGGCTAGCTCTACTTATATAGACGAAGGCCCTGGGCCTCTTCCCAAATATTGAGCGGGAAGGGTGCCAACAATTGGCCATTTGAAGGGGAAGCAGTGGGTACACTTATCCTGACTAAAGTTGGTCCTCGCCGCCAAAGGCTCTGGTGATGACGCCTTTGCTTGGGCTCCATGATGACTCCCTTCCGGCCCGTTGGGGCTGGTCTTGGTCTTGTTGCAATCAAAGCGGATGCCTTTGCTTGATGCTCTCGCTGCGCTTGCTCCCTTTGCACCAAAGAGGAAAGGAGGGCGCTATGGCTGGCGGGCGCCTCGATGGCCCTTGGTCGTCATGGCTTGCGTCATGGGAACCTCGCGAGGTACCACCTTGAACTCTCCGCCTCCCTCATGAGCTGCCAGCCCGACGAGGCCGTGCACGAGGAAGCTCCTTGTCGTCTGCCTCATGAGGCTTGGCCCCTCGCGAGGGTCTTGAGCTTGTGTTGATGAAGATGGGTTGTCCTGGGCCTCCTTTGAGCCACGCCCGCGGGCATGAGCGAGCAAGTCTGGGGACCCCCATTCCCAGAACGCCGACAGTAGCCCCCGGGCCCACGGCACGCCCGAACTTGGCCGAGCGGAGAGGCGAAAGGGTAAGTGCAAAGCGTCGTGGGCCCTAACAGCTTGTGGCCTTGGGCGTCGCGTGGCGGTTGATTGGACGTGTGCGCACTGCCTCCCCACGATGCCTCGGTAACCACCCGGATTCGACAAGTCCCTGCATGCAGAGTCGGTCATGATTATCGGTGATCGTGGAGGCGGACGGTTGGCCTCCGCCGGCTATAAAATGCAGGCAGTGTGCGCCCTTCCGATCTATCCTTCGCTCCTTCTCTCCCTCGTCTCGTGGGTTGCCATGGCTCCGATCCATGGTTCTCCAGGGAAGAGAAGGGAAAGGCTCCTCAAGAGGATCCTGACCCACTCCCCCAAAGAAGCGGCTTGCTATCTGGTGTCAGGGCAGGAGCGCGCGCGAGGAGGCGCCCATGCCCTGGTGCGCGCGGCCACCACCAGGGTTTCCTCTTCCCTTGTACGCGCAAATTGGTGGCCCTGAAGGAGGCGAGGCCGGGCGCCACGAGCAGCGCCACCGATGACACCGGCGGGTCACGAAGGTGTGTGTCTTCCCCCCTGGAGTTCACACCGAGGGCTCCCGCCAGGAGTTCGTGCTTCGCGTCGCCGCGCCTCCTAAGTCTTGGATTCGCCTTCCTTCTTTCTTCGCCTCCGTCGTCCGGCAGGGGGAGCCCCTGGGACTCTGGCTGCCACGCCCGGCTCGGCACCCTGCGACCAGGCAGGCGGTCGCAGAATTGCCCAGGCGAGGTCTTCATGACACGAGGCTGGAGCGAGGTCGCCTGGTCTGCAGGATGAGGCGCCCTCACGATCCACCTAGAGTAATGCAGCGGTGCTTGGTGATGTCCTTCAAGCTCTTCGACGGCGGAGGGTCGTCGGTGGAAGTGCTGCCTCGGGAGGCGGTCGGGACCCTACATGCGGTGAGGCAGAGGCCAACCGACCACTCCCTTGGCAGCTTCTCGAGGCGACAGGCGCCGGAGGATCCAGCGACTCCTCCGAGCTCTTGGCGGCGCCCGGAGGCGGCGGCGACAGCCACTGAGCCCCAAGCCTGCGCCACTCCCGGGAGCAGTCTGAAGCTCGTCAGTGGTCGCCGCCCCTGATCTGGATGGGGTTGGCTCCGGACCGGTGGCCCACTTGTTGATGATGGCGTCTGCAGCGGTGGTCCCTGTAGATAGGACTCCTTAGGATTCAAGTCTTTTGTTCCTGCGAGGAGCCAAGAATGTACCCATGGGGCTTGTAAGATGTTTGTAGCCGTTTGTCAATATGATCCTTATTGTGAGGCAATGCGGGATGCTCATTCCGTTCTAGCTCAATTTCTTCCTTTCGGACCTCGTGAGGGCTTGGTGCTCTGCCCGACAGGTCCCGATCCCAAGGCGGCTTCAGCCCGTGCTGGTATGCCAGTCACGATGCCGTGGTCAAGGCCAGGAGGTGAGCGGCCCGAGGTCCGTAAGAGCCTCTGAAGTCGCGATGCTCGGGGTCCCCTTGGCGCTCAAGCAGCCATCATTCGGTGAGAAAGGAGAGCGGCGTTGCTAACACGGAGTTGCATTGAGTGTGGGGATGGTGTTGCGATGACTAGTGTGTCCGGAGGGTGACTTATCTCGAGGGTCGTGACAATGCTTCCTGGTGCGGGCGCCAGTCCGTGTGCCTTAGCCAAGTAGAGATTGTGAGGCGAGGTCGTTTCGTGCTCCTTGGAGGGACCTTGCAGGTTCACCACAAAAGGAACAAGAGCTCGCCGTGGCGATCGTTAGTCTTGCCGTTAGTTGCTTTGGAGAGGCACGAGAGGCCTCGCGAGGTGTGTCGGGGCACCCGTGAGCCCGCGCGGGACTCAGGAGGCCCTACCTCAAGGGGGGTTGCGCCTGGCTCTGGGCCTCATCTTCGGGTGTGTTCCTGCAAATTTGGCCGGATGCGGTGTTTCTCGTCTTCGGGTCCCGGCTCTCGGGCTGGTCTCAGCCGTCGCTGGCAAGCCAAGTCGCGATGCCATGGACAAGACCAGAGGGTGAGGGCCGGAGAGCCGGTAGGAGCCCTGAGTCGCGATGCTCAGGCACCCCCCCTTTAACGCGCAAGCTGGATTAGATGACGCAACTCTACGTCCTCGGGTCCCGGCTCTCGGGCTGGTCTCAGCCGTCGCTGGCAAGCCAGGTCGCGATGCCATGGACAAGACCAGAGGGTGAGGGCCGGAGAGCTGGTAGGAGCCCTGAGTCGCGATGCTCAGGCACCCCCCCTTTAACGTGCAAGATTCCGCCACCCAGGAAAAGGCACCAAATAACAAGCATGGTGGAACGAGAGCATAATCCTAAGGAAAACGCATGAAGGATACATGATGCTTTGGGGATGGCCCGGCGGCTTGGGGATGATGCAGCCCGAGGGGCGCCCCCAACAGGATAAGCTAAAGACATGAAATAAAAGGGATACATGCCGCAGGGACGGACCCACGCGGCCTGGGAATAATGCGGCCCTGAAGGCGCTCCCAGCCGGAAATAAAACTTAAAGATGTCACCTGGTGATGTTGGGGATGAGGGGTGGTTGATGTAGCAGACTCGGTGGGCTGCGGAGCCGATCCTCACGAGCCCCCAGGCCCAGGGGCCTCGGGAGGCTCCGGAGGCGCTGGCGGCTCCTTATGGGCCATCTACATCTCTGCCTGGGCTGCGTCGTGCCTGGCCTCTTGAGCCTCCAGGATGGTCCTCATGAGGCCGCATGCGCAGCAACCGCGTTTGGCAGGCCATAAGGCATGCGTGACGTAGCTGGGGCAGACCCTGCATACGTCCCACTCGCGAGGGCAGGCGCTCTGAGATGCGGCTTGGTTGAGCCTGTTATGTCGATGCAGACATCGCAGCCCACCATCCTCGCTGGATGGGGGGGGCCCACAGCGCGTGGCGGCGGCTGCCCCTCATGACCCTTGACTCCTGTAGCTCTGAATGGCCTTGCTGATGAACTCTTGAGGGTTCTGTCCTCCTGGTCTTGCTCACCTTGCTATGGAAGCGTGCTTGGCACGCCTCACGTGGTGCCCAAGCGCCTCCCTCGAGACCTTGGCGAGGTCGGCGGCCCTCCAGGGGAGAGCCCCCGAGCCCTGCCTGAGGAGGGCGCCGGGCGCACTTTCCTATGCGATGGAAGGAGGCTCCCCCTGGCCCGGTGTGGACCCTGAGGGGCCTGTCTCTTGAAGAGCTGGGCCTGTCGGTGTCTTCTTCTTCTTGGGTGCGGCCTCGGGAGGCCTCCTGCTGTTGTGGTTCTGGTCTTCCAGTGATGCGGCTGAAAGGCTCGCTCGAGGAGCTGCTGCATCTCTCTCTTCACAGGGCACCGTGATGACCCCGCCGCTTCCTGGCATCTTGAGGACGTTGTAGCCATGGTGGAGTTACGGCCATGAATTCGCCAACGCTGGGTACCCGAGGATGGCGTTGTCTGGCAAAGTATGTGGGCGACGTCGAAGTCGATGAGCTCGGTGTGGTAGTTGTCGCGGGCCCGAAGGTGACAGGAAGGCGGACCTGCCCGATCGGGACCGTGGAGCCGTCGGTGACTCGGAGAAAGGCTTGGTTGGCTGAAGGTGGTATGTAAGGCACTTGAAGATTGTTGAATGTCTCCACGGACAGGACATTGAGCCCTGCTCCGCCGTTGATGAGGGTCTTGGTGACTAGCACATTGCTGATGATTGGGGAGCAAAGCATCGGGAGAACTCCGGCTGTGGCTGCGCACTTGAGTTGATCCGCTGAGCTGAACGTGATGGCGCACGCCGACCACCTGAGAGGGCGCGTGGACTCGAGCTTGGGGAGGACTGCATTCACTTCGGTCGAACTGCTTGAAGATGCGATGAGAGGCTGGGGCTTTAGCTCCACCCAGGATGCAGGCGATCGCACGCGCTTCCTGGAAGCCCCCAGCCCCTTTGTCCTGATGACGGTCTTCGATTCTCCTTGGTGGCGGCGGCAGTGGAGGGATGCCTGCGTTCCCTTGCGGGCGATCCTCACGAAACTGATCCCTCCAGCCCCCCTCGCGAGGTGGGTCTTGCCAGCTGTCCTCGCGAGGTTGGTCGCGCCACCCTTGGCGCGGGCCGCGGTCTTCCAAAGCGTCTGCATTCCTTCCTCCTACTCGGCCGTAGCCCGGTCGCTGCGCTTGGGGCGTCTGCCGACCCTTCCCTTCAGCGCCTGACGGCCGGAGCTCTTGACATTCATTGGTGTTGTGGGTGTAGAGGTCGTGGTACACGCAGTACCGGCTGCCCTTGGAGGACTCGGGCTGATCTCTGCCTCGCTTGGTGTCTGGTTCGGCCACGAGCACGGCGGCCCCCTTGCGCTTTACGTCCTTGGCCTTGGACTTCTTCTCTTTGGGATCCGCGGCAGGCAGCTCGAGGAGGGAGAGGCACCCCTCCTCAGCCCTGGCGCACTTGGTCGCCAAGTTGAACAGCTACAGGGAGGTGCACAGATCCTCATGCATCGCCGCTCCTCCTTCATCTTGGCGTCGCGCATGCCGTCGGAGAAGGCAGAGATGATGGCCTCCTCCGTTACCACAGGGATCTTGAGGCACGCAGCGTTGTTGAAGCGCCGATGTACTTTTGCAGGGTTTCCACAGGCTGCTTGATTCGGCGCATGTCGCTCACGGCGGTGGCGATCGCGAGTACCACTGGAAGTTGGCGATGAAGCGGCACGCATCTCAGCCCAAGAAGAGATCGTGCACAGGGCCAGGTTCAGGAGCCAGTGCGGGCCCGTCCTTGAGCGCCATGGGAAACCAGTTCGCCATAACCTTTTCATCCCGTTGGCAGCCTCGATGCCCAGCTCAGAACTGGAGGAACTCCGTAGGGTCAGCCGTGCTGCCGTCGTGGCGTGGAGGCAGGTCTGGCTTGAACTTGGCGGGCCATGCGGCTGCTGCGCCTTTCGGAGGTGAAGGCGGCAGCCCGCCCGTGGCCGCTGGGGGCCTCGGACGGCAGAGGCTTGGTCTTGTGGGCCTCCCTGCGCCATGGCCGGGGCAGCGCAGGTCTTGACGTCTTTGGAGCGGGAGCGCTCGGGCGGCTTCTTCTTGCGGGTGAGGGACTTCTTGATAGCTCTGCTCTTGCTGCGCGCGGCGCTGGCGGAAGCAGGTTCCGCCCAGGCCGCGTGCCTTTTGGGGGCAGGCGCCGTCTTGAGGAGGAGGCGGCCGAGGCGCCCGGGAGTTTCATCGCCAGCGAAGCGGATGCGGTCTGGCGAGACGGACGGCGTGGGGTCGCCTCCTGCGCGCGACGAGCTTAGCGACTTCGGTCGAGCCATTCTTCGTGAACGTCGTCGATGGGCGGTAGCGCGAGAGCCCGTTAGCGCGATGAGCGCCTTCGGACCTCCATGGCGTCTTGGGCGCGTGGCGAAACCAGCGGGGTGAGCGGCGTGGCGGTGCGGCCGTCTGCCTCATGGGCCGGAGTCTTTGGGGCGGACGCTTGCTGCTCGTTCCCGCCCGGGCTGGTGGCGGCGTTGGCGGCGGCGGAACGATGAGGCGCCCGTCGGCAGAGCCGTCTGGCGACATGGGAGGCGAGGGTGGCTCGGCGCTCGGTGCGGGCCCGACGAGCGTCAGACATGGTTGCGGTGGTCGGGGAAGAATGAGGCGACGAAAGGCAGATTCCGGCACACCCCTACCTAGCGCGCCAAATGCCGGATTTCGGGTTCCGGCAGACCCTTAATGTTCGAACTCTAGGGTGCGCCCGGAGATCCAACCCTCCACCGCCTCGTACCTCGCCGAATCGCAGGGACCTAAACTACTAGAAAGAACAGCACAAGAGACACGAGATTTATACTAGTTTGGGCCACAGTTGTGGTGTAATACCCTACTCTAGTTTGTGGTGTGGTGGATTGCCTCTTGGGCTGATGAAGAATAAGACAGGAAGAACAGCCTCAAGGGTCTGTTCTTGGTGGGTGTGATGAACTGCTAGGTGGTGTTCCGTCGCTCTAGCTTGAGGATCGGGTCCCTATCTCTCTCTGGATTCCAAATGCCCCCCCCCTACTATGGTGGCTAGCTCTACTTATATAGACGAAGGCCCTGGGCCTCTTCCCAAATATTGAGCGGGAAGGGTGCCAACAATTGGCCATTTTGAAGGGGAACAGTGGGTACACTTATCCTCGACTAAAGTTGGTCCTCACCGCCAAAGGCTCTGGTGATGACGCCTTTGCTTAGGCTCCACGATGACTCCCTTCCAGTCGTTGGGGCTGGTCTTGGTTTTGTTGCAATCAAGCGGATGCCTTTGCTTGATGCTCTCGCTGCGCTTGCTCCCTTTGCACCAAAGAGGAAAGGAGGGGCCTTCTGTGAGCTGGCGCCTGATCGGCGCCCTTGGTCGTCATGGCTTGCGTCATGGGCACCTAGCGAGGTACCCTGCCTTGAACTCTCCGCCTCCTCATGAGCCAGCCTGACGAGGCCGTGCCTGAGGAAGCTCCTTGTCGTCTGCCCCGCGAGGCTTGGCCCCTCGCGAGGGTCTTGAGCTTGTGTTGATGAAGATGGGCTGTCCTGGGCCTCCTTTGAGCCACGCCGCAGGCCGCAGGCAGGCAAGTCTAGGGACCCCCGTTCCGAGAACGCCGACAGTTTTTTTAAGAGTTTCAGACCGAACTGGGCTGGCCCATCCCCAGCTAGGCCGCGGCCCAGCTCCTCACCCGCGTCGCCCCCGACCACGAGGCGGTCTCCCGCCGCCGCACGGCCGCCGCCGATGTCGCCGTGACCGAGGGGGACTCCCCACGGCTTGCCCCTCCGCCAAGTCGGACCCCCACTCCGGTGCCCTTTATAAGCCGCCGTCCGCCACCCTCTCCTCCTTGTCCGCTGCACCACCGCCACCTGCTCCCATGCGGCCGCCGAGCCGCTGCCTGCTTGTGCCGCCGCTTCCCGCAGCCCGAGCTGCCGCCCCTCCACCCCACGCCGCCCGGCGCCTCGCGCCGCCGCCGTCCGCCACCGCCGAGCCACCAAACCGCTGCCGCCGACCAGTTTTTTTGGTAAACCGCCGACCCGCCTCAATTTAATCTCGGTTTTTTTTTCGGTTCGTCGGGTTTAGATCGGTTTAGTTTCGGTTTTATTATTTAACGAACGTCCGTTCGTTTGTTTGTTTTAACAAACACTATTGGTTAGATTGGTTCTATTAGCGAACGTTCGCGCCGTAGGTTTTTCTTTTTAGTTTATTTTCGGCTAGGGACCTATCCGCGAATAATTTTATCATGATTTAGCCCCTGATCTTTAAACTAGCATAACTTTTATCCAAATTAGATGAAACCAGCGCCTAAATCCTCGTAACGTTCTGTTCTTTACAGTTAACCAACTTGAACATGATTTTGGTACTGTAAAATTTGAGTTTAGTCCAGATTAGTAAACGATCTTGTTTCGTTCGTATTTTGATTTCGTTGCTCCGTTTGAGTTGATTCTTTTCGCAAATCATAGCTAATCACATGTACCTACTATTTAGATCTAATCCACATGATAATATTGCTGTTAGGTTTGACTTTTGTTAGTTTAAGCCGCTTGCTTGTTTCGTGTTCGATTTGGATCTTTTCTCAGTTTTTCTCGTGTTTCGTTTGAGTGATTGCTTATCTATGCTATTGTTTGTATACGCTAGATTACCCGGAGTGCGAAGCTTGTTACCACGAATCTCTAGAGTTTGCAGATCGTCAACAAGGCAAGTTACACTTTGATCATACTCTTTTATACCCAGTTTTTACTATGCATTAGTTCTGCCCCTCAAATATTTGCATGAGTAGGATTGGGAACATGTGGTTTGGTTGTAGTGTTTGAGGTAGGAACCTAATACCTTTTGATCACCCCGGGAATATACATTATGCTTATTTATTGCTTAGCCATGCTCGTAGACGAGGATTGGGTCGTGATTCACACATGGAAGTTTGAGATATATTTAATCATGGATAACATTAAGGTGGAAACTTTAATATACATCTGGGTGGATTGGTTGAGAAACCCAGTGTTGCCTGTTTTGGGAAATGCCGGAGTACCCGTGTGATTTTTCCTACAATTCGCCACCCAGGCTCAAAGGGGTCATAAGATTATTAATGCTAGAAACTTCCGTGTGCAACCACAAGCCATTATGGGCTCTGGCATAGTTGAGTAAGTTCCGTGACCTCTTGAAGAGGTGGAGTAGCAGATGTAGGGGATAGTAGGTGTACTGGTCCGCCCGGAGTAGAGAGTTAGTGCTTCAGAAAGACTATGTCTCGATCATCCGATCATGGATGCGGTCGAGTCTTGTGGGGAAAAGTGTGCAAACCTCCGCAGAGTGTATAAACTAATCATGGTTAGCCGTGTCCCCGGTTATGGACATCTTGAGTGTCTAGTACTTGAATCTATTGATGTGATCTCATCATGTTACTTTAATTAATTTGATTTGGGTTAATGATGATATCTTTAATTGGGATTTGAGTGGGGGTTACCTTATCAACTAATGGGCAACTTGGGAGTAGTTAAATATAGGGGGAAACTAGCTTTATGCAAAATCATAAACTTACAGCCTCCACCAGCCAAATATTGCATGCAGATATAGTTCTTGCGTTTGATTGCTTTACAGTGAAACGCTGCCAGCATATTCAATGTGCTGACCTACATGGCTGCAACGTCTCATGTTGCAGACTACTCAGACGACGAATAAGGTGTGATAGGTCGTTGTTTTGCACTCAGCTATGCCGTTGGAGTTGATGGACTCATTTACCTTCGAAGCTTCCGCAGTTATCTAGTTTAGATGGCCTTCAGCCATGATATTTTTGTGTAATCATACTCTTTATGAGGACTCGATGTAATAAGTGTGTGATTGAAACTCTGTTATAATTCCTCAAGTATTGTGTGTGTCAGCATTACCGATCCAGGGATGACACTGATGCATAGAGACTTGACCGTTTGAGGTCTGGTTGCTACATTGCATCATATACAACTTCTTTAAGAGATATCCATTTAAGGAATGCAGTTTTCACATCCATTTGCCAGATTTCAAAAAATATGCCGATTGCTAACATGATTCGGACGGATTTAAGCATCGGTACAGTTGAGAAAATCTCATTGTAGTCAACACCTTGAACTTGTCAAAACCCTTTTGCGACAAGTCGAACTTTGTAGATAGTCACACTACTATCAGCGTCCGTCTTCCTCTTGAAGATTCATTTATTGTCTATGGCGTGCCGATCATCGGGCAAGTCCACCAGAGTCCACACTTTGTTCTCATACATGGATCCCATCTCTGATTTCATGGCCTCAAGCCATTTTGCGGAATCTGGGCTCATCATCGCTTCCTCATAGTTTGTAGGTTCATCATGGTCTAGTAACATGACTTCCAGAACAGGATTATCGTACCACTTTGGTGCGGATCATACTCTGGAAGACCTACGAGGTTCGGTAGTAACTTGATATGAAGTTTCATGATCATCATCATTAGCTTCCTCACTAATTGTGTAGGAGTCACTGGAACTAATTTCTATGATGAACTACTCTCCAATTCAGGAGAAGGTACAGTTACCTCATCAAGTTCTACTTTCCTCCCACTCACTTCTTTTGAGAGAAACTCCTTCTCTAGAAAGGATCCATTCTTAGCAACGAATATCTTGCCTTTGGATCTGTGACAGAAGGTGTACCCAACAGTTTCCTTTGGGTATCCTATGAAGACGCATTTCTCCGATTTGGGTTCGAGCTTATCGGGTCGAAGCTTTTCATATAAGCATCGCAGCCCCAAACTAAACGACAGCTTAGGTTTCTTGCCAAACCAGAGTTAATATGGTGTCGTCTCAACGGATTTAAACGGTTCCCTATTTAAAGTGAATGCAGTTGTCTCTAATGCATAACCCCAAAACGATAGTGGTAAATCGCTAAGAGACATCATAGATCGCACCATGTCTAATAAAGTGCGGTTACGATGTTCGGACACACCATTACGCTGTGGTGTTCCAGGTGGCGTGAGCTGTGAAACTATTCCACATTGTTTTAATGAAGGCCAAACTCGTAACTCAAATATTCACCTCCATGATCAGATCGTGGAAACCTTATTTTCTTGTTACGATGATTTCCACTTCACTCTGAAATTCTTTGAACTTTTCAAATGTTTTAGACCCGTGTTTCATTAAGTAGATATACCCATATTTTCTCAAATCATCTGTGAAGGTCAGAAAATAACGATACCTGCCACGAGCCTCAACACTCATTGGATTGCATACATTGGTATGTATTATTTGCAATAAGTCATTAGTTCATTCCATTGTTTCGGAGAATGGAGTTTTAGTCATCTTTCCCATAAGGCACGGTTTGCAAGTATCAAGTGATTCCAAAAGTCCGTCAGCATGGGGTTTCTTCATGCGCTTTACACCAATATGACCTAAACGACAGTGCCACAAGTATGTTGCACTATCATTATCAACTTTTCATCTTTTGGCATCAATATTATGAATATGTGTATCACTACGATCGATATTCAATAAACCATCAACATTGGGTGTATGGCCATAGAAGGTTTTATTCATGTAAACAGAATAACAATTATTCTTTGTCTTAAATGAATAATCGTATTGCAATAAACATGATCTAATCATATTTATGCTCAACGCAAACACAAAATAACATTTAGTTAGGTTCAATACTAATCCTGAAAGTATGGGGAGTGTGCAATGATGATCATATCAATCTTGGAACCTACTTCCAACACACATCATCACTTCACCCTCAACTATTCTCTATTTGTTCTGTAACTCCTGTTTCGAGTTACTAATATTAGCAACCGAACAAGTATATGAAGGAAATATGCCCTACAGGCAATAATAAAGTTATTATTTATTTCGTTATTTCATGATAAATGTTTATTATTCATGCTAGAATTGTATTAACCGGAAACTTAGTACATGTGTGAATACATAGACAAAACATAATGTCACTAGTATGCCTCTACTTGACTAGCTCGTTGAATCAAAGATGGTTAAGTTTCCTAGCCATAGACATGAGTTGTCATTTGATTACGGGATCACATCATTAGAGAATGATGTGATTGACTTGACCCATTCCGTTAGCTTAGCACTTGATCGTTTAGTATGTTGCTATTGCTTTCTTCATGACTTATACATGTTTTATGACTATGAGATTATGCAACTCCCGAATACCGGAGGAACACTTTGTGTGCTACCAAATTTCACAACGTAACTGGGTGATTATAAAGGTGCTCTACAGGTGTCTCCGAAGGTATTTGTTGAGTTGGCGTATTTCGATATTAGGATTTGTCACTCCGATTGTCGGAGAGGTATCTCTGGGGCCTCTCAGTAATGCACATCACTATAAGCCTTGCAAATAATGTGACTAATGAGTTAGTTGCGGGATGATGCATTACATAACGAGTAAAGAGACTTGCCGGTAACGAGTCTGAACTAGGTATTGAGATACCGACGATCGAATCTCGCGCAAGTAACATACCGATGACAAAGGGAACAACGTATGTTGTTATGCGGTTTGACCGATAAAGATCTTCATAGAATATGTGGGAGCCAATATGAACATCCAGGTTCCGCTATTGGTTATTGACTGGAGATGTGTCTAGGTCATGTCTACATAGTTCTCCAACCCGTAGGGTCCGCACGCTTAACGTTCGGTGACGATTTATATTATGAGTTATGTGTTTTGATGTACCGAAGGTAGTTCGGAGTCCCGGATGAGATCAGGGACATGACGAGGAGTCTCAAAATGGTCGAGACGTAAAGATCGATATATTGGACGACTATATTCGGACATCGGAAAGTTCTGAGTGATTCGGGTATTTATCAGAGTACCGGAGAGTTAGGGAATTCGTCGGGGAGTATATGGGCCTTATCGGGCTTTAGGGGAAAGAGAGAGGGGAGGCTCCCCCCCAAGGCCTAGTCCGAATTGGACTAGGGGGAGGGGCTGCGCCCCCTCCTTCCTTCTCTCCTCTCTTCCCTTACCTTGACTCCTACTCATACTACATGGGAAGGGGGAGTGGGAGTAGGACTTCCCAAGGCACGCCATAGAGAGGGCCAGCCCCTCCCCTCCTCTCCTCCTTTATATACGGGGGTAGGGGGGCACCCGTAGACACAACAATTGATCATTGGTCTCTTAGCCGTGTGCGGTACCCCCCTCCACCATATTCCACCTCGATAATATCGTAGCGGTGCTTAGGCGAAGCCCTGCGTCGGTAGCATCATCAACACCATCATCACGTTGTCGTGCTGACGGAACTCTCCCGCAAAGCTCTGCTGGATCGGAGCTCGTGGGACGTCATCGAGTTGAACGTGTGCTGAACTCGGAGGTGCCGTATGTTTGGTACTTGATCGGTCGGATCGTGAAGATGTACGACTACATCAACCGTGTTGTACTGTCAGGACCCCGATTCCAAGTCACATCGATCTAGCCGGTAACACCTCATATCACTTTGCGGCCTCACGCACAGTATTCCCACGGGTGTCGCCTTACCATGGCCCGGGACCATTTGCGCCTTTTGGCTCACGTATATGATAGTGTCGCTAGCATCCATATGACAAAGAACCGGGCCGACATGGCTAGTCGTGAACCCAAAGCGGCACTAACCCATGGGGACAGGCATACATGAATCAACTTCGAGCATGTCGGTTGCCAGCGTGTGAATCCGGGCTGTAACCTGGCTAACAGGACTCGGGAACCCGGCTGTAGCAAGCTAGGCAGGACTCGGATGTCACCGTGACATTTCCCGAAGGGACGGAACCGGAACGGCGTGAAACACATGCGGGGCAGTCAAGTGTACTGAGCAGTAGTGCTGGGCTAGCAGGACTCCGGTGAACCGGGCTGTAGCGGACTACTATGGCTCAAGGAAGCACTAGACTACATTTCCCCATAAGAGAGGCTGCCAAGGATAAACAACTAGATTGTCAGATCCCACACATACCAAGCATTTCAAACATACACACAATATGCTCGATATGTGTAAATACAACATGGCATCACAACATAACTCTACGACTCAAGTATGTATTCATTAGGCTCCAAGGAGCGAGATATTACAAACATGGGTCTCATGACCCAACATTCAGAGCATACAAGTCAAAACACAAGCGGAAGCTTAACATGTCTGAGTACAGACAACTACAAATGAAAAAGGCTGAGAAGCCTGACTATCTACCAGATCCTGCCGAGGCACAAGATCGTAGCTGAGGTATCAAGCTAAACGTCAAGTCCACGCTGAACTACTAGCGAGGATCAAGTCTCTCTGCAAAACATAGAATAAGCAAACGTGAGTACAAATGTACCCAGCAAGACTTACATCAGAACTAACTACATATGCATCGGTATCAACAAAGGGGGTGGTGGAGTTTGACTGCAGCAAGCCAGCTTTGACTCAGTGGCTATCCTGAACTACGACTGCAAGTAACTCTTTTGAGGTGGCGCACATGAGTCCACATATTCACCAATCAATACACCACTATGGATCTGCTCCCGTCTACCTACGAGAACGCCATCCATAGCACTCACGCTTATCTTGCGCATTTTAGAGTATCCACTTTCACTTGTCTATGAACTGTACAGGCAACTCAGAAGTCCTTTACCGCGGACACGGCTATTCGAATAGATCATATTAACCCTGCAGGGGTGTACTTCTTCACACACGCTCTCACCACTTACCGCCATGTACACCTCGTGTATCTCGGCAACCTTCAAGCGGAAGCTTTGGCGAGGGAGTCGGCCACGACCTGACTAACCACACAAGTCTCTCGTCCAGGTTTATCGCCTATTCGGGTTCCATCCGCAAGGAGATCCGGCCGGGGTGTCACTCACGGCCCCAAACGATGTGAGCAGGGTTCCCAAGCCCACCTCGACGGGTGGTTCTACGCTTGGTACACCGTGCCACGGTGCCTAGTCTGTCCCAAGCCCACCTGTATCGGGTGCCACTTGGTAGACTACTAACACTACCTACAAACGCCAGAAACTAGTTGCAACTCCTGGACAGAGATCAAGTTGATTAATAAGTCGAGAGAGCTTGGAGCGCCCGGAGCCCAATATGTGGTAGTAACTGTTCATGGATCACAAACACAGAACTCAGTTCTTGAGGACGGTTTCAATGAGACAACCCACCATTTACTCCTACATGGCCTCTCACCGCTACCTTTACCAAATCGTGTTCACACACTTAGCTATCAACAGTAGGACATGTTCACACACCTCCAATTCATCCCCGATGAATCAGACCTGACTCAACTCTAAGCAGTAGTAGGCATGACAAACAAGCATGAATGAGTAGGCACATCAGGGCTCAAACAACTCCTACTCATGCTAGTGGGTTTCATCTATTTCTTGTGGCAATGACAGGTCATCACGAGAGGATAAAGGGGTTCAACTACCGCAGCATGTAACAGTTGAATCGTTGTTGTCCTAATGCAGAAAAGAGAGCGAGGCGAGAGAGTGGGATTGTATTGGAATGAACAAGGGGTTTTGCTTGCACAGCACTTCTGAAGATAGTATAGCTCTTCATCGGTGTCATCGAACTCATCGTCGGAACCACGTCTATCGAGAGGGGACAAACACCGGCAAACAAAGAAGAAACACAATCAATGCAATGCAATAATATGATGCATGATCATGACATGGCAATATGCTGTGATTTGGACTAATGCAACAGCAAGTCATTTTGATTGAAGTGGAATTCAAAACTACATGAAATCCCAACTCCAAAACTATTATCAAAGTTGTCCTATTCATGTTTCATCCTAAATAGTGAAGTTAACTTGATCAAACATGCATGAAAATGGTACAGATGGATAGATTGGATTTTTCTGATCATTTTTCATATATAATTTATTTCATTCTGAGTTATGGTTGAATTTATATGAATTTTTGAAGTTTTGGATATTTTCTGGAATTTCCTGAAAAGAATAAATCCAGAAAATTGCATTACTGCGTCAGCATTGAGTAAGCATGACGTCAGCAAGTCAACTGCGGCTGACTGTGGTCAAACCTGACGTGTGGGGTCCACATGTCAGTGTCATAGTGTTAAACAGGGGGGTTATTTCTAATCTAATTTAGATTAGTGGTGCTGGGGCCCACTATTAGTGTCTCTAGGGGTAATTAGTGCCTAATTAGAGGCCACGTCAGCAGTCGCCGGAGTTCGGCCGGCGACGACCAAACCGCGGCGGCGACTTGCCAGACTTGTGCTTCGAGCGGCGGCTAGACGCGCGTAGACCACCGGGGTGTAGCCCGTCGTCGTCCGCATCCAGTGGAGCATGTGGGAGGAGCTGGGGAGGTCGGAGCTCGCCGGACCAGAGCTCGCGGCGGCAGCCAGAGCTCGGCTCGAGCAGCAGAAGGGGCTAGAGGCGTAGGAGGGCAGGGGAGTAGGGGGGAACGATGGCGGGGCTCACAGCGGTGTCGTGGGGGTGCTCTTCGGCTCGGGGGAGGCGCCGGAGAAGACGGGCGATCGCCGGCGATCTCGGGCGGCCGACGATGAAGATGATGGCGATGGCGGCTCCTCGGGGCGCTCCGGCTTGCGTGGATGAGGGAGACGATGCAGGGAAACGGCGCGGAGCTCGTGGGCACGACGAGAGAGCGAGGGGGAGGCGGTAGCTACGGCTACGGCTGCGGCCAACGGCGGCGATGGGCGGGTTCGGTGGCGTAGTAGGGAGAGAGCAGAGGAGGAGAGAGGTCCAGGGGAGAGGAGAGGGGCGGGGCTGCGTGGCTTTGGTGCATCGAGGAGGAGCAGCAGGCTGGGAGGGAGGAGGTGGAGGCCTCGGGCTACTGGCGTCGACACGTCTGCCCTCTTGGCAGAGGTTGAAGGCAACCGCCATACAGTGGGCCTGGGCCTCGGCCTCTGATGTTGGGCCAGCTGGGCTGCCAGGTGAGCGCCAGGTAAGTTCTCTCTCTCTCTATGGTTTCTCTATTTTAATTTATGTTTTCTATTATTCTGTAATCTTTAGGGCTTTTCTAAAAATACCTAGACCCTTCCAAAAATCACTAAACTGAACATGCCTTGTATAGAATATATCCAACATGGAACATTTCAGTTTAGGAGTATTTGGACATTTAAAATATTTTATAGAATTTAAATGTCCAAATTCAAATACTTATGATTTAATTCAGTGACCTTAGGATGACCTAGAAAATTGTGCCCATTATTGTCAGAGGTTTAAGACCAAGGCAAAGATGATGAACATTTTAGAAGGGCATTTCAGGTTCATTGAAAATGATTTTATGTTGAACCTATTTGATTTGATCTGGTGCTAGGGTTTGATCAGTCCCCATTTCAAGTTCATTTGAAAAGTTAAACATGATGCACACATGAAGGGCTAACCTACTGCATACTAGGACCAGGGATGTGACATGTACTAACGCTTCCGCTTTCGGTCTACGAGGGTACGTGGACAACACTCTCCCCTCTCGTTGCTATGCATCACCATGATCTTGCGTGTGCGTAGGAAATTTTTGAAATTACTATGTTCCCCAATAGTGGTCCAGGTTTATGCGTAGATGTTATATGCACGAGTAGAACACAAGTGAGTTGTGGGCGATACAAGTCATACTGCTTACCAGCATGTCATACTTTGGTTCGGTGGTATTGTTGGATGAAGCGGCCCGGACCGACTTCACGCCAGACGCTTCTGGCGAGACTGGTTCTACCGACGTGCTTTGCACATAGGTGGCTGGCGGGTGTCAGTTTCTCCAACTTTAGTTGAACCGAGTGTGGCTACATCCGGTCCTTGAGAAGGTTAAAACAGCACTAACTTGACGAAATATCGTTGTGGTTTTGATGCGTAGGTAAGAACGGTTCTTGCTCAGCCCATAGCAGCCACGTAAAACTTGCAACAACAAAGTAGAGGACGTCTAACTTGTTTTTGCAGGGCATGTTGTGATGTGATATGGTCAAGATATGATGCTAAATTTTATTGTATGAGGTGATCATGTTTTGTAACAGAGTTATCGGCAACTGGCAGGAGCCATATGGTTGTCGCTTTATTGTATGCAATGCAATCACCCTGTAATTGCTTTACTTTATCACTAAGCATTAACGATAGTCGTAGAAGCAATAGTTGGTGAGACGACAACGATGCTACGATGGATATCAAGGTGTCGCGCCGGTGATGATGGTGATCATGACGGTGCTTCGGAGATGGAGATCACAAGCACAAGATGATGATGGCCATATCATATCACTTATATTGATTGCATGTGATGTTTATCCCTTATGCATCTTATTTTGCTTTGATTGACGGTAGCATTATAAGATGATCTCTCACTAAATTTCAAGGTATAAGTGTTCTCCCTGAGTATGCACAGTTGCGAAAGTTCTTCGTGCCGAGACACCACGTGATGATCGGGTGTGATAAGCTCTACGTTCAAATACAACGGGTGTAAGACAGTTTTACACACGTAGAATACTTAGGTTAAACTTGACGAGCCTAGCATATGCAGATATGGCCTCGGAACACTGAGACCGAAAGGTCGAGCATGAATCATATAGTAGATATGATCAACATAGTGATGTTCACCATTGAAAACTACTCCATCTCACGTGATGATCGAACATGGTTTAGTTGATTTGGATCACGTGATCACTTAGATGATTAGAGGGATGTCTATCTAATTGGAAGTTCTTAAGTAATATTATTAATTGAACTTTAATTTATCATGAACTTAGTCCTGATAGTATTTTGCAAATTATGTTGTAGATCAATAGCTCGCGTTGTAGCTTCCCTATGTTTTTTTATATGTTCCTAGAGAATACTAAGTTTAAAGATGATAGTAGCAATGATGCGGACTGGGTCCGTGATCTGAGTTTTATCCTCATTGCTGCACAGAATAATTATGTCCTTGATGCACCGCTAGGTGACAGACCTATTGCAGAGGCGGAATGCGCACGTTATGAACGTTTGGCTAGCTCAGTATGATGACTACTTCATAGTTTAGTGCACCATGCTTAACGGCTTAGAATCGGGACTTCAAAGACGTTTTGAACATCATGGACCATATGAGATGTTCCAGGAGTTGAAGTTAATATTTCAAGCAAATACCCGAGTTGAGAGATATGAAGTCTCCAACAAGTTCTATAGCTAAAAGATGGAGGAGAATAGCTCAAGCAGTGAGCATGTGCTCAGATTGTCTGGGTACTACAATCGCTTGAATCAAGTGGGAGTTAATCTTCCAGATAAAATAGTGATTGACAGAGTTCTCTAGTCACCATCACCAAGTTAGAAGCACTTCGTGATGAACTACAGTATGCAAGGGATGACGAAAATGATTCCCGAGCTTTTTCATGATGATGAAATCGATGAAGGTAGAAATCAAGAAAGAGCATCAAGTGTTGATGATTGACAAGACCACTAGTTTCAAGAAAAGGGCAAAGGGAAAGAAAGGGAACTTCAAGTAGAATGACAAGCAAGTTGTCACTCCCGCGAAGAAGCCCAAAGCTGGACCAAAGCCTGAAAGTGAGTGCTTCTACTGCAAAGGAAATGGTCACTGGAAGCGGAAATACCCTGAATATTTGGTGGATAAGAAGGATGGAAAAGTGAACAAGGGTATATTTGATATACAGGTTATTGATGTGTACCTTACTAGTGTTTATAGTAGCCCCTGGGTATTTGATACTTGTTCGGTTGCTAAGATTAGTAACTCGAAACAGGAGTTACATAATAAACAGAGACTAGTTGAGGGTGAAGTGATGATGTGTGTTGGAAGTGGTTCCAAGATTGACATGATCATCATCGCATACTCCCTATACTTTCGGGATTAGTGTTAAACCTAAATAAATGTTATTTGGCGTTTGCGTTGAGCATGAATATGATTTGATCATGTTTATTGCAATACGGTTATTCATTTAAAGTCAGAGAATAATTGTTGTTCTGTTTACATGAATAAAACCTTTGATGGTCATACACCCAATGAAAATAGTTTGTTGGATCTCGATTGTAGTGATACACATATTCATAATATTGATACCAAAAGATGCAAAGTTGATAATGATAGTGCAACTTATTTGTGGCACTACCGTTTGGGTCATATCAGTGTAAAGCGCATGAAGAAACTCCATAAAGATGGATTTTTGGAATCACTTGGTTAGGAATCATTTGATGCTTGCGAACCGTGCCTTTTTGGCAAGATGACTAAAACTCCGTTCTCTGGAACAATGGAACGATCTACTGACTTATCGGAAATAATACATACCGATGTATGTGATCCAATGGGTGTCGATGCTCGTGGCGAGTATCGTTATTTTCTGACCTTCACAGATGATTTGAGCAGATATGGGTGTATCTACTTAATGAAACACAAGTCTGAGACATTTGAAAAGTTCAAAGAATTTCAGAGTGAAGTGGAGAATCATCGTAACAGGAAAATAAAGTTTCTATGATCTGATCGTGGAGGAGAATATTTGAGTTACGAGTTTGGCCTTCATATAAAACAATGTGGAATAGTTTCACAGCTCACGCCACATGGAACACCACATCGTAATGGTGTGTCCGAACATCGTGACCGCACTTTATTGGATATGGTGTGATCTATGATGTATCTTACAGATTTACCACTATCGTTTTGGGCTTATGCATTAGAGATAGCTACATTCACTTTAAATAGGGCACCATCAAAATCCGTTGAGACGACGCCTTATGAACTGGGGTTTGGCAAGAAACCAAAGTTGTCATTTCTTAAAGTTTGGAGTTGCGATACTTATGTGAAAAAGCTTCAACCTGATAAGCTCGAACCCAAATCGGAGAAATGCGTCTTCATAGGATACCCAAAGGAGACTGTTGGGTACACCTTCTAATCATAGATCCGAAGGCAAAATATTCGTTGCTAAGATGGATCCTTTCTAGAGAGGAGTTTCTCTCGAAAGAAGTGAGTAGGAGGAAAGTAGAGCTTGATAAGGTAATTGTACCTTCTCCCGAATTGGAAAGTAGTTAATCACAGAAATCAGTTCCAGTGATTCCTACACCAATTAGTGAGGAAGCTAATGATGATGATCATGAAACTTCAGATTAAGTTACTACAGAACCTCGTAGGTCTTTTAAAGTACAGTCCGCACCAGAGTGGTACGGTAATCCTGTTCTAGAAGTCATGTTACTAGACCATGATGAACCTATGAACTATGAGGCAGCGATGATGAGCCCAGATTCCACGAAATGGCTTGAAGGCCATGAAATTTGAGATAGGATCCATGTATGAGAACAAAGTGTGGACTTTGGTGGACTTGCTCGATAATCGGCAAGCCATAGAAAATAAATGGATTTTCAAGAGGAAGACAAACGCTGATAGTAGTGTTACTATCTACAAAGCTCGACTTGTCACAATTTTTTTCCGACAAGTTCAAGGTGTTGAATACGATGAGATTTTCTCACTCGTATCGATGCTTAAGTCTATAAGAATCATGTTAGCAATTGCCACATTTATGAAATCTGGAAAATGGATGTCAAAACTGCATTCCTTAAATGGATATTCCTTAAAGAAGTTGTATATAATGCAACCAGAAGGTTTTGTCAATCCTAAAGGTGCTAACAAAGTGTGCAAGCTCCAGTGATCCATCTATGGACTGGTGCAAGCATCTCGGAGTTGGAATATACGCTTTGATGAGTTGATCAAAGCATATAGTTTTATATAGACTCGCGGTGAAGCCTGTATTTACAAGAAAGTGAGTGGGAGTACTATAGCCTTTCTGATAAGTATATGTGAATGACATATTGTTGATCATAAATAATGTAGAATTTTCTGGAAAGCATAATGGAGTGTTTGAAAGGATTTTTTCAAAGAAAGACCTCGGTGAAGCTGCTTAGACATTGAGCATCAAGATCTATAGAGATAGATCAATACGCTTGATAAGTTTTTTCAATGAGTACATACCTTGATAAGATTTTGAAGTAGTTCAAAATGGAACAGTCAAAGAAGGAGTTCTTGCCTGTGTTGCAAGGTGTGAAGTTGAGTAAGACTCAAAACCTGACCATGGCAGAAAATAGAAAGAGAATGAGAAGTCATTCCCTATGCCTCAGTCATAGGTTCTATAAAGTATGCTATGATGTGTACCAGACCTATTGTATACCTTGCTTTGAGTTTGGCAAGGGAGTAAAATTTTGATCTAAGAGTAGATCACTGGACAGCGGTCAAGAATATCCTTAGTGAGGACTAAGGAAATGTTTCTCAATTATGGAGGTGATAAAAGAGTTCGTTGTAAAGAGTTACATCGGTGCAAGCTTTTACACCGAACTAGATGACTCTAAGCCTCAACCTGGATACATATTGAAAGTGGGAGCAATTAGCTAGAGTAGCTCCGTGCAGAGCATTGTAGACATAGAATATTTTCAAAATACATACGGCTCTGAATGTGACAGACCCGTTGACTAAACTTCTCTCACTAACAAAACATGATCATACCTTAGTACTCTTTGGGTGTTAATCACATTGCGATGTGAACTAGATTATTGACTCTAGTAAACCCTTTGGGTGTTGATCACATGACGATGTGAACTATGGGTATTAATCACATACAGATGTGAATATTGGTGTTAAATCACATGGTGATGTGAACTAGATTATTGACTCTAGTGCAAGTGGGAGACTGAAGGAAATATGCCCTAGAGGCAATAATAAAGTTATTATTTATTTCCTTATTTCATGATAAATGTTTATTATTCATGCTATAATTGTATTAACCGGAAACTTAGTACATGTGTGAATACATAGACAAAACATAATGTCACTAGTATGCCTCTACTTGACTAGCTCGTTAATCAAAGATGGTTAAGTTTCCTAGCCATAGACATGAGTTGTCATTTGATTAACTGGATCAGATCATTAGAGAATGATGTGATTGACTTGACCCATTCCGTTAGCTTAGCACTTGATAGTTTAGTATGTTGCTATTGCTTTCTTCATGACTTATACATGTTCCTATGACTATGAGATTATGCAATTCCTGAATACCGGAGGAACACTTTGTGTGCAACCAAACGTCACAATGTAATTGGCTGATTATAAAGGTGCTCTACAGGTGTCTCCGAAGGTACTTGTTGAGTTGGCGTATTTCGAGATTAGGATTTGTCACTCCGATCGTCGGAGAGGTATCTCTAGGCCCTCTCGGTAATGCACATCACTATAAGCCTTGCAAGCAATGTGACTAATGAGTTAGTTGCCGGATGATGCATTACATAACGAGTAAAGATACTTGCCGGTAACGAGATTGAACTAGGTATTGAGATACCGATGATCGAATCTCGGGCAAGTAACATACCGATGACAGAGGGAACAACGTATGTTTTATGCAGTTTGACCGATAAAGATCTTTGTAGAATATGTGGGAGCCAATATGAGCATCCAGGTTCCGCTATTGGTTATTGACCGGAGATGTGTCTCGGTCATGTCTACATAGTTCTCAAACCCATAGGGTCCGCACGCTTAACGTTCGGTGATGATTTATATTATGAGTTATGTGTTTTGATGTACCGAAGGTAGTTCGGAGTCCCGGATGAGATCGGGGACATGACGAGGAGTCTCGAAATGGTCGAGACGTAAAGATCGATATATTGGACGACTATATTCGGACATCGGAAAGGTTCCGAGTGATTCGGGTATTTATCGGAGTACCGGAGAGTTACGGGAATTCGCCGGGGAGTATATGGGCCTTATTGGGCTTTACGGGAAAGGGAGAGGGGCGACTGCGCCCCCCCCCCCCCAGGCCTAGTCCGAATTGGACTAGGGGGAGGGGCTGCGCCCCCTTCTTCCTTCACTCCTCTCTTCCCTTACCTTGACTCCTACTCCTACTACATGGAAAGGGGGGAATCCTACTCCCGGTGGGAGAAGACTTCCCAGGGCGCGCCATAGAGAGGGCCGGCCCCTCCCCTCCTCTCCTCCTTTATATACGGGGGCAGTGGGGCACCTCTAGACACAACAATTGATCATTGATATCTTAGCCGTGTGTGGTGCCCCCCTCCACCATATTCCACCTCGGTAATATTGTACCGGTGCTTAGGCGAAGCCCTGCGTCGGTAGCATCATCAACACCGTCATCACGCCGTCGTGCTGACGGAACTCTCCTGCAAAGCTCTGCTGGATCGGAGTTCGTGGGACGTCATCGAGCTGAACATGTGCTGAACTCGGAGGTGTCGTACGTTTGGTACTTGATCGGTCGGATCGTGAAGACGTACGACTACATCAACCGCGTTGTGCTAACGCTTCCGCTTTCGGTCTACGAGTGTACGTGGACAACACTCTCCCTCTCGTTGCTATGCATCACCATGATCTTGCGTGTGCGTAGGAAATTTTTGAAATTACTATGTTCCCCAACGGTATCAAATACCCAGGGGCTACTATGAACACTAGTAAGGTACACATCAATAACCTGTATATCAAATATACATTTGTTCACTTTGCCATCCCTCTTTTCCACCAAATATTTGGGGTAACTCCGCTTCCAGTGACCATTTCCTTTGCAGTAGAAGCACTTAGTTTCAGGCTTAGGTCCAGCTTTGGGCTTCTTCCCGGGAGCAGCAACTTGCTTGCTATTCTTCTTGAAGTTCCCTTTCTTTTTCTTTGCCATTTTTCTTGAAACTAGTGATCTTGTTTAATCATCAACACTTGATGATTTTGCTTGATTTCTACCTTCACCGATTTCAGCATCATGAGGAGCTCGGGAATCACTTTTGTTATCCCTTGCATATTATAGTTCATCACGAAGTTCCAATAACTTGGTGATGGTGACTAGAGAACTCTGTGAATCACTATTTTATCTGGAAGATTATCTCCCACTTGATTCAAGCGATTGTAGTACCCAGACATTCTGAGCACATGCTCACTGGCTGAGCAATTCCCCTCCATCTTTTAGGCAAAGTTTTTGTCAGAGGTCTCATACCTCTCGACACGGGCATGAGTCTGAAATACCAATTTCAGCTCTTGGAACATCTCATATGCTCTGTGGCTTTCAAAACGTTTTTGAAGTCCCGGTTCTAAGCCGTAAAGCATGGTGCACTAAACTATCAAGTAGTCATCATATTGAGCTATCCAAACGTTCATAACGTCTGCATCTGCTCCTGCAATAGGTCTGTCACCTAGCGGTGCATCAAGGACATAATTCTTCTGTGCAACAATGAGGATAAACCTCAGATACGGACCTAGTCTGCATCATTGCTACTATCATCTTTCAACTTAGTTTTCTCTAGGAACATATAAAAACATAGGGAAGCTACAACATGAGCTATTGATATACAACATATTTGCAAAATACTATCAAGACTAAGTTCATGATAAATTAAAGTTCAATTAATCATATTACTTAAGAACTCCCACTTAGATAGACATCCCTCTAGTCATCTAAATGCTCATGTGATCCATATCAACTAAACCATGTCCGATCATCACGTGAGATGGAATAGTTTTCAATGGTGAACATCTCTATGTTGATCATATCAACTATATGATTCACGCTCGACCTTTCGGTCTCCATTGTTCCAAGGCCATATCTGCATATGCTAGGCTCGTTAAATTTAACCCGAGTATTCCGCATGTGCAAAACTGGCTTGCACCCGTTGTATGTGAACGTAGAGCTTATCACACCCGTTCATCACGTGTGTCTCGGCACGACGAACTGTAGCAACGGTGCATACTCAGGGAGAACACTTATACCTTGAAATTTAGTAAGGGATCATCTTATAATGCTACCGCCGTACTAAGAAAAATAAGATGCGTAAAAGATAAACATCACATGCAATCAAAATATGTGACATGATATGGCCATCGTCATCTTGTGCTCATGATCTCCATCACCGAAGCATCGTCATGATCTCCATCGTCACTGGCGCACCACCTTGATGTCCATCGTAGCATCGTTGTTGCCTCACCAACTATTGCTTCTACGACTATCGCTACCGCTTAGTGATAAAGTAAAGCAATTACATGGCGATTGCATTGCAGACAATAAAGCGACAGCCATATGGCTCCTGCCAGTTGCCAATAACTCTGTTACAAAACATGATCATCTCATACAACAATTTATATCACATCAAGTCTTGATCATATCACATCACAGCAAGCCCTGCAAAAACAAGTTACACATCCTCTACTTTGTTGTTGCAAATTTTACGTGGCTGCTATGGCTTCTAGCAAGAATCGTTCTTACCTACGAATCAAAACCACAACGATTTTTTGTCAAGTGTGCTATTTTAACCTTCAACAAGGACCGATCGTAGTCAAACTCGATTCAACTAAAGTTGGAGAAACTGACACCCGCCAGCGACCTATGTGCAAAAGCACGTCATAGGACCAGTCTCATGAACGCGGTCATGTAATGTCGGTTCGGGCCGCTTCATCCAACAATACCGTCGAATCAAAGTAAGACGTTAGTGGTAAGCAGTATGACTATTATCGCCCACAACTCTTTGTGTTCTACTCGTGCATAAAACATCTACGCATAGACCTGGCTATAATGCCACTGTTGGGGAACGTAGCATGCAATTTCAAAAAAAAATCCTACGATCATGCAAGATCTATCTAGGAGATGCATAGAAACGAGAGGGAAGAGTGTGTCCACGTACCCTCATAGACCGAAAGAGGAAGCGTTTAGTAACGCGGTTGATGTGGTCGAACGTCTTCGCAATCCAACCGATCCAAGTACCGAATGTACGGACCTCCGTATTCAGCACACGTTCAGCTCGATGACGTCCCTCCTGCTCTTGATCCAGTTGAGGATGAGGGTGAGTTCCGTCAGCACGACGGCGGGGCAATGGTGATGATGATGTTATCGGCGCAGGGCTTTGCCTAAGCACTACGGCGATATGATCGAGGTGTGTAACTGTGGAGGGGGGCACCGCACACGGCTAAGGCCAAATTTGGTGTGTCTTTTGGGTGCCCCCTTCCCACGTATATAAAGGAAGGAGGGAGAGAGGCCGGCCCCCTAGGGGTGCGCCAAGTGTATGGAGTCCTACTAGGACTTCCATGTCCTAGTAGGAATCCCTTTCCTTTTCGGAGTAAGGGAGAAGGAAAGAGGGAAAGAGAGAGGGAGTAGGAAAGGGCAGGGGGGCGCCCCCTTCCCCTAGTCCAATTCGGACCCATGGGGGCGCCACCTCCCCTTTGGCCTGCCTCCTCCTTCCCCGTATGGCTCAATAAGGCCCATTACTTCTCCCGGCGAATTCGCGTAACTCCCCGGGACTCCGAAAAATACCCGAATCACTCAAACCTTTCCGATGTCCGAATATAGCCTTCCAATATATCAATATTTACCTCTCGACCATTTCGAGACTCCTCGTCATGTCCGTGATCTCATCCGGGACTCTGAACAAACTTCGGTTATCAAATCACATAACTCATAATACAAATCGTCATCGAACGTTAAGCGCGCGGACCCTATGGGTTCGAGAACTATGTAGACATGACCGATACACATCTTCGGTCAATAACCAATAGCGAAACCTGGATGCTCATATTGGCTCATACATATTCTACGAAGATCTTTATGGGTCAAACTGCATAACAACATATGTTGTTCCCTTTGTCATCGGTATGTTACTTGCTCGAGATTCGATCATCGGTATCATCATACCTAGTTCAATCTCGTTACCGACAAGTCTCTTTACTCGTTCCGTAATACTTCATCTCGTAACTAACTCATTAGTCACATTGCTTGCGAGGCTTATAGTGATGAGCATTACCGAGAGGGCCCAGAGATACCTCTCCAAAACACAGGGGGGACAAAATCCTAATCTCGATCTATGCCAACCCAACAAACACCTTCTGAGACACATGTAGAGCATCTTTATAATCACCCAGTTATGTTGTGACGTTTGATAGCACACAAGGTGTTCCTCCGGTATTCGGGAGTTGCATAATCTCATAGTTTGAGGAACATGTATAAGTCATGAAGAAAGAAGTAGCAATGAAACTATAACGATCATAATGCTAAGCTAATGGATGGGTCTTGTCCATCACATCATTCTCCTAATGATGTGATCCCGTTGATCAAATGACAACACATGTCTATGGTTAGGAAACATAACCATCTTTGATTAACGAGCTAGTCAAGTAGAGGCATATATACTAGGGACACTTTGTTTTGTCTATGTATTCACACATGTACTAAGTTTCTGGTTAATACAATTTTAGCATGAATAATAAACATTTATCATGATATAAGGAAATATAAATAACAACTTTATTATTGCCTCTAGGGCATATTTCCTTCAAGATTCATCATCAAGAAGATCCTAAGAGCCTTGGATGGAAAATACGATACCGTGTGCAAATTGATCCAAATGATGCCCAATTAGAAAGATCTCAAGCCAACGGAAGTCATTGGCAGGATTGTTGCTCATGAGATGTCACTCAAGGATAAAGAAGAGCTTCACAAAGAGTCTAGTGGTGCTTACAAAGCCTCATGTGATGTTCCTGCAACATCGACTGAAAAACAAGTCTTCAATGAGGAATTGAGCTTAATGGTGAAGAACTTCAACAAATTCTACAAGAGTAGAAGCAAAGAGAGAAGCTCCAAGTCAAGATCCTACCATGACAAAAGATCTTCTAGTCGTGAGCGAAATTGCTACAATTGTGGAAGACCCGGACACTACTCCAATGAGTGTACGGCTTCCTACAAAAGAAGTGAAGACTCACCTAAAAGAAGAAGTAGAAGAGAAGAATCACCTACAAGAGAGAGAAGGGGTACAGATGATCGTTATGAACGAAGAACCTCTCACAGAAGCAAGGATTCGGAAAGGAAGGACAAGTCATCAAAGAGATACACAAAACAAAGACATCAAGCTCATGTTGGTGAATGGGTATCCAGTTCTGACTCCGACCACCACTCTGAGAGAAGTTATCACTCCGACTCCGAATATACTCAAGATGAAGGTGTTGCCGGTCTTGCACTTGTGTCAACCAACTCCTACGACATATTTGACTCACAAAATGAAGGAATTGGAAGATGCTTCATGGCTAAAGGCCCCAAGGTATCACACCCCGAGTATATTTATTTCAATAGTGATGAAGATGATTTGCTAGGTGATGATGAGTTACTTGTTGACAATGCTAGTGATGAAAACTATGATGAAACTGTTATTAATCATGCTAATCAAGATGAAACGAATGACAATGATAAGAAGGAGATTGAGCGTCTAACTAAAGAACTAAACACTCTTAAGTTAGCTAATGAAACTACTTTAGAAGATCATCGAGAACTTCTAAAAACTCATGAGACGTCAATGATGATCTTCGGAAGAAAAGTTCTTCTTACATTGCCAAGTGTTTACTCTTGTCTACTTACATGCCACAAGTAAAATCTAGCAACAAGAGTAAGAAGGATTCTTCTTCTAGTAGTAACAATAATCATGCTAAATCCAATATTGTTGCTTCTAGTAGTTCTCTTGATCCCACTAATGATTCTATTAGCCAAGTTACACTTGAGCAAGAAAATAGCTTATTGAAGCGAATTATAGAGAAAGGTGTTTACAAGAGACTTGCCGGAAGTAAGCAATTAGAGGAAATTGTACGCAAGCAAGGAAGGCACCGGGAGAATCAAGGTGCTGGTTTTGAACAAAAGTTCAATGCCAATGGAGTTGAGTGGGAAGAAGATCAATACCCTAGATGAAGTTTGTTCCTCAACAAGAGAAGTATGATCCTACTTCCTTCAAGGGGACACAAGCTCAAGATGATCTTCCACCACAAGACCACAAGATAAAAGGCAAGGACAAGTTTCAAGAGGAGATTGATGCATTTGAAGAAGCTCCAAAGGCCTTGGTCAAGTGGGTTCCCAAGTCCACCTCAAGTTCTACTTCATCAAGTACATCTACAACCCCAAGGGTTCCCATCAAGATGATGTGGATCCCGAAGAAGAAGAACTAGAGAGTTCTTGAGGGTGACTCCGTGATGTCTACTACACAACCTTCTTCTTGTAGACGTTATTGGGCCTCCAAGTGCAGAGGTTTGTAGGACAGTAGCAAATTTCCCTCAAGTGGATGACCTAAGGTTTATCAATCCGTGGGAGGCGTAAGATGAAGATGGTCTCTCTCAAACAACCCTGCAACCAAATAACAAAGAGTCTCTTGTGTCCCCAACACACCCGATACAATGGTAAATTGTATAGGTGCACTAGTTCGGCGAAGATATGGTGATACAAGTGCAATATGGATGGTAGATAAATGTTTTTGTAATCTGAAAATATAAAAACAGCAAGGTAACAAGTAATAAAAGTGAGCGAAAACGGTATTGCAATGCTTCGAAACAAGGCCTAGGGTTCATACTTTCACTAGTGCAAGTTCTCTCAACAATAATAACATAATTGGATCATATAACTATCCCTCAACATGCAACAAAGAGTTACTCCAAAGTCACTAATAGCGGAGAACAAACAAAGAAATAATTGTAGGGTATGAAACCACCTCAAAGTTATTCCTTCCGATCAATCCATTGGGCTATTCCTATAAGTGTCACAAACAGCCTTAGAGTTCGTATAACACCTTAAGACACAAATCAACCAAAACCCTAATGTCACCTAGATACTCCAATGTCACCACAAATATCCACTAGTATGATTATACGATATGCATCACACAATCTCAGATTCATCTGTTCAAACCAACACAAAGAACTTCAAAGAGTGCCCCAAAGTTTCTACCGGAGAGTCAAGACGAAAACGTGTGCCAACCCCTATGCATAAGTTCACAAGGTCACTAAACCCCGCAAGTTGATCACCAAAACATACATCAAGTAGATCATGTGATATCCCATTGTCACCATGAATAAGCACATGCAAGACATACATCAAGTGTTCTCAAATCCTTAAAGACTCAATCCGATAAGATAACTTCAAAGAGAAAACTCAATCCATTACAAGAGAGTAGAGGGGGAGAAACATCATAAGATCCAACTATAATTGCAAAGCTCGCGATACATCAAGATCGTGCCACATCAAGAACACGAGAGAGAGAGAGAGAGAGAGAGAGAGAGAGAGAGAAAGAGAGATCAAACACATAGCTACTAGTACATACCCTCGGCCCTGAGGGTGAACTACTCCCTCCTCGTCATGGAGAGCGCCGGGATGATGAATATGGCCACTACTGATGGATTCCCCCTCCGGCAGGGTGCCGGAACAGGCTCCCGAGAGGTTTTTGGTGGCCAGAGAGGCTTGCGGCGGCAGAACACCCGATCTAGGTTATGTTTCGGGTGTTTCTGTATTTATAGGAGGGTTTGGTGTTGAGAACAAGTCAGGAGGATCCACGGGGTGTCCACGAGGCACAGGGGCGCGCCCTAGGGGGGTGGGCACGCCCTCCACCCTCATGGGCCCCATGGGACTCCTCTCCAATAACTTTTTGTTCCAATATTTTTTATATTTTCCAGAAAAAATCTCTGTTGATTTTCAGCGCATTCCAAGAACTTTTATTTCTGCACAAAAAACAACACCATGGTAGTTCTGCTGAAAACATCGTCAGTCCGGGTTAGTTCTAACCAAATCATACCAAAACCATGTAGAAATATTATAAACATGGCATGAATACATCAAAAATTATAGATACGTTGGAGACATATCAAGCATCCCCAAGCTTAATTCCTGCTCGTCCTCGAGTAAGTAAATGATAAAAACAGAATTTTTGATGTGGAATGCTACCTAACATATTTATCAACGTAATCTCTCTTTAATTATGTGGCAAGAATATTCAGATCCATAAGATTCAAAACAAAATTTTAATATTGACATAAAAACAATAATACTTTAAGCATACTAACAAAGCAATCATGTCTTCTCAAAATAACATGGCCAAAGAAAGCTATCCCTACAAAATCATATAGTCTGGCTATGCTCTATCTTCATCACACAAAGTATTTAATCATGCACAACCCCGGCTTCAGCCAAGCAATTGTTTCATACTTTAGTATTCTCAAACCTTTTCAACTTTCATGCAATACATGAGCGTGAGCCATGGATATAGCACTATAAGTGGAATAGGAAGGTGGTTGTGGAGAAGACAAAAAAGGAGAAGATACCCTCACATCAACTAGGCGTATCAACGGGCTATGGAGATGCCCATCAATAGATATCAATGTGAGTGAGTAGGGATTGCCATGCAACGGATGCACTAGAGCTATAAGTGTATGAAAGCTCAAAAAGAAACTAAGTGGGTGTGCATCCAACTTGCTTGCTCATGAAGACCTAGGGCACTTTTGAGGACACCCATCATTGGAATATACAAGCCAAGTTCTATAATGAAAAATTCCCACTAGTATATGAAAGTGACAACATAGGAGACTCTCTATCATGAAGATCATGGTGCTACTTTGAAGCACAAGTGTGGTAAAAGGATAGTAGCATTGCCCCTCATTTCTTTTTCTCACATTTTTTTATTTGGGCCTTTTCTCTTTTTTTATGGCCTCTTTTTTTATTGGCTTCTTTGGCCTCTTTTTTTATTTTCTCACATGGGACAATGCTCTAATAATGATGATCATCACACTTTTATTTACTTACAACTCAAGAATTACAACTCAATACTTAGAACAAAATATGACTCTATATGAATGCCTCCGACGGTGTACGGGGATGTGCAATGATTCATGAGTGACATGTATGAAAGAATTATGAATGGTGGCTTTGCCACAAATATGATGTCAACTACATGATCATGCAAAGCAATATGACAATGATGGAGCGTGTCATAATAAACGGAACGGTGGAAAGTTGCATGGCAATATATCTCGGAATGTCTATGGAAATGCCATAATAGGTAGGTATGGTGGCTGTTTTGATAAAGGTATATGGTGGGTGTATGGTACCAGCGAGAGTCGCGGTACTAGAGAGGCTAGCAATGGTGGAAGGGTGAGAGTGCGTATAATCCATGGACTCAACATTAGTCATAAAGAACTCTCATACTTATTGCAAAAATCTACAAGTTATCAAAACAAAGTACTACACGCATGCTCCTAGGGAAGGGTTGGTAGGAGTTAACCATCGCGCGATCCCGACCTCCACACATAAGGAAGACAATCAATAAATAAATCATGCTCCAACTTCATCACATAACGGTTCACCATACGTGCATGCTACAGAAATCACAAACTTTAACACAAGTATCTCTCAAATTCACAATTACTCCACTAGCATGACTCTAATATCACCATCTTCATATATCAAAACAATCATAAAGAATCAAACTTCTCATAGTATTCAACGCACTTTTTACGAAAGTTCTTATTATATCCCCCTTGGATGGCCATCATATTAGGACTAAATTCATAACCAAAGAAAATTACCATGCTATTTAAGACTCTCAAAATAATAAAAGTGAAGCATGAGAGCTCATCAATTTCTTCAAAATAAAATGACCATCGTTCTCTAAAAGATATAAGTGAAGCACTAGAGCAAACGACAAACTACTCCAAAAGATATAAGTGAAGCACTAGAGCAAACGACAAACTACTCCAAAAGATATAAGTGAAGATCAATGATTAGTCGAATAATTGTGCAGCTATGTGAAGACTCCCTAACATTTAAGAATTTTAGATCTTGGGATATTATCCAAACAGCGAGTAAAACAAAATAAAATAAAATGACGCTCCAAGAAAAACACATATCATGTGGTGAATAAAAATATAGCTCCAAGTAAAGTTACCGATGAATGAAGACGAAAGAGGGGATGCCATCCGGGGCATCCCCAAGCTTAGGCTCTTGGTTATACTTGAACATTGCCTTGGGGTGCCTTGGGCATCCCCAAGCTTAGGATCTTGCCACTCCTTATTCCATAGTCCATCGAATCTTTAACCAAAACTTGAAAACTTCACAACACAAAACTTGACAGAATACTCGTAAGCTCCGTTAGTATAAGAAAATAAATCACCACTTAGGTACTGTTGTGAACTCATTATAAATTCATATTGGTGTAATATCTACTGTATTCAAACTTCCTTATGGTTCATAACCTCCGATACTACTCATAGATTCATCAAAATAAGCAAACAACACATAGAAAACAGAATCTGTCAAAAACAGAACAGTCCGTAGTAATCTGTAACTCTCGAATGCTTCTGTAACTCCAAAAATTCTTAAATAAATTGGTGGACGTGAGGAATTTGTCTATTAATCTTCTGCAAAAATAATCAAATCAAAATCACTCTTCTGTAAAAAAATGACAGCTAATCTCGTGAGCGCAAAGTTTCTGTTTTTTACAGCAAGATCACATTAACTTTCACCCAAGTCTTCCCAAAGGCTTTACTTGGCACTTTATTGAAACAAAAGCTATAAAACATGATTAATACAATAGCATAATCATGTGAACACACAAAAACAGTAGGGGTAAATATTTGGCTGTCTCCCAACAAGCGCTTTTCTTTAATGCCTTTTAGCTAGGCATGATGATTTCAATGATGCTCACACAAAAGATAAGAATTGAAACATAACGGGAGCATCATGAAGAATATGACTAGCACATTTAAGTCTAACCCACTTCCTATGCCTAGGTATTTTGTGAGCAAACAACTTATGGGAATAAAAACCAAATAGCATAGGAAGGCAAAGCAAGCATAACTTCAAAACTTTAAGCACATAGAGAGGAAACTTGATATTGTTGCAACTCCTACAAGCATATATTCCTCCCTCATAATAAATTTCAGTATCATCATGAATGAATTCAAAAATATAACCATCACATAAATCATTATTTTCATGATCCATAAGCATAGAATTTTTATTGCTCTCCACATAAGCAATTGTCTTCTCATGAATAGTAGTGGGAGCAAACTCAATAAAATAACTATCATGTGAGGCATAATCCAATTGAAAAATAAAATCATGATGACAAGTTTCATGGTTATCATTATTATTTATAGCATACATGTCATCACAATAATCATCATAGATAGCAACTTTGTTCTCATAATCAATTGGAACCTCTTCCGAAATAGTGGATTCATCACTAAATAAAGTCATGACCTCTCCAAATCCACTTTCATAAATATTATAAGATTCGACATCCTCCAAAATAGTGGAATCATTACTTCCTAAGGTTGACACTCTTCCAAACCCACTTAATCAATATAATCATCATAAATAAGAGGCATGTTATCATCATAATAAATTTGCTCATCAAAACTTGGGGGACCAAAAATATGATATTCATCAAACATAGCATCCCCAAGCTTGTGGCTTTGCATATCATTAGCATCATGGATATTCAAGGAATTCTTACTAACAACATTGCAATCATGCTCATCATTCAAAAAATTAGTGCCAAACATTTTAATGCATTCTTCTTCTAACACTTTGGCACAATTATTGGAATCCTTATTTTCACGAAAGACATTAAAAAGAGGAAGCATATGAGGCACCCTCAATTCCATTTTTTTGTAGTTTTCTTTTATATACTAAACTAGTGATAAAACAAGAAACAAAAAGATTTGATTGCAAGATCTAAAGATATACCTTCAACCACTAACCTCCCCGGCAACGGCGCCAGAAAAGAGCTTAGTTGACGGGGTGTTAGTGCCGCTTACCTAGACTCCCCGGCAACGGCGCCAGAAAAGAGCTTGATGTCTACTACACAACCTTCTTCTTGTAGACGTTGTTGGGCCTCCAAGTGCAGAGGTTTGTAGGACAGTAGCAAATTTCCCTCAAGTGGATGACCTAAGGTTTATCAATCCATGGGAGGCATAGGATGAAGATGGTCTCTCTCAAACAACCCTGCAACCAAATAACAAAGAGTCTCTTGTGTCCCCAACACACCCGATAAAATGGTAAATTGTATAGGTGCACTAGTTCGGCGAAGATATGGTGATACAAGTGCAATATGGATGGTAGATAAATGTTTTTGTAATCTGAAAATGTAAAAACAGCAAGGTAACAAGTAATAAAAGTGAGCGAAAACGGTAATGCAATGCTTCGAAACAAGGCCTAGGGTTCATACTTTCACTAGTGCAAGTTCTCTCAACAATAATAACATAATTGGATCATATAACTATCCCTCAACATACAACAAAGAGTCACTCCAAAGTCACTAATAGAGGAGAACAAACAAAGAGATTATTGTAGGGTATGAAACCACCTCAAAGTTATTCTTTCCGATCAATCCATTGGGCTATTCCTATATATAAGTGTCACAAACAGCCTTAGAGTTCGTATAACACCTTAAGACACAAATCAACCAAAACCCTAATGTCACCTAGATACTCCAATGTCACCACAAGTATCCACGGGTATGATTATATGATATGCATCACACAATCTAAGATTCATCTGTTTAAACCAACACAAAGAACTTCAAAGAGTGCCCCAAAGTTTCTACCGGAGAGTCAAGACGAAAACGTGTGCCAACCCCTATGCATAAGTTCACAAGGTCACTGAACCCGCCAGTTGATCACCAAAACATACATCAAGTAGATCACGTGATATCCCATTGTCACCACGGATAAGCACATGCAAGACATACATCAAGTGTTCTCAAATCCTTAAAGACTCAATCCGATAAGATAACTTCAAAGAGAAAACTCAATCCATTACAAGAGAGTAGAGGGGGAGAAACATCATAAGATCCTACTATAATAGCAAAGCTCGTGATACATCAAGATCGTGCCACATCAAGAACACGAGAGAGAGAGAGAGAGAGAGAGAGAGAGAGAGATCAAACACATAGCTACTGGTACATACCCTCACCCCCGAGGGTGAACTACTCCCTCCTCATCATGGAGACCGTCGGGATGATGAAGATGGCCACCGGTGATGGATTCCCCCTCCAGCAGGGTGCCAAAACGGGCTGTCGATAGGTATTTGGTGGCTACAGAGGCTTGCGGCGGCGGAACTCCCGATCTAGGTTATGTTTCGGGGGTTTCTGTATTTATAGGAGGGTTTGGCATCGAGAACAAGTCAGGAGGACCCATGGGGTGTCCACGAGGCATAGGGGCGCACCCTAGGGGGGTGGGCATGCCCTCCACCCTCATGCGCCCCACAGGACTCCTCTCTGATAACTTTTTGTTCTAGTATTTATATTTTCTAGAAAAAATCTCCGTTGATTTTCAGCGCATTCCGAGAACTTTTATTTCTGCACAAAAAAAACAACATCACGGTAGTTCTGCTGAAAACAGCATCAGTCCGGGTTAGTTCTAACCAAATCATACCAAAAGCATGTAGAAATATTATCAACATGGCATGAATACATAAAAAATTATAGATACGTTGGAGATGTATCACTCCGCCAACATACTTCACTCATATTCATATTGGCAAGAACAAGTGCAATCAACTTCCACATCTTGCACTCGTTCAAGGAGTCACAAACCCTCTTGTTAGTAAGTCAAGGGACAAGGTAACCTAATGCTTTCATGGACATCATCTTGTTTGTACTTCACTCTATGTCTATGGATATTCTTGTTTGTTCCTTGTGGGACTAACCCATGTAGGTAGAAAGTGCAAGTCACTCCAATGGATTGCTCCAAATGATCTACATCAACATTGAGAATCCACATCTTCAACATATACATGAAGTCATCATCGACAAAACCCAAGGTTAGTTCATCCCTCTAAGAGGGGATATCACATCTAGGGGGAGCTTTACTCTAAGAATTGAGCTAAAGCAACTCAAATGATGTGAACACAACACTGCTTTATGTAAAAGTGGTAACCCCACTTGAGCTTAAACGATGAGTATGACCTATGATCAAATGTTCTCATTTGACTCCTAAGTCAATATACTCATATATAGATGACCTAGTCATCGCCAATTGCTTGATAGATGCTAGAGTGTTTGTGCGTGCTTTGCCACATATTTCATTTGCTATCTTATTGTGTGAGCATGTTGGTTGCATAATTTTCTTCATTCGAGGACATCCATTTGTTGTTTTGATTATTTGGTCTTTTCTTTTGCTAAATAGATGGACAAGAATGCCTAAGTACTCTCTCTAGCTATCTATGTTTTTCTCGTCTCAAACTCTATTCATGCTACATCACAAAGTTTGATCAAATCAGATTCGAACCCTCTGGGTGAGGAGCACTCGGAGTCACCGATTCGTCATGGACTTAAACTTCCAAAACCTCTTGATGCATCTTAGTCTGACCGATTCATTCCTTTCGGTCACACCGAGTTCATTAACTTGATCTAGGTTTCAATCTTGGTGCAACCGAACTGAACACTTCGGTCTCACCGAGTTGCAGTAACCGTTTGCGATCTGCATCTTGGTGCCACCGAGTTGTTCCACTCGGTCACACCGACATGGTCTGGATATATATACCCACGGGTTGAATTTTTAGAAATTACTCTGAAACTCTTCACCCGCGCTGTCCAGCTCTGCCGACTCGAGGTCTCCGGATCATTGCCTCCATCGCCAGCGTCCACATGCCGCTGGTCTCCGCCATCGTCAACGGATTCTCCTCTGCCATTGTCGCTGTAGCGAGCTCATCGCCAAGTTAGGGTATGAGTTTGATCCTTTGTGCTTTCTCACTCCGATTCTTAGCACGAAGACAATGCCATGATTCTTGCCACGATTGAGATTATTCTATCTAGCAAAAACTTCCTTTGGATTAGTTTTTATTCAAAAATTTAGGGTTAGGTTTCCGCCGAGTTCATCTCGGACCGACCGAGTTGTAGAAATCGGTCTCACCGATTTGGCCTAGGGCATAGCACTTGTGAGTTTCAGCCTGACCGGATCTTGCAAATCGGTATGACCGAGTTCAAAACTTTGTGAAACCCTAGCAGTCTCGGAGTCACCGGATTGTGTCTCGATCTGACCGATGTCACTAGTTTAGACTTTGGACATTGCTTCGGTGTCACCGAGTTCAACAAATAGGTAGCTCTAAAATGCCTTCTGCAGAAAACTAAAACTAAGTTTTTGGCTCGATTGTTTTGGAAAATCTCTGCACTTTACGATGCTCATCCACTCTATCTCATCTACATCTATTCATAGGGTCAGCTTTTAGCTTTCAACATGTCTGACAACAGTGATAGCTAGAATCAGTATCAGGAGCAGGTTCAGATGAGTGAGGGCATTAGTCCCTCTGAAAGCAGTTATGATGATGGGAGCAGAGGCACTCCCGGCAACCTGCCCAAAGCTGCAACTAGGCAGAGGAAGAAGAAGACATCAGATTATGAGGATGAGGATTTCAAGATTGATGAGGAAGTCTCTTCCAAGAGGAAAGGAGACAAGAAAGAGCTTGGTACTGCTGCCAACACCAAGCCAGGGATGAAGCAGAAAGCTCCTGCAAGAAAAGTTCCCGTGTCCAAAGTCAGAGCCTCAACCCAAGAAACCATGGTGTTCACACTTGAACCCAAGGAGGCTGGTGAGGGCAAAAAAAGGAAGGAGAGGGTCATGAAGACAATGGCCAGAGTCATTGGGAGATCTTCTATGATCAAAGACCCAGAAGAGGAAGAAGAGCAAGATGCACCTCCTACAAAATCTTAGAAGCTAATGGGGGATGCAATCAGATCAGGGGCTGCTCCATCAAAGCCCAAGTCTGCCCCCAAGGCTGTTGCTCAAGCTCCAAGAGATCCACCAGAAACATTCCAGCAGCTGAGAAGAATAAGGCCCCAGTTCCTGAAGTGGAAGAAGAAGAGGGAGGGAAAGTACTTAGAAAGTTGAAGCACAAGACTCCTAACCATGATGACACCCATCCAGTGGCAAAAAATATGAAGCTCGGAAAGGATGCAGGTCTCAGGCTATGGAGGCAGAGTGACCCATATGCCATCAGAAGGAGAACAACTGTTGATTACAGGTTCCACACAAAGGAATAACAATACTTCTATGAGACTGTGCTGCTTGACAAGAAGCCAATAGTAAGTGACATGAGATGGGTGGACTGGAAGTTCATTGACAACAATGAAGATCATTTCCTAGGAGTCCATGAGAGCTTCAGGTCAACAGGTGTTGATGCATTTGTTGGCCAGAAGTTGACAAAATGGAATGATGAGTTGATCATGCAGTTCTACTCCACGTCACACTTTTACCCTGATGGTAAAATTGTTTGGATGACAGAGGGTACCAGGTACCAATCTTCAGTGGCTGAGTGGGCAAAGCTGATAAATGCCCCAGAAGAGCATGAGGATGATACTAATGTGTATGCTAAGCCAAGGAAGGGACATGACTCAATGGCTCACATGTACAAGGAAATTCCAGATGCTACCTTGGACACCCACAAGTTTGGGTCTATGTATTATCTGCTATCAGGTCTGCCAACCATCAACACAATTCTCAGACATACTCTGTTGCCCAAGTTTGGAGATGACAGGATGATTAGAGAGCACTCAATAAATCTGCTGCATATGTTTGATGTGCCTAAAAAATTCAAAGTGATGACATTGATTGTTGAGACAATCAAGAGGACAGCAGCAGACCAAAAGAGATCATGTGGATATGCTCCACAAATTCAGATGCTCATCAACTCCAAGATGGGCAAGGGCATGTATCTCTTGGATAAGGAACATCTTCCCCTGCTGCCAGAGTTTGAAGATAATGTGGTTGTCATGGATCCATCACATCCCACATATGTACAGGCTCAGGAGAACAAAGAAAAAGCTAGAGCAGAGAAGGCAGCCAAGCCACCAAGTGTTGAAGAAGCCTCCCAGATTTTCCTGAAATCCAAGCAAGATCAACTTGACTATCTCATTCAAGCAACTTTGAGGATTGAGAAAGGGTTGGCAACCCTAACTCAGAACCAAGAAAGTCTAGAGAGGATCATTGAGACTAAATTTTATGATCTAGACTTGAAGGTCACAGAGATCCAGGCTGCAGTTGAGCAACACTAGGATGAAGCTGAAGAGAGAAGAGGGAGAGCTACCACCGAAGCTTTTCAGAGAGTGCCAAGGGCACAAAGTACAGTTGTGCCAGCCATTGACACAAGGGCTACTACATCAGCACCAGCAGCTACAGCCTCTGTTGCTCCTCCAGTTGCAACTCCACCAGCTCCTCAGACCTCTTCGGATGCATTCATCGCAGGACTCCTCTCCATGCCACCTTCACACTCTAGAGCTCTCGGAGATCGTGCTTAGAGCCACATAGCACTATGCATTTTCGAGCTTTTTGGTAACTTGTTGCCAAAGGGGGAGAAAGTGTATAGATCATAGGCTCTCGAGAAAGAGAGTGTTTGCTTCTTTTTGCTCTTTTGCTACTCTATTTGCTTTGCTTGTTTGGATGATATAGTGTTTTATGCTTGTGTGTGAGATACTTATATGATCATATGTTTGGTCATATCATACTTTAATGCTTGTGCTTAATGATGATATTCTATCTCTCATGTATGATCATTCATATCTTATTTTGGTGATGAGTGCATATTTCATATATTATCATTTTGAGCGCTCCACCAAGATGTATGTGACATGGAAGAGTGACCCATGATCCTAATTGGTTGTGCATTTGCATTCGAAAGCAAATTTCAAATAATGCACAAATTTAGGGGGAGCTCTTGCTTACCACATACTTCTCAAAGCGACAATGTACTTCATTTATATTATCATTTGCCGAAGCTTTGATCTATATGTTGTCATCAATTACCAAAAAGGGGGAGATTGAAAGTGCAACTAATCCCCGGGTGGTTTTGGTAATTCATAACAACATATAGCTCATTGAACTAATATCCTTTCAAGATCAATGTTTCAGAAACTTCAATGGTTGGTATGGCATGGACTAGAGATGTGGACCCCTCAAAATGCTAAGGACACATATTGGCAAAAGCTCAAGACTATACATTTTCATTTTAGTGATCCAAGATCACATTGAGTCCATAGGAAAAGTCAATACTATTAAAAGGGGATGAGGTGTTGCTTAATGGCTTGCTTGCTCAAAATGCTTAGTGATATGCTCCAAAAACCCTCAACCACTTTCTCATTTCCACATATGTCCTAAACCAAAAGTCAAACTCGGCCCCAGCGATTTGATCTATCCAGCGCCACCGAGTTCACTTGACATAGCCATATCCACAAACCCTAATCAGTTCGATCTTACCGATAGGGATCTCGGTCTCACAGAGATGGGACTGCAAACTCTCTGTTCCCTTCGTAACATTTCGGTCTAACCAAGATGAGAAATCGGTCCCACCGAGTTCGCAGTACAAACTCTCTGTTTCCTTTTCATAATGTTTTGGTCTAACGGAGATGAGCGATCGGTCCCATCGAGTTTGCCTTACCAAGTCTTTGTTTGCTTATTACTGAAATCGGTCTCACCGAGTTCATGTGATCGGTCTCACCGAGATGAGGTTTTTCCCTAACCTTAGCGCATCGGTCTCACCGAGTTGATGTTGTCGGTCCCACCGAAAATCCTAACATTCACATTTTGAACCAAGTCGGTCTCACCGAGTTTCACTATTTGGTCCCACCGAGTTTGGCAAATTGTGTGTAATGGCTAGATTTTGTGTGGAGGCTATATATACCCCTCCACCCCTTCTCCATTTGAGAGAGAGCCATCGGAATGCGCCTACACTTCCACTACTCATTTTCTGAGAGAGAACCACCTACTCATGTGTTGAGACCAAGACATTCCAATCCAACCACAAGAATCTTGATCTCTAGCCTTCCCCAAGTTGCTTTCCACTCAAATCATCTTTCCACCATAGCCAAATCTATGAGACAGAGTTGAGTGTCGGGGAGAGTATCATTTGAAGCACAAGAGCAAGGAGTTCATCATCAACACACCATCTATTACCTTTTGGAGAGTGGTGTCTCCTAGATTGGTTAGGTGTCACTTGGGAGCCTCCGTCAAGATTGTGGAGTTGAACCAAGGAGTTTGTAAGGGCAAGGAGACCGCCTACTTCGTGAAGATCTACCCAAGTGAGGCAAGTCCTTCGTGGGCGATGGCCATGGTAGGATAGACAAGGTTGCTTATTCGTGGACCCTTCGTGGGTGGAGCCCTCCGTGGACTCGCGCAACTGTTACCCTTCGTGGGTTGAAGTCTCCATCAACGTGGATGTATGATAGCACCACCTATCGGAACCATGCCAAAAATCTCCGTGTCTACATTGTGTTTGCTCCCTCCAAACTCCTCCCCTTTACCTTCATATGCAATGATTTACATTCCGCTGCTATACTATGTGGCACCCCGGCTCAGAGAAACCGGAACGCCCCATATTCCAGCCCAGAGATCGAGGAGAAGTCTTCTGGAATACGGCACTGCTTAGCATAGAACAAACCAGCCTTCTATTATTACACGAATATGAATACAAGGTCTCCGATATTACAATGAATAACATCAGTATGGCGACACTACGCCATCCTCAGTTGCTCTATGCAAGCAGCAGAACAACTCGAAGCAGCGGAATAACTCTAGCAGCGGAACAACGACGACAGTGGTGAACTCCACTCCGCAGGGACTCTGGCTGGAACGCTTATCCTAGCTCGCACGAACGGAAACCACGACAAGCAAGCAATCAAATCCGGCATGACCTGCAAACTGGCATGACACGCCAGATCAGTACATTGAATGTACTTGCAAGCTCACAATAAACCAAAAGCATTTAAGGCAGACAACAGCATGGCAATTACAGGTTAAGCAGGGATTATCATGAGATCATCAGAATAACATGGCATGACCAACATAAACATGATACAGCTATCACAACATGAGCATATTAATCCGACAATACTAGCATGCAACATGATGACACTATATGCACCACTTATACTGCTCGATTTACATCGTAACCATCACATGCATCACTTACCAACCTCGGACATCACACGATCATCTCAGGATCAAATCAAGCTTGGTATAAACAATACCGTAGTAATCATTAAACGACCACAAGGAGCTTGACCCTTACCCACGATTCTCATACAACATCACGAATATACAACAACTCGGTATCCTCGGTACCACCGTGATCCTTGCGGCGATCACAACCCGACCAACACTTGGTCCATGATCCTTACGGCGATCACAACCCGACCAATACATGGCTCGTGATCCTTACGGCGATCACAACCCGACCACTACATGGCCCGTGATCCTTACGGCGATCACAACCAACTTATCTCACTGTTATTAAGCACATTATTCATATTACTATTGACTCATGGTGTGACCTACTTTCGACCTGGGCCCTTATCCGCGGGCGCGGCTATCGATAGATTTAATATACACTCTGCAAAGGTTAGTACACTGTACCCACACTACGGAACCCATGGCCTCGCACTCCCATTCGGGTGGACCAACGGCGTTCCAACAAAACCGTCCTACTGCCATGACACTCTCGCACGGTACAGAGGAGGCAGGGGAGGGCGCGTCACCGGCGACGGGCCGGCCGTCTTCGGCGAGGGTGAATCCACCGGCGGGCTCGGGAGACCATGCCGCTTCCATTCAGAGAGGAGACAGGCGCCGGGGAGAGCTAGGGCGGTCGCGGTGAGGGACACCCGAGAGGGGCGGCCGGCGGCGGTTAAGCTTGGGGCGAGGGGCTCCGGTCCTCCGGCGACAAGGCGAGAGGGTGGGAAGGAGCGCAGGGTCCGGGGAGTTCTCTGGTGGCTACAAAAAGGAGGGGGAGGGCCGGTATCGAGCCAATTTAGGCCGAGGCCGACGGCAGGCACGGCGGCCAGGGGAGTCGAGGAGAGCGGCTTGAGCTCAATGGAGCGGCTGGGCAGGAGTAGTGGAGCGAGACGAAGAGCTTGGTGAGGTCGGGGCACCTCGGGGTGGCCATTTATAGCCGGGGCGAGGAGGGGAGGCCATGGCACGTCCGCGGCTACGTGTTCGTGCTCCGGCGACGGGCACGCGCGGCCAATGGTCACGGAGAGGGGTGGCAAGGCGACGAGGGAGGACGCGGACGAGGCTCAGGGGTCATGGAGACGAGGCAGAGCTCGGGGACAAGTGAAGGAAGAAGCCGAGTGCCATTAATGCGATGTCGTCCACAGTGCTCTCGTGGGCGAGCGTCGGCGAGCGCCAAAGAGGGGGCTTCGGGACGGGGAGAGGGGTCCAGGCGAACGGCGACGACGAGGGCCAGCTGTTAGACACGCTCACGAGCGCGAAGGCGACGAGAGGAGGAGGGGGTCCAGCACAAACAAGGTTTCTGGACACGCCCACACAAGACAGCAGCTGCCAAGACAGCATGCCAAAGATCATAGTCACCACATGAAAATGGGCATTCAATGCTCTACAGCGCCCAAAATGATGTCTAGTGGTAATATCCTCCATGATAGGTCTCAACTACGGTAGTAACTAGGTTAAACAGTCTTTGGGTAAATAGTTAGTGAGCTCTGAAGTTTACTGCAGTAAACTTTATCAGCTCAGTGTGATCAACAGGGATATGCTATGGGCCAAATAAGTTGTCTAGGATGTCTAGATATGGAGGGACTATGATCCTGGAGGTTGGGAGGGTAAATGGATCAAGATTTACTGCAGTTGCTTCACAACTGCATTTTTGGTCCAGAAATGGAGATCATGATGGTGCACTCACATGGAGTGTCCACTTGAGCTCAAATTGGGCAAGCCTTAGTCATTTGGTAATATTAAGATGTTGTAAAAAGCTCATGCGAAATGGACAAACCAAAATAGCACTTGCTTCACAAACATCTCTGCTGACCAGAAACTTGGAATAATTATTGTTGGGGAACGTAGTAATTTCAAAAAAATTCCTACGCACACGCAGGATCATGGTGATGGCATAGCAACGAGAGGGGAGAGTATTGTCCACGTACCCTCGTAGACCGTAAGCGGAAGCTTTATGACAACGCGGTTGATGGAGTCGTACGTCTTCACGATCCGACCGATCCAAGTACCGAATGTACGGCACCTCCGAGTTCAGCACACATTCAGCTCGATGACGATCCCCGGACTCCGATCCAGCAAAGTGTCGGGGATGAGTTCCGTCAGCACGACGGCGTGGGGACGATGATGATGCTCTACCGGCGCAGGGCTTCGCCTAAACTCCGCGACGATATGACCGAGGTGGAATATGGTGGAGGGGGGCACCGCACACGGCTAAGGAACGATCCGTAGATCAACTTGTGTGTCATGGGGTGCCCCCTGCCCCGTGACATATAAAGGAGCAAGGGGGGAGGAGGCCGGCCCTAGGAGGGGCACGCTAAGTGTGGAGTCCTACTAGGACTCCCTAGTCCTAGTAGGATTCCACCTCCCTTGTTGCAGTAGGAGAAGGGGAAAGAGGGGGAGAGGAAGAAGGAAAGGGGGGCTGCGCCCCTTGTCCAATTCGGACCAGAGGGGCGCAGGCCTCCTTCCTTTGGCCTCTCTCCTCTATTCCCGTATGGCCCAATAAGGCCCATATACTCCCGGCGAATTCCCGTAACTCTCCGGTATTCGAAAAATACCGAATCACTCGGGACCTTTCCGAACTCCGAATATAGTCGTCAATATATCGATCTTTACGTCTCGACCATTTCGAGACTCCTCGTCATGTCCCCGATCTCATCCGGGACTCCGAACTCCTTCGGTACATCAAAACTCATAAACTCATAATATAACTGCCATCGAAACCTTAAGCGTGCGGACCCTACGGGTTCGAGAACTATGTAGACATGACCTAGAACTATTCTCGGTCAATAACCAATAGCGGAACCTGGATGCTCATATTGGCTCCTACATATTCTACGAAGATCTTTATCGGTCAAACCGCATAACAACATACGTTTGTTCCCTTTGTCATCGGTATGTTACTTGCCCGAGATTCGATCGTCGGTATCCAATACCTAGTTCAATATCGTTACCGGCAAGTCTCTTTACTCGTTATGTAATGCATCATTTCGTAACTAACTCATTAGCTACATTACTTGCAAGGCTTATAGTGATGTGCATTACCGAGAGGGCCCAGAGATACCTCTCCGACAATCGGAGTGACAAAACCTAATCTCGAAATACGCCAACCCAACATGTACCTTTGGAGACACCTGTAGTACTCCTTTATAATCACCCGATTCGTTGTGACGTTTGGTAGCATCCAAAGTGTTCCTCCGTAAACGGAGTTGCATAATCTCATAGTTACAGGAACATGTATAAGTCATGAAGAAAGAAATAGCAATATACTAAACGATCAAGTGCTAGGCTAACGGAATGGGTCATGTCAATCACATCATTCTCCTAATGATGTGATCCTATTAATCAAATAACAACACATGTCTATGGTTAGGAAACATAACCATCTTTGATTAATGAGCTAGTCAAGTAGAGGCATACTAGTGACTATATGTTTGTCTATGTATTCACACATGTATCATGTTTCCGGTTAAAACAATTCTAGCATGAATAATAAACATTTATCATGAAATAAGGAAATAAATAATAACTTTATTATTGCCTCTAGGGCATATTTCCTTCAGTCTCCCACTTGCACTAGAGTCAATAATCTAGTTCACATCATCATGTGATTCAACACTAATATTCACATCTGTATGTGATTAACACCCATAGTTCACATCGTCATGTGACCAACACCCAAAGGGTTTACTAGAGTCAATAATCTAGTTCACATCGCTATGTGATTAAAGAGTACTAAGGTATGATCATGTTTTGCTCGTGAGAGAAGCTTAGTCAACGGGTCTACATCACATTGAGCCGTATGTATTTTGAAAATATTCTATGTCTACAATGCTCTGCGGAGCTACTCTAGCTAATTGCTCCCACTTTCAATATGTATCCAGATTGAGACTTAGAGTCATCTGGATCAGTGTAAAAAGCTTGCATCGATGTAACTCTTTCTGACGGGCTCTTTTATCACCTCCATAATCGAGAAATATTTCCTTAGTCCTCACTAAGGATGTTCTTGACCAATGTCCGATGATCTACTCCTAGATCACTATTGTACTCCTTGCCAAATTCAGAGCAAGGTATACAATAGGTCTGGTACATAGCATAGCATACTTTATAGAACCTATGACTGAGGCATAGGGAATGACTTTCATTCTCCTTTCTATTTTCTGTCGTGGTCGGCATTTGAGTCTTACTCAATTTCACACGTTTGGAACACAGGCAAGAACTTTTCTTTGACTGTTCCATTTTGAACTACTTCAAAATCTTGACAAAGTATGTACTTATTGAAAAACTTATCAAGCGTCTTGATCTATCTCAATAGATCTTGATGCTCAATATGTAAGTAGCTTTACTGAGGTCTTTCTTTTAAAGAACTCCTTTCAAATACTCCTTTATGCTTTCCAGAAAAATTATACATCATTTCTGATCAACAATATGTTACTCACATATATTTATCAAAAAAGGCGGTAGTGCTCCCACTCACTTTATTGTAAATACAGGCTTCACCGCAAGTCTGTATAAAACTATATGCTTTGATCAACTTATCAAAGCGTGTATTCCAACTCTGAGATGCTTGCACCAGTCCATAGATGGATCGCTGAAGCTTGCACATTTTGTTAGCTCCTTTAGGATTGACAAAACCTTCTGGTTGCATCATATACAACTCTTCTTTAATAAATCCATTAAAGAATGTAGTTTTGACATCCATTTGCCAGATTTCATAAAATGTGGCAATTGCTAACATGATTCGGACAGACTTAAGCATCGCTACAGTTGAGAAAATCTCATTGTAGTCAACACCTTGAACTTGTCGAAAACCTTTTTGTGACAAGTCGAGCTTTGTAGATAGTAACACTACTATCATTGTTCGTCTTCCTCTTGAAGATCCATTTATTTAACATGGCTTGCTGATCATCGAGCAAGTCAATCAAAGTCCATACTTTGTTCTCATACATGGATCCTATCTCAGATTTCATGGCCTCAAGCCATTTCGCGGAATCTGGGCTCATCATCGCTTCCTCATAGTTCGTAGGTTCATCATGGTCTAGTAACATGACTTCCGAACATGATTACCGTACCACTCTGGTGCGGATCTTACTCTGGAAGACCCTACGAGGTTTGGTAGCTACTTGATCTGAAGTTTCATGATCATCATCATTAACTTCCTCACTAATTGGTGTAGGAATCACGGGAACTGATTTACGTGATGAACTACTTTCCAATAAGGGAGAAGGTACAATTACCTCATCAAGTTCTATTTTCCTCCCACTCACTTCTTTCGAGAGAAACTTCTTCTCTAGAAAGGATCCATCTTAGCAACGAATAACTTGCCTTCGGATCTGTGATAGAAGGTGTACCATACCTTTGGGTATTCTATGAAGACGCACTTTTCCGATTTGGGTTCGAGCTTATCAGGTTGAAACCTTTTCATATAAGCATCGCAACTCCAAGCTTTAAGAAACGACGGCTTAGGTTTACTACTAAACCATAGTTCATACGGTGTCATCTCAACGGATTTAGATGGTTCCCTTTTAACGTGAATGCAGCTGTCTCTAATGCATAACCCCAAAATGATAATGGTAAATCAGTAAGAGACATCATAGATCGCACCATATCCAATAAAGTGCGGTTACGACGTTCGGACACACCATAACGTTGTGGTGTTCTAGGTGGCGTGAGCTGTGAAACTATTCCACATTGTTTCAACTGAAGACCAAACTCGTAACTCAAATATTTATCTCCACGATCAGATCGCAGAAACTTTATTTTCTTGTTATGATGATTTTCCACTTCACTCTGAAATTCTTTGAACCTTTCAACTATTTCAGACTTATGTTTCATCAAGTAGATATACCCATATCTACTCAAATCATCTTGTGAAGGTCAGAAAAATAACGATACTTGCCACGAGCATCAACACTCATTGGATCGCATACATCGGTATATATGTGTTATTTCCAACAAGTCAGTAGCTTGTTCCATTGTTCCGGAGAACGAAGTTTTTAGTCATCTTGCCCAAAAGGCACGGTTCGCAAGCATCAAATGATTCATAACCAAGTGATTCCAAAAATCCATCTTTATGGAGTTTCTTCATGCGCTTTACACCGATATGACCCAAACGGCAGTGCCACAAATAAGTTACACTATCATTATTAACTTTTCATCTTTTGGCATCAATATTATGAATATGTGTATCACTACGATCGAGATCCAACAAACTATGTTCATTGGGTGTATGACCATCGAAGGTCTTATTCATGTAAACAGAATAAAAATTTATTCTCTAACTTTTTAAATGAATAACCGTATTGCAATAAACATGATCAAATCATATTCATGCTCAACGCAAACACCAAATAACATTTATTTAGGTTTAACACTAATCTCGAAAGTATAGGGAGTGTGCGATGATGATCATATTGATCTTGGAACTACTTCCAACACTCATCGTCACTTCCCCTTCAACTAGTCTATGTTTATTCTGTAACTCCTGTTTCGAGTTACTAATCTTAGCAACCGAACAAGTATCAAATACTCAAGGGCTACTATAAACACTAGTAAGGCACACATCAAACACATGTATATAAAATATACCCTTGTTCACTTTGCCATCCTTCTTACTCACCAAATATTCAGGGCTTTTCCGCTTCCAGTGGCCATTTCCTTTGCAGTGTAAGCACTCAGTTTCAGGCTTTGGTCCAGCTTTGGTCTTCTTCACGGGAGTGACAACTTGCTTGTCATTCTGCTTGAAGTTTCCCTTTCTTTCCCTTTGCCCGTTTCTTGAAACTAGTGGTCTTGTCAATCATCAACACTTGATGCTCTTTCTTGATTTCTACCTTCGTTGATTTCAACATCACGAAGAGCTCGAGAATCTTTTTCGTTATCCCTTGCATACTATAGTTCATCACGAAGTTCTACTAACTTAGTGATGGTGACTAGAGAATTCTGTCAATCGCTATCTTATCTGGAAGATTAACTCCCACTTGATTCAAGCGATTGAAGTACTCAGACAATCTGAGCACATGCTCACTAGTTGAGCGATTCTCCTCCATCTTTTAGCTATAGAACTTGTTGGAGACTTCATATCTCTCAACTCGGGTATCTCCTTGAAATATTAACTTCAATTCCTGGAACATCTTATATGGTCCATGACGTTCAAAACATCTTTGAAGTCCCGATTCTAAGCCGTTAAGCATGGTGCACTAAACTATCAAGTAGTCATCATATTGAGCTAGCCAAACGTTCATAACGTGCATCCGCTCCTGCAATAGGTCTGTCACCTAGCGGTGCATTAAGGACATAATTCTTCCAGGCAGCAATGAGGATAAACCTCAGATCACGGATCCAATCCGCATCATTGCTACTAACATCTTTCAATACAATTTTCTCTAGGAACATATCAAAATAAACATTTGAAAGCAACAACGCGAGCTATTGATCTACAACATAATTTGCAAAAATACTACCAGGACTAAGTTCATGATAAATTTAAGTTCAATTAATCATATTACTTAAGAACTCCCACTTAGACTGACATCTCTCTAGTCATCTAAGTGATCACGTGATCCAAATCAACTAAACCATAACCGATCATCACGTGAGATGGAGTAGTTTTCAATGGTGAACATCACTATGTTGATCATATCTACTATATGATTCACGCTCGACCTTTCGGTCTCAGTGTTCCGAGGCCATATCTGCATATGCTAGGCTCGTCAAGTTTAACCTGAGTATTCCGCGTGTGCAAAACTGGCTTGCACCTGTTGTAGATGGACGTAGAGCTTATCACACCCGATCATCACGTGGTGTCTGGGCACGACGAACTTTGGCAACGGTGCATACTCAGGGAGAACACTTCTTGATAATTAGTGAGAGATCATCTTAAAATGCTACCGTCAATCAAAGCAAGATAAGATGCATAAAAGATAAACATCACATGCAATCAATATAAGTGATATGATATGGCCATCATCATCTTGTGCTTGTGATCTCCATCTCGAAGCACCGCCATGATCACCATCGTCACCGGGCGCGACACCTTGATCTCCATCGTAGCATCGTTGTCGCCTCGCCAACTATTGCTTCTACGACTATCGCTACCGCTTAGTGATAAAGTAAAGCAATTACAGGGCGATTGCATTTCATACAATAAAGCGACAACCATATGGCTCCTGCCAGTTGCCGATAACCCGGTTACAAAACATGATCATCTCATACAATAAAATATAGCATCACGTCTTGACCATATCACATCACAACATGCCCTGCAAAAACAAGTTAGACGTCCTCTACTTTGTTGTTGCAAATTTTACGTGGCTGCTACGGGCTGAGCAAGAACCGTTCTTACCTATGCATCAAAACCACAACGATAGTTTGTCAAGTTAGTGATGTTTTAACCTTCGCAAGGACCGGGCGTAGCCACACTCGGTTCAACTAAAGTGAGAGAGACAGACACCCGCCAGTCACCTTTAAGCAATGAGTGCTCGCAGCGGTGAAACCAGTCTCGCCAGAAGCGTCTGCGTAAGGTCGGTCCGGCCGCTTCATCTCACAATACCGCCGAACCAAAGTATGACATGCCGGTAAGCGGTATGACTTGTATCGCCCACAACTCACTTGTGTTCTACTCGTGCATATAACATCAACGCATAAAACCTAGGCTCGGATGCCATCATGGGGAACGTAGTAATTTCAAAAAATTCCCACGCACACGCAGGATCATGGTGATGGCATAGCAACGAGAGGGGAGAGTATTGTCCACATACCCTCGTGAGACCGTGGCGGAAGCGTTATGACAACGCTGTTGATGTAGTCGACGTCTTCACGATCCGACCGATCCAAGTACCGAACGACGGCACCTCCGAGTTCAGCACACGTTCAGCTCGATGACGATCCCGGACTCCGATCCAGCAAAGTGTCGGGGATGAGTTCCGTCAAGACGACGGCGTGGTGGCGATGATGATGCTCTCATCGCGCAGGCTTCGCCTAAACTCTGCGACGATATGACCGAGGTGGAATATGGTGGAGGGGCACCGCACAGCTAAGAAACGATCCGTAGATCAACTTGTGTGTCATGGGATGCCCCTGCCTCAGATATAAAGGAGCAAGGGGAGGAGGCCGGCCCTAGGAGGGGCGCCAAGTGTGGAGTCCTACTAGGACTCCCTAGTCCTAGTAGGATTCCACCTCCCTTGTTGGAGTAAGAGAAGGGGAAAGAGGGGAGAGGAATAAGGAAAGGGGCTGCGCCTTGTCCAATTCGGACCAGAGGGGGGGCGCAGGCCTCCTTCCTTTTGGCCTCTCTCCTCTATTCCCGCATGGCCCAATAAGGCCCATATACTCCCCGGCGAATTCCCGTAACTCTGCGGTACTCCGAAAAATACCCGAATCACTCAGAACCTTTCCGAACTCCGAATATAGTCGTCCAATATATCGATCTTTACGTCTCGACCATTTCGAGACTCCTCGTCATGTCCCCGATCTCATCCGGGACTCCGAACTCCTTCGGTACATCAAAACTCATAAACTCATAATATAACCATCATCGAAACCTTGTTGCGTGCGGACCCTACGGGTTCGAGAACTATGTAGACATGACCTAGAACTATTCTCGGTCAATAACCAATAGCGTAACCTGGATGCTCATATTGGCTCCTACATATTCTATGAAGATCTTTATCGGTCAAACCGCATAACAACATACGTTTGTTCCCTTTGTCATCGGTATGTTACTTGCCCGAGATTCGATCGTCGGTATCCAATACCTAGTTCAATCTCGTTACCGGCAAGTCTCTTTACTCGTTATGTAATGCATCATTCCGTAACTAACTCATTAGCTACATTGCTTGCAAGGCTTATAGTGATGTGCATTACCGAGAGGGCCCAGAGATACCTCTCCGAGCAATCGGAGTGACAAAACCTAATCTCGAAATACGCCAACCCAACATGTACCTTTGGAGACACCGTAGTACTCCTTTATAATCACCCAGTTATGTTGTGACGTTTGGTAGCACCCAAAGTGTTCCTCCGTAAACGGAGTTGCATAATCTCATAGTTACAGGAACATGTATAAGTCATGAAGAAAGCAATAGCAATATACTAAACGATCAAGTGCTAGGCTAACGGAATGGGTCATGTCAATCACATCATTCTCCTAATGATGTGATCCCATTAATCAAATAACAACACATGTCTATGGTTAGGAAACATAACCATCTTTGATTAATGAGCTAGTCAAGTAGAGGCATACTAGTGATTATATGTTTGTCTATGTATTCACACATGTATCATGTTTCCGGTTAATACAATTCTAGCATGAATAATAAACATTGATCATGAAATAAGGAAATAAATAATAACTTTATTATTGCCTCTAGGGCATATTTCCTTCAGTTATGGTGGTCAAATGGATCAACGAAATGATGCAAAAATTGGTGGAGAGATGTTTTATTGGTATAAGAATGATCTGGTATTTATCAGGATTTCTGAAGCAATATAAAATATACTTGCTTCACAACCTGAAAATATTGCCAGAAACAAAGATTTGCTCCTGTGCTCACATAGATGATTGGATGGGGCTGAAAATGGGTGGAAGTGGTTAATATGAGCACATTAAGGAGTGTGCAAAAGTTCATCTCATTTGGATACTCCTAGACAGTACTTCCTTCACAAAGCTTCGCTTGGATGTAAACTTTGAAAAATCACTGAGGAAGATTGGCTAGGCAAATAAAGTTGAACTTGTGAATGGGGCAATTATTTGGACATATAAACATGCCCAAAAAGGTTGGGAGTCAATAGGAGAAATATAAATGACACTTCCTTCAGAAAGTGCCATTCAGGGCAGAATAGAAAAAGGAGTATTGGGGAATTATTTTTGAACATGGAAATGAAAAGTTTTGCCATATTTGATCAAGATATGACCCAAAAAATTTATGAGAATTATTTGGGAATTTTAGGAGTGAGGGAAATATAGGTTGCTTCACAACCTAGGGCAAATTGAGTTATTCCTTTAATAGAAAAGGAATATTCCCAATAAAAAGAATATTGGGTTTTGGGCTAGGATTAAAATGACTGGGTCTAGGGTTGGATTTGGGAATGACAAGCCACTCTGGAAGCAAAGAAGAGGGCATCTTCTTTAGTTTCAGACCACAAAGCCACACAAAAAGAAAACTCAGGCAAACCTCGAAAAAATAAAAGAAAAAGAAAGGGCCAAAAATCAGGCTATCACATACTCTTAGATTTGCATGTGTAGGTTGTTTGCTTGACTAGTGCTAAGTTGCTAAAATCTGCCAAGACTTAAAATTGGGAAAAGGCTAGATTTTTATTTGGTCAAGTAGTCTAATCACTCCCCCCCCCCCTCTAGACATACTTTTGATCCTACAACACTCCCATGTCATGTTACTCTCGCCAATAGACATGTGAAGGCCTCTCCCACCTGCCCAACATGTTCAAATGGGCTAGAAGACACAAAACATCTTGTTTCTGTGTCAGAAGGCAAAAGAGGTCTAGGATAAGTTAGGTTTGTATGAGGTGATCAATAGAGCTTGTGTTGTTGACCGGGTGGGAGAGGCAGTTCTTGAATTTTTAATACTTATGCCAGAGGAAGAAATATATGTTTTGGGACTCCATAATACACGTGAATTGATTGTTATAACTACTTGGTATTTATGGTGGGATAGACGTAAACTGGTTTATGAAGGAAAGTCTCAAGATGCATATCAATCAGCGATAGGGGCCCATGCTATAACGGCAAATTATGTTAAAGCAAACTCCCCTGAGGCAAACAGTAAAATAGGGGGGTGGCTTAGACCTCCTATGGGTTTTGTGAATCTAAATGTTGATGCTTCTTTTGACCATGATCTGCTTAGAGGCACGGCGGGGGCAGTCCTGAGAGATGACAAAGGAAGGTTCATTGTTGGCGGAATTTGGAGGCTTGACTGGCGTGCGGATGTCCTAACGGCAGAAGCATTGGCACTGAGGTTTGGCCTTACCCTAGCACAAAAGGCGGGGTGCAACCGCCTTATTGTCAACCCAGATAATACGAAAGTGATTGACACGATGAAGAATGGAGGACAACCGGCGGGAGCGGTGATGGCAGTGTTCGATGATTGCTATTTTATGGCTTGCGAATTTACTGTTACTACGTTTGAACATTGTAATAGGGAAGCAAATAAAGTTGCTCATGAACTTGCTAGGCTAGCGAAATTCTCAGCGACTAGGGATTGGTTTGAGGAGCCCATGGTTGATATTGTATCTCTCCTTATTGATGATGTAACTGTTATTTCTAACTAATAAAGCTTAATTTTTTTTTAAAGGATGGAAAGCCTCATGTATGTAAGATCACCAACCAATTTCCTTTCTTCGTTTGTTTGTTCCATCTTTATCAACTTCTACTCCTTGGCTAGCTTGATGCTTACATGTCTTGCCTTTGCTGATACTGGTCATGGAGATAAGTACTTCAAGGGAAGGGAGCAGATACCAATCCTAAACAACCCTTAGGGCATCTACAATGCTAGCCGGCAAACACTAGTAGAAAAGGGGGCAATGGCCCAGGCCGGTTCATCCCATTAGTCTCGGTTCAATCCAGAACCGGTACCAATAGAGCTATTTGTCCCGGTTCGTGAGCCCAGGGGCCGGCCGGGCCACGTGGGCCATTGGTCCCGGTTCGTCCGGACCTTTTGGTCCCGGTTGGTGGGACGAACCGGGACCAATGGGCTGGCTCTGACCCACCACTATTGGTCCTTGGTGGCTTGAACCGGGACCAAAGGCTTCCCTTTAGTCCCGGTTCATGCCACCAACCGGGATAATGGTGGTGCCTATATATACCCCTCAAGCAAGAGCAGAGCACACCGCCTGCTTTTTTCCGGCCGAGGGGAGAGGGCTTGGTGGTGCTCTAGCTCACCTCCTATGCACACAAGGTGTTCGATGGAATGCCCGAGCCACACTACTTAAGGTTTCTCCTCTCCATGCTCGACCGCCAAGCTCCATTTTCCTTAATATTTATCTAGGTTTAGCGGTCCGTCACGCCTGGCCCCTGCCTTCATCGCCGATCACCCGCCTGATCTCATCGCCGGCACCACCGTGGTGAGCCTCTTGTTCTTATCTTCTTTCCGAAAGGAAAAATATTCTTACTTGTATGTTTAGATAGATACTTGTATTATTTTCTTACTTTTATTATTGCATCTTATATAGTGCGATGGTTTTGGTGTCCGCCTCGCCCCTCGGCCTCCTGCCTATGATTCGGATGTGGTATATATTATCTTTTCATAACTATTGGTTCATTTATTGTTTATGAAAATTATGCCGACCAACGTGACATAGATTTTATTTATCTAGGAGGTTGTTGAACCAAAAATTCCAACCGACCCTATTGTCGAGAGGTTAAATTTAGTTGAAGAAGAAAACAATTTCTTGAAGGAAAAATAAAAAAAACTTGAGGAGGAGAAGATGATATTGGAGTAGCATGTTGCGGATGTCGTCGATGATCACAAGATCAAGATGGATGCAATGCGCTTGAAGATTAGAAAGATTAGAAAACATGCCATTCATACCGAGGCTTGGTATCATTATGTCGTTGGATCAGTTGTTACCTTGGTTGCGATTATGATCGCATTTGTTTTCGCATTGAAATGTTTTACATAGTTTCAATGTATGGTTTAATTAATTTAGATGCTCTGCAGAGCTTTATGTTGTTAGATGAGAACTATGTATGTACTTTGGTTTTTATGTGATGATGAACTTCTATTAATTTGGTCACTTAATTATCTATTCATGATGTTCATAATGATTTTTGACACACTTAATTATATAAAATGCACGCAGATGAACCGCAATGGATGTACGATGACGTATACACCTCCGAGTACACTAAGGGCGTGCATGATTTTCTCAAGTGGCTGAGGCAAACAAGGTAATGGTTTTATGTGTTGTCCATGCCCTATATGTGGGAATACGAAGTCTTACTCGACCGGAAAATCCTTCACACCCACCTACTTTACAAGGGTTTCATGCCACACTATAATGTTTGGACGAGGCACGGAGAAATAGGGGTTATGATGGAAGACGGCGAAGAAGAAGAGTACGATGACAACTATGTGCCCCATGAATACGGTGATGCTACTAAACATCAAGAGGAAACAGACGATGTGCACGATGGTGCTAAGAAGTAAGCTGGTGAAGATCAAGAGGAACCAGACGATGTGCCCGATGATGATGATCTCCGCCGGGTCATTGTCGATGCAAGGACGCAATGCGAAAGTCAAAAGGAGAAGCTGAAGTTCGATCGCATGTTAGAGGATCACAAAAAGGGTTGTACCCCAATTGCGAAGATGGCAACACAAAGCTCGGTACCGTCGAATTGCTGCGGTGGAAAGCGTAGAATGTTGTGCTCGATAAAGGATTTGAGAAGCTACTAAAAATAATGAAGAAGAAGCTTCCAAAGGATAACGAATTGCCCGACAAGACATACGCAGCAAAGAAGGTCGTATGCCCTCTAGGATTGGAGGTGGAGAAGATACATGCATGCCCTAATGATCGCATCCTCTACCATGTGCATACAAGGATCTGAACGCATGCCCGGTATGCGGTGCATTGCGGTATAAAATCAGACGAGATGACCCTGGTGATGTTGACGGCGAGCCTCCCAGAAAGAGGGTTCATGCGAAGGTGATGTGGTATGCTCCTATAATACCATGGTTGAAACGTCTGTTCAGAAACGGAGAGCATGCCAAGTTGATGCGATGGCACAGTGAGGACCGTAAGAAAGATGGGAAGTTGAGAGCACCACGACGGGTCGCAGTGGAGAAAAATTGAGAGAAAGTAATCGGGATGAGTTTGCAAAGGACCCAAGGAACGTATGGTTTGCTTTAAGCGCGGATGGCATTAATCCTTTCGGGAGCAGAGCAGCAATCACAAGCACCTGCCCGTGACTCTATGTATGTATAACCTTCCTCCTTGGATGTGCATGAAGCGGAAGTTCATTATGATACCGTTCTCATCCAAGGCCCTAAGCAACCCAAAGAACGACATTGATGTGTACCTAAGGCCATTAGTTGAAGAACTTTTACAGCTGTGGAATGGAAACGGTGTACGTACGTGGGATGAGCACAAAAAGGAGGAATTTCACCTAAAGGCGTTGTTGTTCGTGACCATCAATGATTGGCCCGCTCTCAGTAACCTTTCAGGACAGATAAACAAGGGATACCACGCATGCACGCACTGTTTACTTGACACCGATAGTATATACCGAAGCTGCAGGAAGAATGTGTACCGGGCCATCGTCGATTTCTTCCGACCAACCATCAATGTCGAAAGAAAGGCAAGCATTTCAAAAGCGAGGCAGATCACCGGAAGAAGCCACCATGCGTGCGGTGATCACGCATTTGCTATGGTCAATGATTTACACGTAATCTTTGGAAAGGGTCCCGCGGACTAGCTGTTCCGAATGACGCCGACAATCACGCACCCATGTGGAAGAAGAAATCTATATTTTGGGACCTACCCTCTTTGGAAAGACATAGCGGTCCGCTCTTCGATCGACATGATGCACGTGACGAAGAACCTTTGCGTGAACCTGCTAGGCTTCTTGGTCGTGTATGGGAAGACAAAAGATACACCGAGGCTCGGAGGACCTCGCAACGCTTGCACGAAAAAGAGGGCATGCCTCAAGTAGTATGAAGGTCCTGCCAGCTACGCTCTTCTGAAAGAAGAGAAAGAAATCTTCTTTGAATGCATGCTCGGTATGAAGGTCCCGACTGGCTTCTCGTCGAATATAAAGGGAATAATATATATGCCGGAGAAAAGTTCCGAGAACCTAAAGTCTCATGACTGCCACGTGATTATGATGCAACCGCTTCCGGTTGCATTGAGGGCTTCTACCGGAAAACGTCCGATTAGCCATTGTGAAGCTATGTGCATTCCCCAATGCAATATCTCGTAAGGTGATCGATCCAGAAATCGTACCAACGCTTAAGGAGTGATGTGGTGCAATGTCTTGTCGGGCTGAGCTGGTGTTCCCACCATCCTTCTTCAATATCATGACGCACGTCCTAGTTCATCTAGTCGACGAGATTGTCATTCTAGGGCCCGTATTTCTACACAATATGTACCCCTTTGACAGGTTCATGGGAGTCCTAAAAAAATATGTTCGTAACCGCGCTAGGCCAGAAGGAAGCATCTCCATGGGCCATCAATATGAGGATGTCATCGGGTTTTGTGTTGACTTCATTCCTGGCCTTAAGAAGATAGGTCTCCCTAAATCGCGGTATGAGGGGAGACTGACTGGAAAAGGCACGCTTGGAAGGGACTCAATAATATGCAGGACGGATATTCTTGCTCTCAAGCACACTACAGTTCTCTGAGAACTCTGGTGACCCGTATGTCGATGAACACAAGAACGATCTGCGCTCCAAACACCGGAGCAAAGGTCGACGATCGGATTACATGTGAACACATCAGACTTTCGGTAGTTGGTTGGAAACACGTCTCGAGGTGACAAGACTGCTTGTGATGAGCTGTACTTGTTGTCTAGGGGACCATCTTCGACTGTAATGATTTGGAAAGGATACGAGATAAATGGGAATACATTTTACACAATTGACCAAGATCAAAAGAGCACCAACCAAAACAGCGGTGTCCGCTTTGATGCAGCAACTGACAGGGGAAAGGACACATATTATGGTTACATAGTAAACATATGGGAACTTGACTACGGAGTAGATTTTAAGGTCCCTTTGTTTAAGTGCAAGTGGGTCAATCTGTCAAGAGGCGGGTGCAGGTAGACCCACAAAGCGGAATGACAACAAGTGGATCTGAAAAATCTTGGGTACACTGACGAACCGTTCGTCCTAGCCAATGATGTGGCACAGGTTATCTATGTGAAGGACATGTCTACCAGACCGAGGAAAATAAAAGATAAGGAAGTGAATACATCATACGATGAGCCAAAGCGCCACATAGTTCTTTCAGGAAAAAGGGATATCCTGGAGTGGAGGGCAAGACAGACATGTCTGAAGAGTATGAAAAGTTTCATGAAATTCCTCCCTTCAAAGTCAAGGCTGACCCAAGCATCCTGATAAATGATGAAGATTATCCATGGTTACGGCGCAATAAGCAAATGACACAAGCGAAGAAAAATTGAAGACTTTCTCCCGCAACTATTATGATGATACCATGCCAACTTTGTAACAGATTTAGTATGATACCATTGTCCGTTTTGTACATGCACATGATATGCCAACTTTTTCGAGTTCATTTGAAAACTATGAATTTCAAAGAATTTAAATTTTAACTATTCAAATTTAAAAACTAATGGCACAAACAGAAAGTCTAAAACTAATGGCACTAACAGAAAGTTTATAATTTTGCTGACCTAAAAGCAAAAAAGAATTAAAAAATAAAGCAAAAAACCAAAAGAAAATAAATAATGCAGAAAACAAAACAAAAAAACTGGAAAAAATAAAAATAGCAACAATAAGTATTTTGTTGTAAGTAGAAACAAAATAAAATGAATAAAGCAACAACGAAAACAAAAAAGTGTTTTCAAATTTGAAAACTAATGGCACTAACAGAAAGTTTATAATTTTTCTAAAACTAAAACCAAAAAGAATTAAAAAATAAAGCAAAAAACAAAAGAAAATAAATAATGCAGAAAACAAAACAAAAAAACTGGAAAAAGATAAAAATATCAACAATAAGTATTTTGTTGTAAGTAGAAACAAAATAAAATGAATAAAGCAATAAAGAAAACAAAAAAATGTTTTCAAATTTGAAAACTAATGGCACTAACAGAAAGTTTATAATCTATCTATCTATCTATCTATCTATTATTAAGACGATAGAAAAGGAACGGTGAAGATTTGACAGTGTATAACATAGAAATTTTAACGGTGGAGAAGTCTACGGGCCGGCGCACATACCTCACGTAGTCCCAAGAGAGTATGCACCAGCCACGTTATGAGCCATGTACAAATTACATACGTGCAATTTGAGTCCAACTGGACCACGTGCCAGACCATGTGACATACACATTATAGAATAGGAAACATACAGTCCCGTCCTTCCAGGAAAAAACATCCGCTCATAAATTAGAAACCTACAAAAAAATATAAAGAAAAGTCTAGAGTCATGTCTCTCCCTAAAATAAGAAAGTGGGGCTCTCCCTAAAAAACAAAGTCTATATGTATGAGCTATATGATGCAAGGACACGGTCACCGGCTCACTGCCATGGAACGGTAGAAGGTTTCCAAGACGCTTGGACGATGCATGGCTTGGTTGGAAGTGGAGTTGACTAGGTATGTATTCCGGCAGGAGTGCTCGCCCGGCGTGCTGTGTTGTGGAGGCATGGCGTCCTCTGTTGTTCCATCAAGCGTGACATAAAACTGGGATGGCTTGACCGCAGGAAGAAGTGTCGCGCTAGCTCGACAGCAAAGTATACGACTGATCCCGGGGGCCGTGGAGATCGTGGTAGCAAGCACGAAGATGAGTCCAGGTTGTTTGGTCATGGCCGTACAGTCAATTGCATAAACTGCTCCGGCGCACGAGATCGTGGTGGCAAGCACAAAGACCAGGCTAGATGTCACTGGCATTACGGAGTTTTCCTCTGGGTCGTCAGGCGCTTTCTTGACCTCTGTGACCGTGAACGAGACTATACGCTGCTTAGAAAGTCTATGTAGTACAACTTACCGTCGCCATTGGTGGCCGTGGTGCACTCAGCTGCGATGGTTCTATATCCTCGGCACACGTGAAGGAGTTACGACTACAAAATGTACACGGAAAATTGACATATGGTATTACCTATCCCATACTTACATACGGTATTTCTATGACTGTCTATACCTACAATGAAGATTAATAATTATTGTCAAGGACAATCAGGTAGCTACAAATTCTTGATTGCTTCACACGTCCATACACACAGTCATATTATCCTAGGAAACATAACACGTCTAATCTATAACCATCTTTTAACTTTGAATGCATAAAAGACAGGAATATGCGTGTACATGTATACACAGAGTCGGCCACACTATTTAAGACAAGCAATGCTATCTAACACATTAAAACCAGACAATAACACTATATATTTTCGAACATCAAATACATGCATGTCAAGGACGCTAAACGGCCTGCCGGACACGTTAAAGACCATGCAGCAACTGCCAATAGGGGTAGCATTTATTTCACAAAAATCTGGGTAGCATTACATGTATTATGGTCGTAAGTGATATAAGCAAATTACCTGGGTTGAGCTTCATGTTATTCCTTTTTTTTGGAGTGATGCTTCTCATTTGTTGCATCCGTACATTGAATTGGAAAAGTCTCACATCCATTAACTTAATTTGACGTCAACTTAATTTAAAATATGACCAAAATATATGAAACGGTTACATACTTCAAATCGTGGTTGCACCCATAAAATAATTTGAAGTTTCTCATGGAATGGATAAAACAAAATTTGAAGTTGCCAGTACAGTTTCCCTAATGAAGCGAGACAAAGGCAGCACCGATGCATACACATAAGTACATGCATTCTTGGACCACATGTTTGAACTGAAAATGTACTTCTTCATAGATACATATTCAAATTCAATTGTTCTATATTATTCATTATCAATCAAAAGCCTTTATTATTTTTCAACACCCTTACGAAGAACTACATTATATAGATATATAATTTAAAATTACGATGGAACACAATGTTTATTTTAAAATGTAAATGATTTTCAAAATGTCAAAAAATAGCTTCTAAAGTCTGAAATTGTGAATTAAAATAATCTTGAGGCGCAATTGCACACAATAAGTACATGCATTCTTGGAACATTTGCTTGAATAAAAAATGTATTTTTTCATAGGTAAATATTTAAATTAATGGTTCTATAAAATTTGTTATCGGTCAAAAAATTATGTGTTTTAACACACCTTACGAATGAACTAAATGGGGTCAATACACAATTTGAAAACTTATGATAGCATAGGATACTTATTTTAAAATGCAAAAGTTATTTCATATGAAAAGATACAACTTCTATCTGGAGAAATTATAAATAAATAAATCTAGCCGCGCAAATGCGCGGGTGACCCTGCTAGTTTTTCTAAAACTAAAAGCAATAAGAATTAAAAAAATAAAGCAAAAAACAAAACAAAATAAATAATACAGAAAACAAAACAAAAAACTAGAAAAAAATAAATATAGCAACAATAAGTATTTTGTTCTAAATAGAAACAAAATAAACTAAATAAAGCAACAACAAAACAAAAAAAACAAAAAAAAGTGCCACCTACTGGGCCCCCACGACCTGAATACGACTAGAAACCCTACCATGGGCCAGGATTCAGGCCCGCGGGAGGCCCACGGGCACAGATTGCAGGGTTAGGCCCGAAAGCCTGCTTTAGAGAGGAGCTCGAGAGGGAAGGCGCACCGCACCTTATAAACAGGTGCGCCTCCCTCTCAACTAGCGAGGTGGGACTAAATATTTGGGTTCGGGGCAGCACAAGCCTTTGGTCCCGGTTGGTGGCGACAACCAGGGGGTGCAGTAGTCCCGGTTGGTGCTCTGACCGGGACTAATGCCCCCTTTAGTCCCGGTTGGTGCCACCAACGGGACCAAAGCCGCTTCCGCCCTTTGGGCTCTTTGAAAAAAGGCCTTTGGTCGGTTGGTGGCACCAAAGGACTAAAGCATTAGTCGGTTCGTGCCACGAACCGGGACCAATCTCTTGCTATATATCTGACACTTAGCAGTTTTCCAAAATCCATCTGTTTCTTCTCGCCCGGCGTATACGCTCCTCGTCGCCGTTGCCGCCACCTTGCGTCAAGCTGGTCCCACCTCGCCGCCCGAACCCGACATCGCCACGCCGCCGCCGCCCTGCCCGGCCCGACCCGTCGCCCGTCGCCCTAGCGTGCCGCCCTGCCTGACCCCGTCGCCCGTCGCCCGCCTTCTAACCCGTCGCCGTCGCCCGACCACCACGCCGCCGCCTTGGTCCGGCCATGGCGCCTTTCCTCTTATTTTTCTGTGCATTTTATGTATATGTTCTCTGTGTATATATGTTCATATATGCAAAAGTTAGATTTTAGAAAAACTTTATATATGCAAAAGTTTATGTATGCAAAAATTTATACATATATGTAAGTATATATGTATGTATAGATGTATGTATGTGGATACATGAGGGGGTCGATATACCCCTCTCCGATAGCATTTTGTGCATTTTAGGTTAGTGTATATATATGTTGATGTATATATGCAAAGATAGATTTTTAGAAAAAATACTATTTTTTCTGTTGATGATACGATGATGTTTTTTTTCATATATGCATTTTTTCATATATGTATTATTTTTTTAAGTTGTTACTAGATATCGATTTTAGGTTGGTGCATTTTATCACTGATTTTAGGTTAGTTGATCGATTTAGTGCATTTTATGTTTGTTGCATTTTAGGTTAGTGCATTTTATGTTAGTGGAGAGGAAAAAAGTAAAATAAGGAAAAGGAAAATAAGTAGAGAAAGAAGGAGAAGAAGGAGAAGACGAGGAGAGGAAGAAGAGAAAGAAGAAGAAAAAAAGAGGAGAAGAAGAAGGAATAGAGGAGCTTCTTCTCCTTTTTTTTCTTCTTCTTCTTAATTTTTATCGGGAACGAGGGTGTCGAGGATCGCCGAGGGGTCGAGGGTCGGGAACTAGGGTAGAGGGTCGAGGGTCGGGAACTAGGGTAGAGGGTCGAGGGTCGTTAAGGGGTCAAGGGTCGAGGGTTTCAGGGTCGAGGGTTCTAGGGTCGAGGGATCGAGGGTCGAGGGTTCCAGGTCGCCTAGGGTCGAGGTTCGAGGTCGTCGAGGGTTCGAGGGGTCGAGGATCGCCGAGGGGTCGAGAGGTTTCCTAGTGTCAAAGTATTGAAGAAATCCATGGCTTCATCATTAGCCGGAAGTAACCATGGCATGATGGTACAAAGTCCTCCAAAGTTATTTCGAATGGAGTCGGATAGGATAATTTGCCTTTTTATGCAATTTCAGCAAAGGCCTTCCAAATAACGATATTCGGGAGGTTCTTGCTGAACTTTGTACCAAAAAGCGAATTATCCTATCTAGGACTCCGCTCCAAAATAACTTTGGAGAGCTTCGTGCCATCATGCACCTCACATTTTCTACCTAATGATGAAGACATGGTTTTGTTGAATCTTTGACACTAGGCAACCTCCCCGACCCTCGGCGATCCTCGACCCTCGACCTCGATCACCGGGCGATCCACGACCCTCTACTCCTATCATGCGCCGATGCCCACGTCACTTGTGGGACATAGATGTAGTGTTCAACGCCGACCCCTCCCGATAGCTTCAACACGTGGGGTCGATATTACCCTCCTTGAAGCGTTCTCGAGGCCACCCCTAACCCTTGAAGAGTTGTCGAGGCCACCGAAACCCTAGAGAAGCGACATCGAGGCCACTAATTAATATGATTCCTTATTGTGATTAGCTAGCTAGTTCTACGTTTGCCACTAATATATCCATATCTTTCATGTTTGAATAATAATTGCCATGTTGTAAATATTTGTAGAAACTATGGACACCCTGCCCCGAGACGAAGCACAAGAAGCGTTGTTGAGGGACATAATCGAAGAAGGAAGTGATGTCGTCAACTCGATGATGTTTCTCAACGACACCGATGGTCTGGAAGGAGAGGGTGAAGAAGCAGCTGGTTATGATTATGATGGCTCCGATGACCCAATGCCGGTGGAAGAAGGAGAGGGTGAAGAAGTAGACCGTGAGGACTGCTCGGGTGATCACCGAACTGAGTCCGACCAGGTATATATATTAGTTAAGCCTGTGTTGACTAGCTAATTGATGCATTCATTGTTTTGGTATGTACACATATTAATTAACTCTCGTCTTTCTTCCTTTTTCTAGCCCTCCGGATCGAGCACAACTTCGGTAAGGAGACGAGGCCCAAAGAAAAAGTTGAGCTTGGATGAAAGGTTTGAGATCATAGAAATCATGTGACGGCCAACCGATTGAACCCATCCGGACAAAGAAGGCATTTGTTGCTCAAGGCGGGTTCTCGTTAGGGACAAGATCCCGATCAGCATCCAGCAATGGTATAAGCCTAAGAACGAAGACCCTGAGGTGTCTTATGTCAATGATCTGCAGAAAAATGATCTTTGGACTGAGCTGAAGTCAAATTTCACCCTGCCGCTAGAGGATGATCCGGAGAAGCCAGTTATAGAGCCATTAATCAAGTCTTTTGCTCTTAAGAAGATGGCGACCTATTCAGGAATTGGAAGAAAGACCTGAATAAGTTTGTCGATAAAAAGAGACACCAGAATTCAAGGGCAAATATGAGAAGATCGTAGATGATCGACCGCATTTGTGGCCCACAGGACATCGGAAAAGAGTAAAAAGATGTCGGCGACAAACAAGCAAAATGCTGCGAAGAAGAAGCTTCACCATCGCACGGGTCGTGGCTACCTCATAGCCCGCCTAAGTGGGCCAAGGTTGAGAATGATCTGCTTGATAAAGGGATCAAACCGAGACAATGAATCGCTGCATCGTTGCGGACTTGGTTCTTCGTGGCTGGCGGAACCTTGGACCTCAGATCGTGGAAGTGCATTTGGACGGACGATCAATTGGAAATACCAGTCAAGAGGCTAAAGCAATATATCGAAGCAGCGCAACAAGGGAAGTTTGTTCCAAACAGGGAGAAGGACGAGCTCACAATGGCCCTCGGGAATCCTGAGCACCCTGGACGGACACGAGGCACACCAGGCTCCGTTTCATGGAAGGCTGGATTTCCGGACGCAGGGGGTTACAAAACCCATGAGAGGAGGAAGAAACTGTAGCAGAGCCAAATGCAGGCGCTGCACGAAAGGGTAATGGGTCTAGAGGAATGAGAAGAAGAATGGAGCAAACGACCGCAAGCTTCCCCGGTTACCCGCCATCTCAGCGGAGAAGCAGCGTGGCTTCCACCGAGTTGCTTCAAATGTGAGCATGCCTTGATGGCTCCTGCCAGCTATCCCGTGGATGCTATCACGGAGTCTCAAAATTGCCACCTTATGGCGCAATGGAGCAATTTGAAGGTCAAGGCGGTTGTTGGCTCGGTTTATCCTACTAAACCCGACTCAACTTTTCACCGCCGCCGATTCTGAAGGATATGCTAAGGTGATGGTGGATGAAATAACGGAGGGATTTGAGGACCTCCGCTTGACCACCCTCTTGGTGAAGGGGAGTATCGGCCGGGCTCGCCTCAAGACTCCATGCCTATGGCGGAAGGATCTTATCAACCTTCCGAATCGACGCCTCCGCCTCCTCCTCCTCCTCCGCCGAGTCGTGGCACTCCGCCTCCTCCACCGCCTCCTCCTCCCGTGAGTGACGATCAGGCACTCGGCCGGCTCCTTCTCCGGCGTGGCGGCACTCCGCCTCCTTCTCCGCTTTGCACCGGCGCCCGAGCAGCCAGCCTCCTCCTTCTCCACCTCGTCGGCAAGGCGGAAGAGACCCGCCCGCTCCGGCTGCTCCGGGCGTCAGAAGTCCTTCTCCTCCGCCTCGTCGGCCAAGAAGCGGAAGAGACCGCCGCCCGCTCCGGCTGCTCCGGCGCGTTAGTCCTTCTCCTCCGCCTCATAAGCAAGGAAAGAAGACATCCGCCTCCGCTCGCTTCACGGCGTCTAGCAGTACAGCCAAAGGCGGGAGGAGATACAGATTCGGTCCTTCTCTGAAGAATCAAGAGAAGTTGCCTTACGAGAGGACCGAGGAGGAAAACGCGAAGATCGCGCAGACCGAAGTGCATGACTGGTTTGAAGGGTTGAAAGCAAAGAGACATCCACCTCCGGAGGAGAAGGTAGATCCGGTGAAAGCGAAGCGCACTCTGGCTGCCCTGACAAAACCACCCAAGTCTCCGCCGAAAGGCAACTATGAGCGCATTACTGGAAAGGCATTTGCCGAAGCGGAGAGGTCAGGAAGTACTAAAAGTGATCAAAGAATTAAAGAACGACGAGCTGGGAAACAAATTGCCCAGCTCGGCGAACAAGCGAAGCAATCGTGTCCCCCGCTCAAGGTGCATGCTAGCGATATCGTCGATCCGAGGATGGTGCCCGGTTATGGCAATCCTGAAGATTACCTGCCCGACGATGTACATTATGATTTCTTGGAGGTGCAGATACGAAGATACGAGTACGGGAAGCCTCTCGTCAAAGATGAAAGAGCTCTATCAACGATGATGCGAAGAATGCATGATTGGTACATGAAAACCTACAGAGAGTCTGAGGGGAGGAGTACTTTGTATGTGAGAGTTAAAAAGGAGCATGACCTCGTTGGAATTGAACTGTTGCCTATTCCATTTGAGGAGTTCTATCAGTTTTTCAATCAATTGGCCCTCGATAAAGCAACGGTCACCTGCCATCGCCTATAAGTAGTACTACTTCTATCATTAAGTCTCTATATAACTCAGCTCTTTCATTGCATGTATTTATAATTATCCTCACTATATTATGTAGATTGAAGATCGCCGAATTGAAGAAAAGACAAGTGGGTGATATTGGGTTCATTAACACATATCTCATAGATGCAACTGAGGTTGAATTTCATGCCGAAAATACCGAGGCCAACTTGCTACAATCGTTCATAATAAATGAACACAAGGATATAATACTCTTTCCTTACAACTTCAAGTGAGTGTTACTGTCTTGTGGCATATTCGGTTTCCCTTATTAGTCCAGGTTATAGTAATGTAATATTGATGAGTTATGCATGCATGCGCAGGTACCACTATATTCTCCTAGAGATTAAGCTTGACCAGGGAGTAGTAACTGTCTTAGACTCCAAACGAAAAGATCCCAAGGAGTATGCGGACATGACTGAAATGCTCGAGAAGTAAGTTAAATCGATCATTATCCACCATATCAGCAACTTTGTTCATTTCTGATATCAAGTAATTGTTTTCTTTGTATGGCAGGGTTTGGAGAAAATTCACCAAAAAGCTCCGGACTGCCAAGAAGCTGCAATTTAGACACCCGAAAGTAAGTACTATTGTAGCAAATTCCACGCATCTCCTAGTGATTCAAGCGCTAGTTTCATCAATACCATTTAACATGCTTGCTAATTATCAGTTTGATTGACCTCTATTTCTTGTAAAGTGGTTGTGGCAGGAACAAGGGAATGATTTCTGTGGATACTACATTTGCGAGTCCATCCGCCACACGACTGTGAGCGGGCTACTCGACAAACAATATGAAGTGCGTAAATAACAATATTCACAATTTTATTTTATTACCATCATTTGTGTTGAGTTTCATTCATTCATATATATATGTATTGACCCCTTCTTAAAATTAGATGTTTCAGATGCGGATGAACTACTAGCACCAGATCGCTGCCAAAGCAATTCAAGAGGAATTGGCCTCATTCTTTCTTGACCACGTGATCGCTGAAGACGGAGAATACTATGTGGACCACGCGTCCGTATGTTAGGAGATTATTTTTGTAAAAGATAATTATTGTATATATGTAGCCGGTAGTGTCGGATAGATATACGAGAACTTGTTGTTCGACCAATCTCTCGGAGAAGGAGAGGTGGTCGATATCACTTCCCTCCGTATGCATATATGTTCATGACGATCTTCTGTTTCCTTCGTTTGCTTACTAGCTAGCTAGTGTGTCTAGCTAGTCCTCTCTATACGTATGTATAGTACGTAGCGTCGACCAAGCACGGACAAAAGAGATGACACTTCTCTCTATTAATTAGCTAGCTAACACAATATATGAAACACCTAAATTAACCCCGCAAAACCCCCAACCCCCTTAAAAAAACAAAAACCCCAGCACGTAAATGTCGACGTGGATGTTTATTGGTCCCGGTTGGTGCTACCAACCCACCAAGTGCCCTCTTGCTCGGGCTCAGCGACAAAGCCACGTGGAGGCCCATCACCCGGTTCGATTGAACCGACTAAAGGGCTGTGGTATTAGTACCGACCCTTTAGTCCCGGTTCATGAACCGGGACTAAAGACCCTCACCAATCGAGTCAATAGGCCCCTTTTCTACTAATGAAACTAGGCGCTTATAGAGGAAAAAATAGGTTTATTAAATCAGAAAATATTTAAGAGCACCACCCTCCAACAGCAGGCGCTTACCTATGGGCGCTAATTGTGTGCTAATTGAACCGACTGTACTCTACATGCGGGAATAAAGGGAAGGAAGCGTCCGGCGCAACATTTTGCGCCCGGTTGCGTCCGATGCCAGGATTTGTCGCCCTCAATTGCCAATTTACTGGGATATCTATAGGAAAACAATCCTAACGTCTTCAGAAGCGCGCAGTGTTGGACATGCCCTTAGAATTGCCTCATTCAAACGGATGATTGTCATTGATAAGACAGGCAGGTCCCTCCGATCCAAATTATACTCAAAGTTATACTAAAGCAGTGTCAATTAATATGGATAGGAGGGAATACATAAGATTATTAAGTCTATCTCTTACAATAGTGGGTCTATTTGGTATAGAATTTGGTAAGACCAAAATTAAGAGGGGAAATAGCACAGCAAACTAAAGTAATAGATGGAGAAAATCAAAAATAAACATGACTATATGAAGCTAGATAAATAAATGTGTAATTGCTCAATACACAATAATATAATTTCAAAGTTCATGAAAATGAATGTTCAAATCTATAAATTAAATATCAAAAGTCGTACCATTTATTCTAAATAAAATATATATCCAATTCTAGCCCCGCAAATGCATGAAATTTGAATGAAAAAATAGCATGCCAAACTAAACTAATACATTGAGAAAATAAAAAAATACATATGACCGTAATAAGCTACAAACATCGAAAATGAGGTGCTCAATACACAGCAATATAATGTTCTCAACATTAAATGTTGAAATCTCTAAATTTAAGCGTTGTCATGCCAAAAAAATTTCTATATATATATGCATTTATATCTACACGAATGCACGGGTGCAGCTGCTATTTAACAAATTAATTAAGCAATCATGTGTTTGTTTTGAGGTTCATGCAGTTCTCGTGGAAAGGACCACTGGGGCAATACTATGGCTGCATTTAATACATAGCTCACCATATATCAAGCAGAAGAAAATGATACGTATAGAGTATTTTATAGTTAGTTCACCATATCAAGCAATAGTTAATTGCTGCCAATAGATAAAGTATTCCTACGAGGCATCAAATGAATGACAGCCAAAGATATCCCTGAAGATGGAAAGATGACACCAAGAAATTAATTATCTCCCACATTCTCTTCATCCATCCACCCCCATATACGCATGACCAAAGAAGCATCGCATCCAAACCAAGCCATTGAGCAGAATACCGTTAGAAACAAGGTCTCTTTCTGATGGCGCTTCTCAAAACCAAGAACGCAGTGCCTCTGTTCATGGTGACCACTACGATCATGGCTTTGGCCATGTCACCCTGCTTCGGTCAAGGAGGCGACAGTATATCATGTTTAGGTACTTTAACTACTTTGTTCTTATAATTTTACATGTCGGTGCGATTTGACTTTGATCATTGCTCTTTTATATTGCTTTTGTTTGCGAAAAGCTACCAGGATGCACTCTTGACAAGTGCAAACATTCATGCGTCACGTCGGGGATTACCAATTTTACAGCAACTTGTGGCAATCTTAAGGAGTTTGAAAGTTGTTGTTGCACGTACAATTGTAAACGGGTTCCTCCTGTTTGAGGAAGGTTGGATCCGCAAGTTTCTTTGCATTATCTAAAATAATGTACGAAGATAGGAAGTCGGACTGATCATCATGACTGTTGCATTGCATGTGGTCCAATCAATTAAAATAATGTCAAAATAAATCAAATATATTTCTATCTTGCACATTAATTTAATCTAAACTATAAATCAATTGAAACATGGTGCTATCAAGGTTACTCATTTTGAGCTCAAAGAAGGAACAAGAATCAATGATGCAACCCTATCCGCCCATGAGTTTCTACGCAAATTTAGGATGTAGCATTCACATAATCTGGATGCGTACACGAACCAACCTCGTCTATATAGCATAGCAGGAACACAACTACCACGATCTATGTCAACAAGGAATCAAGATCAACATACGGTTATCCCACTAGGTTTCAAAAGCATAGCATAATACAATAATGTGCTTACACATGCATAATAGCATACGGTAGTAGAGAACTACATGCATAAAAATAGGGTAAACGATGGTCAAGATGCCTGGTAAGCTTGACGACGTTCGTCACACACACAGTCCTGATAATTCTACTCTTCGCACTCTGAGAAATATATCATAAATGAAAGAATACAAATAAACAATCATACCATAGATAAGAATAAAAATAAAAATAAAACAAGTATGACTAGGTTAAGCAACATTAATTTAACTAGGATTAATATATAATATAGGTCTCTATGAGCTATCAGGTGGTAGATGAACGAATCGAATCACAAGAGTTAATAGATGTAGAGATATTGCTATACAAGCTTTGTAATTGAGATAATACAGAAAATGATCAAAGTGTTTGGAAATCAACATGCAAAATGGTATAATATATTGCATATAACATAAGGATTCATTTGCAAAAAGAATCAATTGCACTCAAGTTATAGTAAAATGAAGTTTCAATTTTAAATTCAAATTCAAACAGGTCAAAGAATATTTGAAATTTCAGTATACATGATATGAACACCAAGAATATGATACAAGTATCCATAGGCAAAAGGGACCAACTGAAAAAGTGATATGGTTTACAAAATATGACCAAAATAACATGTGAATTCTAATTTGAAAAGTTCAACAATTAATAACTTGATGTCAATAGAAAGAGGGTCTCACAAGGATCACTTTGCAAAAGGTTTCACCTCAGTCGGAGTTACAATTAAAAGGTACGAGACTTCGAAGTTTTAGGAATATTTTTGCGGAAGTGCATGACACGTGGTTGTTTTTAGTTCACAGAAAAATGGTTTGTCGCTGAAATAACTTGCTGTTGGATTTAAGTCGCAATGGACACTATGGATAAAATGGTACTGAGTGGACGAGATCGATCGCTAGCAGTTTGAGTAAGTGACAACAAATGGTCCTAATTCGTCCACGTGGCTAGTGTTTGCATGGGATCTTCCTCATCGAGAATCTTCTCCAGAGACCGAGAAGACGGCGACGCTGCCATCGGGCTTGACAGGGAAGTTTTAGGAGAGTTTTGGCGCGACATAGTGGATTCATCGGAGCAATTGGCGGTGACCAAGGTGTCCTCGTGCGGAGCTGGTCGGATGGCGCTTCCGGGCACTCTAGTGAGATCGGGCGATCTTGGGAGCTCAGTCATATGCATTTGCAATGATGGGAAAAGCTAGGGAGATGAGTATCATGGAGGCGATGCAACCAACGAAGGGAGGGAGGGGAAGGAGAGAGGACCGTGTGCTTGATGTTGAGGGGAAAACTGAGTGCTCGACATGGTAATCGGAAGAGGGGGTCGCGTTGTGGTGTGAGATAGACCGAATCACACAAGGATCACGGAGAATTGGGTGAGGCCAGTGCGAGATACGCGGGCTCGACGCATGGGTGAGGCCAGTGCGAGATACGCGGGCTCGCGCATGCTCGGTCAAGAGACCGACCTAAGGTAGAAGGTGGTTGCGGGGTCTCACGTGTCGGCCGGACAGAGAGAAAAGAAAGATGGAAGGGACTTATGTCCGATGTTAAAAAAAATAGCATGGTAAACTAAAATAATATATTTTGAGAAAATCAAAAAATACATATGACCATAATAAGCTACAAACATGAAAAAGGAGGTGCTCGAACATTAAAAGTTGAATTCTCTAAATTAAATATTGTCAAAGCTCTTTTTTTCTAAAGATGTATGCAATTCTATCAGCGCAAGTGCCCGGGTGCACCTACTAGTTCAAAAGTTAATTAATCAATCATGTGCTTGTTTTGAGGTTCATGCCGTTCCCATGGAAAGGACCACTGTAGCAATACTCTGGTTGCATTTAATACTTAGCTCACCATATATCAATGAAAAAAATGTACATTCACGTTTTAAGAAATGTTCATCGCATTAAAAAATGTTGGCGACATTTAAAATGTTCACATGTTCCAAAAAATGAATGTTTATAAAATGTAAAAAATGTTCATAATTGAAAAAAAGTTTGCACCTTTCAAAAAATGCAAATTACAATTTTAAAAACGTTACATGTTTCAAAAATATGCTCATGGCTTTCAAATAAAGTATACAAGCAAAAAATGCTCACATAGTTTTAATAAAATATTTTGTGTCGTTCAGAAAATTGTTTCGATGTTTATTTGAAAAAATTTCAACATATGTTCATAAAACTTTCAAAACCATGTATTAAAAAATGTTATGCATATTAAAGAATGTTTTAGCTACATATAAAAAATATATACAATGCATATGAAAACAATAGACATCAAAACATATATTTGAGAAAATATTCATAATGTGTCTGAAAAAATGTTAAGCTTTTACAGAAAAAGTTCCTGATGCATATAAAAATGTACACATGTGTTGAAAAAAGGGGTAAAGAAAAAAGAAGTAAGAATACAAAGAAAACTGTAGAAAGAAACATAGAAAACCAAAAAAAGAACATGGAAAAATGAGAAAAACCAAAACCCTGAAGCAAACTGATGCAAATAGTGAAAAACCCATATTTTAGAGCCTGTTTGGGACTGCTCTGCTCCTTAAAATTCAGCTCCACTCTAAAAAACACAGGCCAAACGGGGTAACTCCATGATATGCTGCTCCGCAGAAAAAGTAGAATCTGGGGTACAACTCCCAAATTTTTATGAACCTCTTCAGGGGGTGCTCCAAAAAACTCTAGAAGCTGGAGTTGGGGGGAAATTACCCACAACTGCTACCAATAAGTGGATACCCCTTCGTTTCTCTCCCCCTCAACCAATCAAATAGATCTTTTCCACCAAATTTCTCATTCTTGAAGCTGGAGCTACATGGAAGCCAAATATTCTCTTCGGTAGTGCTACAACTTTTATATGAAACTACTTCAAAATGAATTTGGTGGAATGAAACTGATTTTGGTAAAGCGGAGCAGTCCCAAACAAGCCTTTATGAGAATAAACTCCCACAAAGAGAATAAACTCCCACAAAGAGAATAAACTCCCTCGCAGCTACAGTACTGGGTCGTCCAAGTAGGGCCGCACAGAGGGCGAGAAGGGACTACGTCTCGCAAGAGATATTCTTTTAGAAGCCCGCATGCGTCCAATAGTCGAGCTTTCGCTGAAGATTCGTGCAAACAGGCCGACCTATCCATGGGCGTTGAATGAATTAAAAATGTCAGGAAAAATAAAAACTCATGCGCAGAGTCATACCCAAGACCTCTCGTTTGACTGCAAAGCTCACGCACTGACAATGATGCAGTGCTATATTTAAAGTACTATGTACATCGGCAGATCCATATTTTTTAAAAAAAAAATAAAATGAAAATTTTGAACACATTTTGAAATTCTGCCAAACTTTTTAAATGTGAAAAAATATTGAAAGATTGACAAAAATGAAATTCCAAACGATGGAATTTTTTATATATACATTGAATATTTTTGTAATAAGCTAAACAATTTATATACACACTTAACATTTTTATGATATATGCTGAACAAATATTTAAATACACACTGAACAGTTTTGTGATATACACTAAAAATTAAATACACATTGATTTTGTTGTGATATACACTGAACAATTTTATAATACACAATGAACGTTTTTTGAAGTATATTGAACATTTTATTAATATAGGGTGAAAGTTTCCTTAAATATGCGATGAATATTTTTGTAATAAAAATGCAATTAAATGTGTAAAATGCACAAAAAGTAAAAATAAAATAAAAATTAAATAGGGAAAGATAATAAATAGAAACAGAAACTAAGAAAAGAGAAACGGAGAAAAAAGAAACAGAAAAGAGAAGAAACAGCAGAGCTATCGTGGGCCGGCTGAAACTGGGGCGTCGAGAGGCCAGGCTTCAGCGAAGCCACGTCGTTTTGACGCTCGCAAACGTCAAATAGGATTTGCGGGAGGAATTTCCTATTCAACGCTCTCTGCGTCGAAATGTCGAGGTAACGCACACAGCGACCATACTAACAGAACAACTGGACCGGCCCATCTATACAGCTAACGAGAAGATCGCATCTTGTTTTAGGAACTTTCTGGAAGGTTCCAGCCCAGGTTTCTAATGGTTTTGGGAATCCTCTAGCAGGTTCCTGAACCGTTTTTTGACCGGTTTTCAGGTTCCTTTTTGTTTTTTTATTTTTCGTTTTTCTTTTCCTTTTCTGTTTCTATTCTATTTTTCCTTTTCAGTTTCTATATTCTTTTTTTCGTTTTTTTCTTTTCTTTATGATTTTGTTAAAATTTCAGAACTTTTCAAAAATTGTTCAAGAACTTCAAAAAAATGATTCCATCTCAAAGACCGTTCACAAATTTTGGAAAATTGTTCGCATTTTGTTTTGAAAATGTTAATGTTTTCAAATTTTGTTCGGGAGTTTCAAAAAATGTTCCTATTTAAAACTTTGTTCGCAATTTTCCAGATGTTAAATTATTTTCAATTTTTGTTCAGGAATTTCAATAATTGTTCACGAATTTCAAATAATGTTTGTGTTTCAATTTTTGTGGAGAGTTCCAAAAAATGTTCGTAAATTTTAAAAAATGTTTTTGTTTCCAAAAAATTTCAGGAGTTTAAAAAAAGTTCCCATTTTAAGAAAAATGTTCGCTTATCCAATTTCTTTTGGAATTTGGAAAATGTTTCAGTTTTTTATAAAAATCGTTTTCAAAAAATGTTCTAGCTTTCAAAAAGTGTTCTTTCCAAATATTGTTCATCTCAAATTTGTTCTACAGATTCAGAAAGTATTCCCGTTTTCAAATTTTTTTCGTGTTTCCAAAAATTATTCCTGTTTTCAAAAATTGTTCGCGAATTTCGTAAAATGTTTCTGTTTCCTAAAATTGTTCTGCAGTTTCGCAAAATCTGCGTGTGTTAAATGTTTTTGGTATTTCCGAAGTTGTTCTTGTTTTAGAAATTGTTCGTGAATTTCAATATTTTAATGTTTTCTAAATTTTCTGGAATTTCGAGCAAAAAATTAAAAGCACGAAAAAAGGGGAAAAAATGGATCTTTGTAGTTTTTCGTTCTTATAATGTTGCGCTACCGATGTAAACATTAGTTATGATAATGTCTACTGGCTAGCACAGTCAGCTCTTTCACCAGAGGTCCCGGGCTCGATCCCTACAGTACGTGATATTTTTTAGACGTGCGTCCGCAACTAATTAACGAGCGCTTCTTCGGGAGCCTCACAACGATCAGCGCGCCAAGTGGCGCGCTCACAGCCATTCGTCATGTGTCGCGCTCTGGGCGCTTCCTCCGGATTTTGTTTTTTTTTATTTTTATGCACGCGTTTTCAGCTTTTTAAACGATTTTTTTGACGTTTTGGTTTTCTATCGGTCTTCCCTAGCTTTTCGACCAAAAAAAATTTGCGCAAAACAATGCATTTTTTTCGCGAGAGTCACGGTTTTGTTTTCGCAAGAGGCACGGTTCTGCTTTCGCGAGAGGCCGTGCCTCTTGGAAACGAAAAGAAAACGTGTTTTCTGTTTTTTTTCTTTCGCGAGAGGCACGGTTGTGCTTTCGCGAGAGGCACGGGCGTGCCTCTTTCGGAAAGGAAAAACGCGGTTTTTTTCGCGAGAGGCACGGTTTTGCTTCCGCCAGAGGCACGGTTGTGCTTTCGCGACGTGCCTCTTTTGGAAAGGGAAAAAACGTGTTTTCTGTCTTTTTTTCTTTCGTGAGAGGCACGGTTATGCTTTCATGAGAGGCACGGGCGTGCCTCTTTCGAAAAGGAAAAAAAAACGCGTTTTCTGTTTTTTTTTCTTTCACGAGAGGCACGGTTTTGCTTTCGCGAGAGGCACTGTTGTGATTTCGTCAGAGGCACGGGTGTGCCTCTTTCGGAAAGGGAAAAAAACCTGTGTTCCCGGTTTGTTTTTTCGTCCGGTTTTTTCGTGAAAAAATGTTCGTCAATACCTATTAACATGGGATCTAGTTTTGAAGATCTCGACGCGAGGAATCCAATGGCGAAAGCGGTTCGAGATTTGAACGCACGGTTTAAGAGATAAAACGTTTTGAATAAACGGATCTACGAAAAAAGGGAAAACTCCCAGGTTGTGACAAGTGGCACGCTGCATGTGCGCCACTTGTCACAACCTGGAGAGTTGGAGTGATCTCCGCAAGGAGTACTCCTTAATTGGTGATTTCGAGATAACCTGCCGCAAAATCTGGTGAGTGCGGTCTGCTTTTTTTTTCATGATGTGTTGTTTTTTTGCGGCCTTTGGCTGTTTGGGATGCATGGCTGGCGCACGCGTTGGGGTTGCGGCCCAACAAAAATTGGGTTGAGCGGAACAAAATGCCAAACCACTTCCTTACAAGATCATAAAAGACACAAAAAATACTATTAGTTATATAGAGCCTAGGAGTAAGGAATTATACCAAAAGTCTTCATAGTCCTATAGTTAGGGAGATAGTTGATAGAATCAAGAATTTTGAGATTTGTTCTTTTAGTTTTATAAAGGTAGAGAGTTGAATTATGAGACTCATAGTTTTGAAGGTAGAGAGTCGAATTATGAGGCTCATAGTCCAGCGATGTCACTTGATTAGGGTCGCCAGATGTGGCTTGGATTTTCGCCGGATCCATTATGTATCCCCCTGAACATTGATCTATAAAGCTTAGCATAATTCCCCAAAAAAAGTAGAGCCTAGCAAGAATAGTATCAGCTATAAAGAAACTTCTATAATATCATTTTCCTTAATAGAAACTAATTCTAGGTCTTAATATAATCCCCTAAATATCTTTTAGGGTTTAATCAATTAACACAATTAGTATAATAACTTCCAATAAAATTTTGAAATTTTCCAACTCTATATAAAAGGAAGAAGTCAAATTAATCACCTGAAATAATTGCTTAAAGGTCCAAGAGGAAGAGTTAGAATTTAATTGCCTAAAGGTCCAAGAGGAAGAGTTAGAGTTCCAGCTGAAACCAGAATGAGAATAGTCCTTTCGGCTAACGGTGTATAAACATCATGTGGACTAATTTGTGGTTAGGAGGATGGTGGTATCACCAGCCCATTAAGATTCAAGTCCTAGGGGCTCCTTTGATTCAAGGGAATTCTATAGGATTTTTGGAGGATTGAAATCCTTTGAAATTCTTCCTACGTTTGTCCTTTGATTCATAGGATTGAATCCTATAGGAATTTTTTCAATGGAATCTTTTGTACCACATTTCATAGGAAATCTAACATCTACTCTAACCTCTTTTTACAATTCCTTTGCTTTTCCCGTGAAATCAAACGCTCCTTGCTAATTCTATAGGATTCAAGTGGACATGACATTCCAATCATATACTTTTCTTATTCTTGCGTTTTCAAAATCCTGCAAATCAAAGAGGTCCTAGAAGTGATGCCGGTACTCGCATTTTTTTGCATTTACTTCAGGCCTTTTAACGATATGCATTCAGTGAAAGGAGACGTTATCATCCACTGTGAAGGTGTCTATGTCTGCACCATGTTAAAAAAAGGTGCATCTTACCGAAAGAGTAAGCCCTAAAAAACCAAAAGAGTATTCACCAAATAAATCTATCTATACTACACCTATAAAAGAACGAGAGGACGGAGAACCAATTCATCTCATCCATTCAATCAAAGCATATAACGATCCAAATCATTCGAATGTTTAACATCAAACCACGATTAGCTTGGCCCACTATCCCACGACTGACCCTCGTCATCTGTCCTGAGGCTCGGAGAAAAAAAAAACCACGCTCTCACGTCAGTTGCTCCTATCCTCCTCGAGTTAATTGCGGCGTTAGTGCACACATTCGCTCTTCGCGAATCAAGCACCACTACCGCGTATCGCCGCATTCAGTACCAACTCGGGGCTAAGTGATGCAAAACGGTCTAAGCTGCGTATAAAGACGTATTGACGGCGTATCTGACCGCTGGGACCCGCGTGCCAGGAGCCAACTTGGCATATTTTTTGCAGAAAACACCTTTGTTTTAAATTAAATCACTCCCAGCCGCCTCACCTGTGCCCCACCGCCTCTACCTTGCCGGGCGCCGGAGCCCAGTCGCTGGCTCGTCGGAGCAGCGGCTGGCTCGCCAGAGCACGGTGCCCCTCTCCCATCTCCTTCATTTCCTCTCCTGTTCGCTGGCTCGCCGGGGCGGTGGTGGTCGGCGACGCTGGTGGGGTTGCACAGGTGGGTGATGGTGGCGGTGTGGGCGACGAGGGCTGAGGGCGGCGTGGTCGTCGGTGGCCAAACGGGAACAGCCGCTGGAGTCAAACCCCGCTGCTCGTGTGGTTCGTCCACGAATCCCAGATCCGATATTCCGATCGAGCTAGAAGATGCAGCTTCGCATGGGCTGTAGGACGGCCCAACCGCGGCCCAGGTCCACACCCATATATTCCTAAAAAAGGATAATTCTTATCAGCTTTTTTTGTAAGTATATGTTAGTACTATTTAGTGACAAGCACCACACTAGAACCCACGCACGGCAATATTTTATGTGGGTTAGTATTATTTAGTGCCAAGCATGAACTTTTTTCTAAAATTTATGTGGATTAAAAAAAGAATGTAAGAATATGTGTCTTCACTCAGGACCACATGCATGCACAATTATTATGCATCTTCATTGTAATTTTCAAATACACAGTTAAAAAAATTATATGCCCAACTCAGAGTTACTGCGTATATTTGTTGTATTTTTTAATGCACAGTTACTCGAAAAAATGATAACATGTACTAAAATTTATTGTGTTATCGTAATAAATTTTATAATGCATGATGAACATTTTAGAAAATACATTTACAACTTTTAAATACGCGTTCAACTTTTTCCAAAAATGTTCTGAACTTTTTTTTCAAATGCACAAACACTTTATTTACCTTTCAGATTAATTATAAGTTTTTTGAACGTCAACCCAAAAACAAAGCGGAGACCAGCAGGTCTATTATTCAGACCTTGTGTATTCTTCAGACCGAACACAGTGTACGCAATGTATATTAAAAAAAATTATACACACATATATATAGATATCGTATATTATAAAATGTTCAACATATAAACGATAAAATTTCTGTAATACGAAATCATATATTTAAATAAGATCATTGTATATTAACAAATGTTTAATATATATATTAAAAGATGTGGTGAACATTTTCTAATATACGATACGCTTTTATACGATGAACTTTTAATATATGATGCAATGAACATATTTTTAATTATACGACGTGATGAACATTTTTTTAATGTTAGATAATATTTTTTATATCGTATAAAAATCGGACTATGTCAGAGATATGTCAGAGATATGCATGTTAGCCCTTAAGCATATCAGAATACAATCATTCAGCGCATAATTAGTCAGTTATATATTCTACTCATGTCCCCAACAAGGCAACAATCGACCAGGTTACATATCTTCTGTACTAAATGTATTATAGCTTTTGTACATGTTGTTCCCGCAGTACTACAATCTCTAGATATAGGGTTGATAGAAAGATTTGCTCGAATCAGATAAACAACATGGATTAATGTTTACGTTGTTATATCTGGTGCTTAATTTACTATTAAGAATATATAATGAAGTCGTTTCTCCATGTTGTTCCAACTGTCTTTACAATTATGAGGATATAGAAGATTAACTCAAGTCGGGTAAACAACATGGTTTTTATTTTGCAGATTTCTGTAATGCAGCACTTTAGACGTGCATTTGGCTATTCTAGGCCCCCAATTGATGTATATTTCTTTGTATTGCTTTTCATCAATTATGATTAATAAGGGATCCTACTGATTTATGATTTCATTAGGGAAGTGTTGCTAGCGATACTTCTGTACAGTCCATCTCTTGACAGTATTATGAAAATACAAAATAGATTGTGTATATAGCATAATATTTCTGCATGTAGATCTCGAAGACTATTGCTCTGCATATTCTGCATTTAGTTATATTCTTGATGTTAAAAGAATCGTGGATAAATATGTAAAAGTGCAGAACATTTTCAGTTTCTTGTTTTGATTATGTGCCTTCAATTGGTACACTTTTGTAGCGAGATAAAATGGTACACTACAAAGGTCTTAATTGAAATGGATAGTTGTAGTTCTCATTGCAGAGTGATGTTTGCTTGCTTTTCACTGTAAAAAAAACTCTTTGCTTTACAAGGTGTTTGGTTCTTTTGAGATGTTGTTATCAAAACTATAGCTTAATCCGTAGATGGTTCTTTTGTTGTATAATGAAGTATGATATGGACCTATGGTATTTCCCCTCTGTAGGGACCAAGCGGTATGTGAGATTGACAAGGAAAAGAACACTTGAGGTATCATTCATTTCACTACCTTGAGCATTTTGTATTTAGTAAGGTGTCACTTGATAGTGTTTACTTCAGTAAGGTGCTCTATTTGCCTTTTAAAGTCAGTCCCCGTCAATACTTTCTCCTTTTCGGTTTGGACCATGTCAGCTTGAAGAGATGTTCTTTTTTTATGATCACTACGAATAAAAGTGTGCAGAATGAATTCAGTTTGCAACTAGCCATATCACACATGTGTTTGCTTCAGGTTGTGCGCTTCAGTCCATTGTAGGAATAATTTCATTGAGAACTCGCAACGGCAGGTTGAAGAACATTTTGGAGCACAAGTAGGGGTAAGTTCTAGAGTGTGGAGGAGCAACGCTGCGTGCTTGGAGATCGCTGATGGTTCTGATTGTTTCCTATTCAGATTGAGGAACGTGTACTCGGCCCACCCTCATTCCCAGTGATTAGATAGTTTGCATTTATATGCAAATTGTGTGAATAAATTTATGTATACCAAGGTAAAAATGGGATACTAATATTCATTATTGCACTTTTGCAAATCTTTGAGACCTTGTATTTGATATCTCCCCTTTGGCCTACATGTGCATGGTTGGAATTGGTAATTTTTGCGGATGTGAAAATGGTTTATTATAGAACCAAGTTTCTTTTGTGTCTAAGTTTTGCCAAAGGCAAGAAAATGATTCAGATCTTGCACTGCTTCAAGTTAGCAAATAACAAAGTTTTCTTATTCTGGGTTAGTACAATTTCAAGGTTGGTATTAATTCATAAGAGGCTAAAATTCAGATTTATTAGAATGTTTAAACAATGTTCATGGTTTAACCTACTTTTACATCTTCTATGTAATATGAATATTGAAAATTTTGTACCCACGAATGTTTTGTCTATGCTACTGGACAATCATTCTACTGTGCGGAAAAGACTAGGGATAATAATATTATCAACTGACATGCCTTGTATTTTTGTTGAATCTATATTGGTTGAGACGAAGACGCACATTGCGCGTGCACGTTTACTAGTAAAACAAAGTAATGCACAAAGCTTTTTCTTTAGAACAATGCACAAAGCTACACCAGCGAGCCGTTTTTCCGTCGCCGGGTCCCCCAACTTTAAAATTAAATGCATCTGTCGCCGTAGCCAGCCATCGCCTTCACGTGATTCAGGGATCTCTCCCTCTCTCTTCACATGAAAGAACGGACGCAAAAGGCCCATAACTTCTAAATCTGCCTAGTCACAAAAGGTAGCAGGAGCTAAACAGACCTGCAACCTAATGGCGAACGCCCTGTCCTAATCATGCGGCCATGCGCATCGACCACGACTCTCACACACACCACCTATAATCATGCCGCAGCAAGAGGGAGGGAGAGAGATTCCCGCTCCCTCACTCCCATCCCCACTAGCCCCCCACACACGCCGTGGGCAGCCAGTGACACCTTGCCCTGCAACCAAGCAAGCGCAACGTCCCACCTATCCATCCAAAAACATCCATCCGTCTTGCACCCCCATGCATTCGTCCATCTCGATCAGCAGCGGATCATGCCGACGTCGCCACCGTCGCTCCTGGACCTCATGAGCCCCTCCCCTCCCGCTCCTTCGCCCGCGGCGTCGGCTGGCGCCACGGTGGTGCAGGTGGTGCCGATGGACGTCTCCGAGGAGCTGCTGGGCAAGTTCATGGACGCCAGCGAGTTCGGCTTCGACTACGACAGGAGCGGCCTCTGGTCCCCGCTCGTGCTGCTGCGGCCGGAGGTCCTCGCGCTCGCCTCGGGCCGCGCCACCGCCAAGCGCCCACGCCCGCGCCGGAGCTGGACAAGGAAGGTTAGTAGCACTGCAAGTACAAGCTGTTGAGACCAGGCTGAGAGTTGAGTCAGATGTTTTGCTGATGTTTCTTGCCTCTTTTTTCCTGATGATGATGCAGATGTTTTGCTGCTGGTGACATGCACCATTGCCCCTTGGTGTTCTGGGCAATGGGATCATATATAGATCCTGCTGCAGTTTAAGGAGGCTTACTAATCGATGTACCTAAGGGAACATTACTACTGTACTTAGTTTTCTGTAAGAAATTAGGGAGTTTAACCCTGGGGTGTACTTTGGGCCGGAAATGGCGAACGCCATTTTCACCCTCGAGTGAATAAGGAAACATACGCTGGTCATATGTGTGTAGTTGTTCCCACCATTGTGGTTGGATCCGGCAACGACGGCGTTCATGCACCGTTCCCTTGCTGTCGGAAAACCCTCTCGTAGTTGGGTGTTGTAAAAAGCGGTGGTAATTGTTGATGTTTTAAGGCTGGGATAACTTGTTCTTGTCTGAAAATCGACTGATATCAATGTAATATGTACTCAGACTCCCAGTTAATGTCCTGTTCTGAGATCTGAGGGCATTAATCTTCAGATCCACAGTTGCAAGTTGAGCAAATGAAAAATCATGCAGGAAGAATAAATATCATCTGGAGGTGAATTTGGAAAGAAGCCGAGGGCAGGAACTGTAAACCTCTTTTTTTTTCTATGCACTGATGATTCTCACTTCACATTACCAAAATGGTCTACCTAGACAAATTACCTATACTACAGAATCAGAGGAAACAACAGCAGTAAATTACCAGAAAGCTGCTCTATGAAGATCCCACAGCCTAGCTCTACAGCCACAAGTCCTCTGCAGTCTCATGGGGACTTCTTTTCTTTTCTATATACTGAACATAAAGCACAAGCAAAGTTCACTCCTGAAGCAGAGGGCATTCTGCATTCGACATGTTCTTCAGACTAGAGCAGGTGTTCCTTCAAGAGCCTCTTTACCGGTGATGCCGTCTTTGAGCTCTTTGAAGTACACTTCGTAGTCCTTCTCAGGAGGAGGGTTTGAAGGATCGATCACAAACGGTTCGCTAAATGGAACGGTGCTCTTGACCTGATAACAAAGGTACATCAGTTAGCTTTTCTTCCTGAGATAATAAATAAAACAGAAGTTTCACATTTTTTTTCTTTTGTAATTGTAAAGTCCTACTGCCCTATGTATCTTTTTCGCAAGTGGGTTGCAGAAATTTAACCTCAAAAGTCTTCCCCACTGCACTCGGGCTTGCTAGAGCCGCGACACAAAGGCGGGCAACCTCTTCCCGTGATATCTTTCCCTGAATATGATTACAGTAGTTGTTAGATGTATAATCATTTCGGCGTGTAACAAGGAGAAAAAGGAGTGACATGGAATTTCATTTGGCAATTACACAATGCTGTCTCTGCTTACAGTGATATTATCCCCCTGTTCAAATATGAGGTCAGCTCCAGCTGGTTCCTCAGTTAGAGCACATGGCCGCACGATAGTGTAGGGCACGCCGCTTTCCCGAATTAAATCCTCTCCCTGAAAGCATTCAAATGTTAAGCATTTGCGTGCAAGCATAAGTTCTTTGCACGTGTAAGAGATGATATGGGCCTACATGTGCAAGCCTTTAACTTTACCAAAAAATAAAGATTACTTCAGATAATATTTTAACGACTAATATAAGTCACATGCCTTCAACTTGTAAGTTAGAATGGAACCAAGCTCTTTGTTCATGCGGACGGCAGGGGGTTGTTTGCTTAGATCTAGCCCTGGCCTTTCAGGTCTTGTAACTCCTGCAGAGCTCACATGAATGAACCTGCAAATATCAAAAAAATCATCCAGTCTTGACGAGTTCTGTATAATTGAATAATAAAGTGATCATTTATTCTAGTGTCCTGATATTTATTTACTCAAGTTGCTCAAAAGACAAACCTTGGAGTAATTGGCTCACTTATGTATGCTCTGATACTTGAAAAGGGAAGCTCAAATTGACCTTCTGCAAATGTTGGGTTGAGCTTTCCGTCATATTCAAACTTGCTGAACATGAGCTACAAAATTTTCACACCAAATAAATTTAGATGAGTGTTTTGGATAACTCCTCAAGTTTACACAGGAGAACACATACAAAAAAGAGAGAAAGATAAAAAAAAAGGAAGGGATACCTGTAGTGCAGTGATATTGCTTGCATCAAAGGGCGGAGCATCAGTTGCGGTACGGGCACGAAATACCGGTATCAGAGAAGAGAAAGGTATTCTAACCTGATACATACAGGGATACAGAATACAGTTGTTGTCATTGAAACAAACGATGAAGATATTTGTACCATGATGAATTAATACAACATACGCTTTGCCATTCGCCCTTTGTGGTGTCGAAGCTTGCAGTGTAGCCAATAGTATCCCATTCGTAGCTAGTTCTTATGATAAGTTTATACCTCCGGCCATCACCCTTAACTCGTAGTTCAACACCATCGTATGCCGACAGGTCCTCAGGTACGGTAAAATTCTGCAGACTTACACAGACCAGTTCAGATAAAATACTTGATTGCTTCCAGTGACAAAGCACACAACTAACAATGATATGCATGCATGAGTAATTTCCATTACTGAAAAAAATATGTGGCAATAAATACCTTTGTCCTTATACTAGTGAAGCCACCATTATTTGAAGTAGACACGGTACCTAAAAAGTCCATGTGCAGACCGCTTAGGCTAAAGACTACTCAAAGGAAGTCTTAACATTTCATACACAATAAAAATAAAGGAAACCAAATACCTTTGAATAATCCAGTTGCTTCACCAGTTTCACTTCCTGTTGGTTGGATTTGGAATGCACTTTCACTAACACCGCCCATTACAACATCGTCAAGGGCTCCCCACACAAACTTTCCACATAAATTGCCTACATCAAAAAGACCAACATGTTGTATGAGGGAACGTAAAAACAAGGAAAGAAAATAAATACACTTATGTAGGTCAGGAAATGATTTACGATACTTCTCTTACAACTGATCCAGTTCAAAACAAATTATTTTTTATTAATATAGCCAGCGTGAATTCCAAAAAAGTGGATTTCTTGCAGCTTTTACACCAAAGGACTATAGTAATATGATGCCACGAAGAAAAACAGATAATCAATTTCACCACGTAAACACATATAGGACTATATTTTCTTATTTAGAAGATGACAGGTTTAGGATCATGTGGATATTAAGAAGGTAAATATTCCAAACCAAGTTACAAGCCCAAAATCAACAGAGTTGTTTTAATGGGAATCCCGCTAGTAAAAACTTCAGAGCAGCGAAGCAAAGCGAGACTATGACTTGAATGGAGGGTATTACTCACCCCGCTAACACAATAGTGCCGGATTACGACGAATATGACTTGAATGGACAATTCATTTTGATCAAGCAATACAAGGTGTACCTTTGAATCCAAATAGCAGTTTCCCTTCGCTCAGCCCAACACTTTCCTTCACAGCATTAATCAAGTTTTGCATACCAAGGTACTCTACCATTTCAGGTGAAGGTCCTTTGATCTGATTGGGAAAACAAATATAGTGAACACGAATTTTAAAGAGAGGTAATGAATATAAGATTCAGGTTGTATGTTAAAGGTTAAGGATGTCATAAATCAAGTGTTACTTATTATACATGAGAAGAGAAGATCTATTGATGACAATACCTCGGGTTCAAAAAACTTGATGCCCTGCATGAATATAAGATGAAAGTGTCATTCTGTGCACATGCAGTTTTGCAATCCTTGTTAGCACATGAATATTATAGATTTAGAGTAGATGGTTGAAATCGTCCAATTTGGCCAATGGATGATCATAGAAGCATGACTCTAGCTATTTACTAGGTGACTTACTTGCGAATACTTCTGCCTGTCCGGTGTATCACCTTCCTTTGGCCCTACTATGACTGAAACTGCATTGATGACTTTCTTAATCCCTTTGAAGTACTTGGGATCGAGCGTGTCTCCCTTTGTAACATCTCCTATGATCTGCAATAAATATTCATACATGGATGACATGATGCTTCGCAGTTAAGTATTGACTATAACATAAAGAAAAACATGTGCCATAAGCAGAGAATTTAGAGGATCCATTGTAGATATATGCATCATGTATATAGCAGTTTTTTGCAACATGTGACAGTTTTTTGGAACATGTGACAATGAGGTAGACATATGCATCATATATATAGTACTGATATTGTCATTACTAAATAATACTACTATTATGTAATGTCATTGAACACTGCAGTGCTCATTATCTGTGATATATTGTTGCTTGATCTCTCTGAACTAACCGTCTAACCATAGCTGATGAAATATCCCGCAGCGAAACACGGTGCATATAACTCAACTAACATAAGTGACCTACCAAGTCCACATCTGGCCCCAACATTGTCCTCGCCTTCTCTGCATTTCTAACCTGAATAAAAAAAAGAAATAAATATTTGAGAGATGGAGCTCTAAGAAAAGCGAGAAAATGAAATGGAACAGCGAGCAACACACTCCCTGATGGAATCAGATGCCACAATGGATAGTTGAGAAAACAGAAAGCAGGTGGAATACCAATACTCGGACAGGCACCCCCTTCTTCCGCAGGACGTCGACGACTCTTCGCCCGACGCCGCCGGTAGCTCCAGTGACAAGCACCACATCAGAAGTCTCTGCTTTCTTCGGCGCCTCGGTAGGAGCAGAGGCTGTGATGCTGCTCATTATGGACTCCACAATCTAGAACCAAACAAATGGATGAGCACAGACAGGCCCAGAGATACACATGTTAACAGCAGAGGGGAAATGGCAAGTTAGTGACAGGACCTTGAGAGGGTTTGGAGGCCCGTTGAAGAAAAACAGAGTCTTGGCAAACCTGCCGATATCCCAAGATTGCTTTCCGGCCAAGGCGATTACAGCTCTCCGGGACAAATGTGATGATGTTGGGCTGTAGATGAGCTGAGAGGATGGCCTTGAACCGAAGAAATGTGCCTTCTGAGTTGTTCTTGTGGAGCAACTAGCAGCGAATTCACCCTGATAATGACCCCAAAAAATGAGTAACACGTTACAGCGATGTAATCATGTAACTGGAGTCAGTAATAAGCATTGACTGCATTACTGAGCTGAGCAAAAATACATGAATAAGTAAGGTCCCACCGAGACTTGAACTCGGGTTACTGGATTCAGAGTCCAATGTCCTAACCACTAGACCATGGGACCATTTTGTTCTACAGGTCCTATCAGGGCTTAATATGCTTTTGGAAAACGGAGGCAATTTTTCGCCTTGTCCTATTGATTAAGAAGAATTAATTTTCTATCATCACCAAGAACAGGAAGAGATTCACGCATGAGGACTCGAGAGGGGGAAAACCTGGCCGGTTTCTGAAGAGCCTGTGCAGGTCAGTAGAGGAATGGATTGAGGAGAGCAAGAGCTCACTCACCCGGGGATTGGCGAGGACCGGAGGAGAGACGCCGCAGCAGGAGGAGGAGGGGCAGCTCATCTTGGTTCTCGGAAGGACGGCGCGACGACGGACCACGCAGGACTGGAGCCGGGGCAGCTGGTGCTTTATCGCACGGCGACGATGGCGATTCCGATGCTGCTGGAACTGGAGGCGGGGCTTGGACCGGGAGAGACCCCCGCGGCCACACAAAATCATGTGGTTTGGTGAGCCCACGTGGCTCAGCCTGGAGCCTACGAGTAGCTCGCCCATTTGCGAGCCGAGCCAGCCGCCAGCCGGACAATTGCTGTTTTTTTTTTAACGTTGGCAGTAGAGCTACCAAATTCATTGATCAGAAGAAGCGTTATAAAGACCCTCCGAGAAAAAAAGCACCGCAAAAGGCTAGTGTAAAAAGAAAAGAAAGAAAAAACTCGATAATGACCAATGGGTTAGGATCTGAGGAAGCTTAGTTTGGATGATGGAATATTCGCTCTTCTGATTGTTGAGATACTGCAAATCCACTTATC